>CM028246.1:61569836-61719142 GCA_016432835.1 Brassica nigra
TCTTTTCTTTTAGGTGTCTCTGTGTTTCATTTCAAGTCATCATCTAACCAGGGCGGACAGACGCCTACGGCAACGGGGTCACGTGCCCCAACTGTTTTTTTTTTCTTTGAATGTTATATGTTAATTTGATTAAAATGTTCTTGGTCTAGTGAATAAGTAACAAAGGTGCCCCAATTCAATTTTGTTTTAGTTGTTTTAGTATTGTGCCCCAACTCAAGATGTTTCTAGATCAGCCACTGCATCTAACCGACAATGTGAAGAGATCTCTCCTTTCATCAACACTTTATGCCTTCGGTATCCATTAGTACATTTCTTCATGGTAACACTACTCTTCCAAAAATGCCTATTTAGTATCACAGTTTCTTGTTAAAGTCAGATGTTGTAACTGAGGAAATGAAACGTTATTTAGGTGGATGTGGAGGAGGCTTGGCGTTGGCGAAAGCAGAGAGTATCAGGAAAGTTCCAACGTTTAAGATGTACAAGAATGGAGACAAGGTGAAGGAGAAGATATGTCCGAGCCACCAGTTTCTTGAGGACTCTATAAAGCACTTCCTCTTATAGTTTGAAAAGCCTATCTACATAATCATCATGAGCCTGCTTCCCTATTTGATCCCAAAAGATTATAATTTAAGACTAAAGAGAAGAAATCTTATGAAATATGGGAAAGTTACATTATATCATCCAACAAATTGTTCATTATTTTATTATATAATATTTTTTTGGGAGTTTGACTATGCTGGATTATTGCTAAACTAATACTTCTTACACACAAACAAGTAGTACACTCATACTGCTTTTATCCTTTGATCGACATAACATAAAACAATAAGCTAAACCAGAAATTATCATATCATACTCATAAAAAAAGCGTACGTAGGATTCAGAGAGATTTATCACATCGTAGCATGATAATACATAGCAGAGAGCCAGAGATATTAGGAATAGTACAAAAGACGTCTAAGAATCAGGTACCCGTTCGGGTTCGATCGGGTATTTCGGATTTTGGTATTTGGTATAAGATCCTAAAACCCGCTCGGGTATTTTCTCATATCGGGTCGGTTAGGGTATTTTCACTGGTTCGGGTAGTTTCGATATATCCAACTCCAAAAAAGAAAAAAAAGAAAAAAATGCATGCTCTATTTTTGTCTTTAAATCATTCCTGATAATATAAAACACATCCAAAGAGAACAAACAGCAACAATACGTCCAAAAACATAGTGATAACAGCAACACAGTTCCTAAACAAACCGAAACAATCAAAGAGTTTCTCCTTCCAAACGTAAAGGATGATACAAACAAAAGCTTCCTTGTATCCTTCACTGTAAATTAAAAAAAAAAACAGATTTGTCAAGTTATAAAACTGAAAAATTAACACAAGTTAGTAACAAATACATGTAGCTTTTGTAATACCTTCAAACCAGAGCAATAATTTGCTTTGTTCTTCTATTCATCCTGATGTGTAGCTGTTTCATATTCTGCAAAATTTTATTAAAACAATAAAAAATTATTAACTTATACAACAAGGTAAAAGAAAGCACAAAATAATTAATATACAAACCTCTTTGAAGCTTATCTTCTACTTCAACTTCTGTAAGTATTTGAGTATTTGTTAGAATCTTTGATTCCAGTTTAAGATCATGTTTCAGCCACTGCACTGCATCAGAACTTCCACCATGTAGTGAGTCGAACAATTCCAATATGGTTCTATTATCCTACCACCAGTGCTGAATGCACTTTCAGATGCAACCAATGAAACTTGCATAGCGAATACATCTCGAGCAATCTGAAAAGAATTGGATACTTGCCCTGTTGACTTTCCACCAAGAAAGCACATCATAATCTGTTCCCACCATCAGGTTAGGTACCTCAACATCAGCTTTAAGATAAGCATCCAACTCGTTTAAGTCTCTCACTCTGATCTCCTTTAACATATTGTTGTACCTCTCTATTCTATTATAGCCGATTTCATCTTCAACAATGTCTATGCTCTTGAGAAGACTGTGAAGATTGATAAGACTGAGACTGAGAAGGAGATGGTCCCCTTCTTGCTTCTGCCTGCTTACGATGCCTCTCACTATACTCAGAAAACAAGTCACTCAAAGGGTCATAACTGAATCATGGAGCAGCTTAGCCTCTATAGTATCTTCCCATAAAGCTCCTCAAAACACAGCTTTGTGAATTTCATCTTTCTAGGATCAAAGATACTAGCCACGATCAACATCTTGTTTATATTTTTCACCTCATCCCAATACTTCTCAAACTTCCTACTCATCTCTTCAGCTTTGACCTTTAACTGAGTATCATAGCTACTACAAAGCAGGTTCAAGCTTGCTTATATGTTAACTATCTCGCTATAACACTTGTGGGCATTTAGTGTTGTAGAAGCTGAGACTATTAAGGTGGAATTGTAGAAGATAATGAGAAACTTCTCTAACCTTTCAACAGCGCGCCAATCATCCAAGATAGGAGGTCCAGCTCTCTTTTTGCCTTTATCAAACTCCAGGAAATGATCATTGTATGGTTTGTCCTCAAAACCCATCTTATCAAATGAAACCTTAAACTTAACTTCCCTTTGCAACATCAAATATGTGGAATTCCACCTAGTAGGAACATCTAGTGAAGCTTCCTCTTTTCATCTTTCAGAGTCCACCTTTACTTCAAAAGTTTGCTGCCTAATGGTCCTGATCTAACATAGGCAATAGCATGCGGTTGCATCAATATTTTCATCTACTTCAGCTAATCCGTCCTTCACGATCAAATTAATTATGTGACCAGCACATCTTATACGCATAAACTCCCCTTTCATGACCAATGCTTCATCCGAGAGAAGAGAGTAACTTTTTTTTTGGTCAAAGAGAAGAGAGTAACTATGTTCAAAATGTATCAAACCGTTGCTGTTGGCTATAGCATTATTGACTGTCACACATAAAATCTTCTCTATTCCCCACTCAGTTAGGCATTCTAAAAGGGTAGATGAGATGGTTTTACCTTTGTGGTCTGTGACGTACTTGAACCCGATGATCAATTTCTTTAAGCGCCGGCAAGCATCTATGTAATGGGCTGTTATAACCATATAGAGCTACAACCTGCAAAACCATCAATAAAATTAAAATGTAAATGGTTTAAAATTTTATAAAACAACTAATATAATAATACAAAACAATTCAATTGTGAATATAAAACAACTAATATAATGATAGATTCTTTTTATATAAAATATATATATGCATATAAATTATTAATTTATAATTTTAGTGGGATCATATATTTTCATAGAATTTTCTAAAAAAATTGTTTTCTTAACATTTGATTTTCTGTTACAACTTACTGTTCAAGTAGTAAGAGACATATTGACGTGAGTGCTGAAAGCTGTAAAAAAGTTACAAGGCTTTTTAAAGTTTTCAGCCCATTTTAGAAAGTCAATATCAAACCACTAATTTAATTGGACTTATTACAGCTGCAAGGGGACGAATAATAATTTTTTTTGTATTATTCGTCTGAGTGTTTTATCTTCTTCTTCTTCTTCATCTTCGACGAAGCAGTGAAAGGATTCGGATTCGGATTCTCTGTCTCAAATATCTGCGGGGGGGCTGAGGAGAGACAATTAGAGAAATTCGAAACCTTTTTGTGATAAGATAGATGAGTTCGTCGCTACCTATGAGGCTCCTTCTGCCTCTTACACCTCCTCCTTCTTCTTCGGTTCTCTACCTCTCAGATCGAAAACCCCAACTTTAATCTCAAATCTTCTTTTTACTACCTCTTCTTCTTGTTCTTCTTCCCAGTGGCAAGGGAGATTCAGATCCTACTCTCCTTGTATTCCTATGGTATTTGTTATGTCGCTGACTTACTTTTCTTTCTGTTTAATTTGTTGTTTCCTTGCTGGTCGCATTCCGACCAGATTGTGTTTAGTATGATTCATGTTTTGTTCCTCATCACGATTGTTTATTATACCTTTTAACATTATCTCTTCGTTGAATTGTTATGATTGATAGGGTACAATATGAGCTTGTTGTGCTTTGTTATGTATTATTACTTTGAGCAACTCTGATTGATTTCTATATGTTGTGTGTTTCTGTATATAGTGCACGAAAGACCAAGACGAGACAGATGATGATCATATTATTATTAAATGTGGCCTTGAATCTGATGAAGATTCCGGCGGCGGCGGTGGCCTCGGATTCCTACTCAGGCTCAGGCCATCGTCGAAGGAACCGGTTGCTGTCTCTGAGCTCAGACCTTCCCTGATGTTGATTACATTCAAGTAAGTAACCACTACTTTTCTCTGGAAATATTCAAGTAATGTCGGTCTTTGACTGACCCTTGTATGTGTATGTAATCAAACAGGAGCTATTGGCGATACAGCAACAAGGGCCTAGAACGATTGGCTTCTTTGGGACAAGGAACATGGGTTTCATGCATCAAGAGCTCATCGAGATACTTAGCTACGCTATGGTTATTACTGTAAGAGTGTCCTTTGGAGCTTCATCTTGTTTGTTTGTTTGTTTGACTCAGAAACTTTTTTCTTGATTAGAGTCTTCGTTAAACCTTCTTTCTTCGTGTAGAAAACCATATATATACTTCAGGTGCATCTGGAACTAACGCAGCTGTTATCAGAGGTGCATTGAGAGCAGAGCGGCCTGAGCTTCTTACAGTCATTTTGCCTCAGAGTTTGAAGAAACAACCTCCTGAGAGTCAAGAACTCTTGTCTAAAGTAAGTTTGTGCTCAATGTCAGGATCTTTAGTTTGATTCTTTTCATCTCCAAACTCTTTTACTCTTTTCACAGGTACAAAACGTGGTGGAAAAGCCACACAATGACCATTTGCCATTACTAGAAGCTAGCAGGTTGGTGACTGAATTAATCATCATAGATTGATGTTCAAGAACAATGGTTACTAAAACTGAGTTATTGTGTTGTTTTTTTTTGTGTGCAGGCTGTGTAATATGGACATCATATCACAAGTACAGCAAGTGATCTGCTTCGCGTTTCATGACAGTAAGCTTCTCATGGAAACATGTCAAGAAGCTAAAATCTCCCAAGATCGTCACTCTCTTCTACCTCGATTGATTCCACTGGTCTTACCTTCTCCCGGGAACACAAGAGGATGGATACAAGTCTCTTTGTAAATTGTGAATCTCTCCCATCCCAAAAACATATTAGTACTATTCTTTTGTCTGAATTTTTGAAAACCCTATCCTTGTGATTTATATAGGATTAATTTCTCAGCTATTTCGTAACCGTTACATCGGTTATAAAATCTTTCTTCTCATCTCCTTCTCCGCAACTGGACAAGCTCTTTAACAAGATCAACTGATAACTCTCTGTTACGACGTATTATGTATCTCAGTTCACAAAATGCACATTAAAGACTTGAAACACATGTCTCTCCTACTTGGACTACAATTCATAACCTTAACACCAAACCCTCCGGCTGAGCTAGAAGCTTCACTTGTAACACCGAGCTCAATATCCACATCATCATCTGCAGCTGTTTCCTCTTTCTATGAATGGGAAGCAGGAGCAACTCTGTGGGACTTATATCATCATCTTAAATGGGAAGCAGGAGCAACTCCGTGGGACTTAGGAGGACCTACTCTGATCATTTTTTTTATATCACCGAGACTTACTAGTTCATTGCCTAAATCTCTATCATATGCCCTGAAGGAAAACATTCAGCATCTCACTTCCCTTTGTGAATAAGATGGTGTGAACAGTGATGATGCCTTACTGATCATTACAGATCGCTTATACGCCTATGGATGTTTTTTTTTTTTGCGATTTTCACTGGTAAACTAACATGTAAGGACCCTTGAAAGAGATATAAAAAACACCTGAATACACACATATTCGTATAATGTATGTAAATTATATTATTCAACATTTCGCCCTCTTAAATCTTTTTTTAGTAAAAGACGAAATCTACTTCGCTTTGTGCTCGTCACATGTATCAGGCTTGAATACTATTTGTTATGAGTTCTTTATTATCAAAGGTTGAAAAAGTCTTGTTGAGTTTATCCAGACGTCATGGTTGATTCGGTGTATTGGTTGTTAGAGTAGAAACCTCGTCTCCAGATATATTTTAATACACTATAAGTACTTTGAATCTTCTTTCTCTGTTGTAGAAAATTATAAGCAGGTCTGGTTATATATAATATACAAGTAACGACAAGAACCTTTAGATCTCATAGATCATCCAATATGGATCATATCAAAGAGCCACCAGGTAACCAATTTTAACCACTATCTGTTACGTAATCTTTGTTATTTGCAATGATATTAAAGGATTACATTCCCACTTTTTTATATATACATATATATGAATGCATTTTAAAGAACATGATTGGTTTATACGATGATGTTGATTATTCGTGTGTGTTTTTACAAGGTGGATGGGAAAATATGTGGGTACGAACACTGTGGGATTTAGGAGAAGCAACTCCCATTGTTGTTCATCTCAGCGAAACTGGTTCTTTGCCTAATGGAAGAGCTTTGGTTCCTGGATGTGGAACCGTAAGTCGTTTTGATATGTCTTCTTCTCCTTTTTGTCATATGACACTGCAGTCTGCAGAGATTTTCATTGTCTGAGATGTGTTTTGGATAGGGCTATGATGTGGTTGTGATGGCAAACCCTGACCGTCATGTTATTGGACTCGAACTTTCTAAAACCTCTGTCGAAAGATCAACAAAGGTGAGGATATATATATACATATAATCGAGATTTTATTTCTCAGTGAATGTTTGAAAGTAAAGGTTTAAATCTCAAAATGCAGATGTTTACTTCATTACCTAATTCAAAACATTTCTCCTTCTTGAAAGAAGATTTCTTCACTTGGGAGCCAAACCGAAAAATTTGATCTTATTTTCGACTACAAGTATTAGTTCTTATAATCCCTTCTATAGCTTTATACGTTCATATAAAGTAGAAGAACAAAACTCCACTTGATATACAATAATGATATTTTCGCAGTTTCTTCTGTGCCTTTGAACCTAAAGTTCGACCTTTATGGGCAAAGCGTATGCAAGAACTTCTGAACCCTGGTGGAGAGCTTATAACATTGATGTATCCTGTAAGGGATAATCATGAAACATTTCACTCTAGATACAAATATGTATATTGTGTATTTTAAATGTTTGTTTACCTAACTATATTATGCAGTTAAGTGGTGGAACACCTGGTCCACCTCCTTACCAAGTATCAGTCTCGGCGTAATTAATCTTCATCTTCTCCTTAAATCTTTCATAACTCTGAAAGTCCTTTAACGACTCTCTTTGGTTAGAGAATTAAACTTCTTTAATTTTGTTGTTTGTAGCTATGAGGAGCTTTTGATTCCCTTAGGATTTGAGGTGATCTCTATTGTTGATAACGAACTTGCTCCAGATACACGCAAGGTAGAATACAATTCAACTTCATCACTTCATTAATTTCATTGTGAAATAAGAAAATGGTTTTGAAATTGATATTAATTTTCAGGGAATGGAAAAAGTTGGCAGATGGAAGAAGAAGAAGTCAGTGTGATGATTCCTCTTTTACCGTCGCATTCTCATAGCTCTATATGATCTATAAGTCAATAAAGATTTACATTTTTAAGTTTCCTAGTCCGAACCTAATGTACTATTTACACGTTTAAAAATAAAGTGTCTTTGACCGTGTTACGAGTTTTGTAATAATTAAATGTGTTGTTTTTACTTTTTATTTTTTTGAAAAAGAACCAATATTGGCAGTGCCGGTCTAACGTTTAAAAATGCCCTAATCCAATTTTAAAAATTATGTCTTTTAATATTTTGTATCAAAATTATAAAAAAAAACTAATATAAAAGTAAATTAAAATTTGAATTAAAACAATGACTCTAAAATATTAAAATATACTTTTGCATTTTCCATGTAAAGCATACATTAAATAAATATAATCAAATCTTATAACAGTTTTTTGTTAATAATAAAATCAATTTAGGTAATCTCTTAGATAACATGTTATACTACAAATAACTATTTATATTTTTCAAAAGCTTTTTATATGTGATGATCGATATTCTTATATTCAAAAATGCACACTAAACAATTTATATTTATCAGATAACAATCATTCTTTAACAAACAAATATTATAGTAGGCTTTCTAATATATTTTGACATTGATTCTTGTAGAGTATTAGTTCCATAAATACAATACCATTAATTATGTTTGAATGAATATTATTTTAAAGAAATTTTCAGTATTTGAATTATGGTTTCAAATTATCATAAGTAAAAATGTTCAATAAAGATATTTTCAATTAAAAAATCTTATCAATTTCTTTTTTATCTATACGTATTAGTTAAAAAAATTATAAAAATTATGCCCATTAAAACTGGATGCCCTAATCGACAGTTTGGGTGGCTTCCCCTCTGGGCCGGCCCTGAATATTGGACTTCTCATGTGTACTGTGTTGTTTTTACTTTTTAGCGAGAACCAATATTGAACTTCTCATGCATGATTTTCTACGTTGTCAAAACTAACATACCTAAACTAAAACTAATAGGGAACGAGACGTGTAAATACAACACGTTTAACTTGTTCTACTTCCCAGTGGCAGCTTTTCCCTGGGAGATTCAGATCCTACTCTCCTTGTATTCCTATGGTAATAATGTCGCTGACTTACTTCCCTTTCTGTTTATTTGTTATTTCCTTGGTCGCATTCCCACAGATTGTGTTTAGAATGATTCATGTTTTGTTCCTCATCACGATTGTATTTCTTCGTTGAATTGTTATGATTGATAGGTATATGAGCTTGTTGTGCTTCTTATTTATATTTACTTTGAGCAACTCTGATTTCTATATGCTGTGTGTATTTGTATATAGTGCACGAAAGACCAAGACAAGACAGATATGTGGAGAAATGAAGATGATCATATTATTACATGTGGGCTTGAATCTGATGAAGATTCCAGCAGCGGCCTCGGATTCCTACTCAGGCTCAGGCTATCGTCCAAGGATCTGGTTTAGTTGCTGTCTCTGAGCTCAAACCTTCCCCTGATGTTGATTACACTCAAGTAAGTAAAGCTAATGAGGTTATTTATGCATGTTCACTTATGTTTTGATAATTAATCACGACTATCTTAATTACGTTATCTTTAAAACCTAAAATCAAGAATCACTTTATGTTGACTACATATAGACTTACGGCTCGAACCGAATGCAAAGTACTTTGCGTTCGTGAAGGAAGATGTTTTCACTTGGCGTCCTGATGAACTATTTGACCTCATCTTCGATTATGTGTGAGTTGATTAAGTAGCCATAAAACATAATAAATGGTAGGAGTAAGTAATTTAAATCACTCCAACTAATAGGAGTTTAATAAAAACAGTTTTTCTGTGCTATTGAACCGGAGATGAGACCTGCATGGGCTAAATCCATGCATGAACTCTTAAAACCTGACGGCGAACTCATAACTCTCATGTATCCGGTAATTATTTTTCATTTACTCTTCTGTGTGATAATCGTATAACATATGACTTTTAAAAAAAAACTTATTTATTTTTGCTTCTTTAATATATTAGATTACCGATCATGTTGGTGGAGCTCCCTACAAAGTATCTGTCTCTGCGTACGTAACTCTTTAGTTTGTCTTATATAAATAATTATATATTTATGACTATTGGCTAGTTATAATCCGTAATTTCCGTATACTTAAGAGCTTCACTAGATAAAATATTAATTGTGTTCAATCGTTTTGAGGTTTAGGTACGAAGTTGTGTTGGTTCCCTTAGGATTTAAGGCATTGTCCATCGAGGAGAACCAGACTCCATCCCCACTCGTAAGGTATAACGAAATACATTCTCATTGTCTGAGATTACATACATGTTATATCAAACTATAAGTTGATATTATATCATAGTTTTATATACACATGCATGTGATTTATTACGAAAATTGATTTTTTCCTTTATGTAGAATAAATTAATTGCAGATAAATCACATAATTGATTATTCTTTCGATTTATTATGTACTAAAACAGGAAAGCTTGGGAGGTGGAAGAAGATCAACTGATCCAAGAGATATCAGATCTTACTCTTTAGTGAGAATGTTATATATGTATGTAATCTACCTTTCTGTTAAGAATAAAGTGAGTATCCTATTATATGTAAAATATGTGAATGTGGTGATTATGGCGGCGGCGGCTGGCGATCATGATGTTTTGTGTTGTGTGTTTCAATTTAATAAAGTTTCTCCTTTCAGATCAGAGGTTTATAATCGAGAAAATTGCCAATTGTGACTCAAAACATGATTTCAAATCTGATAGTAAACAAACTTGAATCAATAGCAAAAGTAACCTAAAAGGGTATTGAAATTACAACTAACCTTGTGAACAAACAAAAAAACCCGAATATTTGTTCGGCTACCCCACGTAAGTCGATGCATGCAGGGCGACTTTTAAATAAGTCGTCAGGGCGACTTAAAACTAAGTCGTCAGCTCTGTTGAGCTTAAAATAATTTATAAATTAAAAAAAATGTTTGGACAAGTGAAAATAAAAATCATGTAATTATTAACAGTTTTAAATGATGTAAATTAACATATAATAAAATGAATAGTTTTCAACATAGATGAGTGAAAGTAGTTAATCATGATATTCTTTGGTTTTGAGGGTTTGAAAACATATGTTGTAGTATTGTATGTATTCTTAGGGTTAGATTTTGGAAAGCTTGGATTTTTCTAAAATATATATTTTTACTTATATGTCTTTATGTGTATAGTTAACACTTTTAAGTTTAATTTGATTTTTAAAGTGTCTAGTTAGTTAATTAAGTTTAGGGGTTATGTTTAGGAAAAGACTTAACTATAAATTAGTGCATTGAATAATTAATGTAGGCGACTTACATTTAAGTCGTCCAGCATTCTGAACCTATAATTTAACAAAGTAATTTAAGCCTAACCGAATAATTTACGGACATATAAATACATTTTTCCCTTTTCACAAATTTTGGAAACCCTAGCGCGTTTCTCTCTTAGGCGACAACGAAGCGAAATCCATCTTCTCGATTCTTTCCTTCTTCTTTTCTCGTCGATATTTGCAGATCTGTAACAGCTGGTGTCGTTATCTTCTCCTACCGTAAGTCATTCATCCATCCATCTTGTAATAAGAGTCCTTAGAAGACTTGGAAGTCGTGGACGACTTAAGACTTCTTGGAAGTCTTGGAAGTCGTCGAGCAATCTTCTCACTATATTTTACATGCAGTATTTGTATTTAGAATAGTTTGCTTGTTCGATGCTTGTATTTGATTGTATTTGATTGTTTTGCAAGGAAAAATGGATTTACCAGAACTCCCTTGAGGATATATACGTTTGGGAAAGAACCCTGCAATGAAGAGCATTTAGATCATACGATAACTTCGAGTTGTTTGCTGCTCTAAGTGAAGGTCTAAGAGCTGCCAATCATGAGGAGCTGAAGGAGTCGGGTTGGGAGTGTTCATCAAGTTCAAGGAGCTGAATTTTAATTGGGCTTCAGGCTGGTGCATTATATACTCGGTTTCCAGCTTAAGATCAAGAAGAAATATGAGCTCTGGTCTCGTTGGTGTAGAACCGATGAGGTTTTCACTGATAGAGTTTGAACACCTCACTGGTCTGAACTGGCGGACATGAAGGACCTCGAAAATCCAAGGTGTGAGGTTCTGAAGGAGATGGCTGCTACGGGACAAGATGGGTGTTCATATCGAGTGGGCCAAATGTTGATCGATAATAGGAGCATTTAAGAGATGCCAGAGTGGTGTGGGAAGATGCATACTGCTCGGATACCTTGCTATCTTAGCGGATTCATTGAAGGGAGAAAGTTCTCAACCCTATACGTCTAGTCTTGCAAAGCTAGTGATGGATTTAGAAAAATTTGAGAATTATCCTTGGGGGAGTGGCGTTGAAGGTGCTGATAGCTACGTGAAGGCAGCAAATTTGGAAACAAATTCATACACTGTTGATGGCTTTATTCAAGTTCTTCAGGTGTGGGTGTACAACTTCTGCCAGATTTAGGTGCAAATTTTGGGAATCCCCAACCAAACAGGCCGACTCCACCGTTGCTGGCTTACAAGGGTGGCAAAGGGCGCCGATGTTTTAAAGAGGCCATCTTGAGGCAGGTATATAAACTTCAGTCCTAAAACCCATGAGCGACTTAAATTTAAGTCGGCTGGAAAGTCGTCGAAAATGCTTACTTTAATTTAAGTTGGTTATCGAAAATGCTTCCGGACGACTTTAATTTAGTCGGTTGGAAAGTCGTCCAGAAAATCACAGACAACTAAAATTTAAGTCGTCGGAAAAGTCGATGTGAAGTCTTTTCTGAGACGACTTTTCTGACGACTTAAATTTAAGTCGTCTGTGAAGCATTTTCGGACGACTTTCCAGCCACTTAAATTAAAGTCGCTGTGATAGTAGGGACTGAAGTTTATGCATTTTGCAGACTAAGGTGATCAACTTTATTGAGAAGGACTTTGGTGAAATGTTTCCCGTTGGGAGTTTGATCACGAGGACTCGGCCGGATAACATAATCAAAGTTATGTTTAATTCGAATCCTAAATGGAAGTGGACCATGGATTGCTGGGAAGTCAATCAGATGAATGAAGTGATTGCAGCGGAGACTTTGAGTGGTTTGAAGGAAGATAGTGGAAGGCCTCGGAAAAAAGCTTGTAAAGGGGGTCTCAAGGAGGCTTGCAAGGAGGCTCTGTAGAGGCACCTAAAGATGAGACTGAAAAAAGCTGTTCAGGATGTGCCTTAAGGAGATTAAGTTGCTGAGTGATAGGTTGGAAGCTGTAGAGAAGATGGTTGGAATCACCAAAACCGAACTCGGCTCGCCCGAAACCACCTTTACGAACAAGGGGTTAGTACCATAACCTCTTCCAAAATCCGCAGGCAGTCACTAGGCAAAGTGATATGAATAAGAACTGATGTGCTTTGTTTGTTGTGTGTGCTTGGTTGAACCTTTGTTGATTTGTTTCTTTTTTTTTATGTATGGATTTTGTTTGATTTGTTTGATTTGTTTGATTTGTATGTATGGATTTGGTCAATGATTTTTAAACCCGTCTTGTACATCCAAATTTCAGAGTGAAAGTGTGAATGGAGCGAGCGAGTCAACCCGTCTTGAGGCTCGGCGAAAGCTCCACAGAGTATCGATTCCACAGCTGCATGATTCTCCAAAGCGAGTGAACTTAGCGTTCTTGTATTGGACAAGCGAGTACCGCTGACATAAGGCAGAATCTCGAAGGCGGACAAAGAAGGATAAAATGATTGCACAGGTCCATGAAAAGATTGACCGAGAGAGGAAACTTGCTCCTTCACAGCAAACTCCTTTTAAAGGAAACAGCATCAAACATATCATTGAAACAAAAGGTTGGACAAGGATATGATCCTTTGCCTTACGCTAACAAGAAGATGTCGGAGGTGCTCACAGCCTGGTTGAAACTTGATCCGTAAGTGAGAAAATGTCCCATAATAGCTTGCTTTGTGCTATAAAATGATTGCGCTTATCTACATTATGTGTGTGCAGTTATTTCAAAACACGTTTGGATAAGAAACCACGTCTATGTCCAAGTCGGTTCTATTCCACAGAACCTCCTTAGCATGGCTGGGCGACGAGTAAGTTTTCTGCTATTTACTTTAGAGAGCTAATGGACAACTTAACGAGACGACTTAATTATAAGTAAATGCTGTTGGTCATCTATCAGAGCGACCTAGGACGACTTATGTTTTAGTCGTCTTTAAGTCATCTGTTTAGATGACCTAACAGACGACTTAATTATAAGTCGTCCTATAAGTCATCTGTTTAGATGACCTAAGACGACTTAATGATAAGTTAGTCCTATAGGTCATCTACCTAACGAGACGACTTATCTTTAACTCGTCCGTAATGTCTTATCAGCTGACTTGTCTTGTTTTATATGCAGCATATGGATGCTTTTATTTATTCTTGGCAGCGGTACCAAAAAATCCATCGCATTTCAGGAGCGCAGAATGTGCTTTCTTGACCATACTTTTGCTCAGCATTGGACGTACAAGTACCCGGAATTTAAGGCAGGCAAGCCCAATGTCAATGGTTTAGGAAGAAAGCTTCTGGTGGGCGTTGGATTATTATGGAGGCAACTTACCATCATGGTGCAAATCGGGAAGGTTTGGGGACTGATGTGGATGATATTTATCGCCACTCACTACAAAACAACCATTGGGTTGCTATGTGGATATCGATCCCAAAGAGGCACATAGTCGTGTGGGACAGCATTGTCGGACATATCAGAGATCGAGAACTTCGAAGTGTTAGTGGAGCCTTTTGTCAACATGATCCCTTACCTGCTTGTTAAGTCACCTGCCTCGGATGAAGAGCGTTTCAAGTTGTCTCTGGAGCCATACACATATGAGAGTCCAACCGTTGGAGTACCTCAGTGCGAGGTGGTGATTGTGGTTTGTTCACTCTCAAGTACATTGAATGTCATGCTCTTGGGTTTCAGTTTCGTCCAGTTTGTTGTGTCATAAGAACTCAAAGGCGGGAGAAGATGGCGGTGGAGATATCTAAGGAGCTTCTAATTTCCATTCTACGAGCGAAGACATTTTCCACCTTTGATGATGATGTACTTGACTTCGGGATAGAATGTAGTATTTTGTATAAGGAAACGTAATGGTCAGGATAGGAGGTAGTATTTTTGTAACCTATCCTCCTACCAAACAATTATGCTTTTGTATAAGGAAGCGTAACTTGCCTTTTCATGCTTGTCCTTTTCATACCATACTATCTGGACTTACGGGCGACTTAACGGAAGGTCGTTCGGACTTCGGACGACTTAACTTGAAGGTCGTCCGGACTTACGGGCGACTTATAGTTTTGAGTCTTCTTAAAGAAAAAACTACGACGACTAAATGGGCGACCTTCGACGACTTAAATGAAGGTCGATGCGGAAGTCTAACAGTGGGCGACTTAAAAGCAGTTACCAATGTTAGCACCTCTTTCTTAACCAATCACATTTAATTACCACACCGCCGAAGAGTTGCCTTCGTTGGAAACTGATCTCAGCGTAAGGTCGCAATCATTCTCGACAACTTCTTGGGGCGGTTGCGATACTATCTATAAATAACCATCAACCCTCGCCTCAATACAGTAAGGAAGACTAAAGGCTGAAGAAGAAGAAGAAGAAATTCCTCTCAAACTCCGAAAGTAAGAAATCTCGACCTATTATACGACTTTAGTTATCATCATTCGCCATACTTGTTCTGATGTGATTTATGCTGCTAGGTTTAAAATGTCTGGATCGATCGACCTCGAGAGGAAGCGTCCGATGGAGGAAGACTACGGCAAAACCGGAAGAGGGTTACGCTCAAGGAGAGGCTGCTGCAGCGGAGCGGTACGGGCGATCCTCGCAGTTAGGGATGAGCAAACCGCGGCGGCCAAAGAACTCTGCGCGAAGTCGAGCGCAACTCTCTCTCCGATCAGATCGCTTTGCTCGAGGAGATGCTCCACAAGGGGACGGTTTGACATCGGGCGGGAAAACCGGACTCAAAGCGAACTCAGGCGTGCGAAAGAGGAGGTGAAGGCTATCAAGGTCCCTTTCGTTGATTGGGAGAAGCTTGGCGAGGGCTGGTTTTGGTCTCGCCTTGACGGCCTTCTCAAAAAAATAATTTTAATTATGTTATTTGTAATTTTTTTTTTAAATTTGAACAATGAATTTCTGGTTTTAAAAAATAATTTTAATAATGTTATTCCTATGTCTAACTACTAGCGAGAAGACTTAACGAAGGTCTGAATGGAGTTCTGGACGATTTAACGAAAGGTCGTCGGACTTACGGGCGACTTAACAGAAGGTCGTCTGGAGAGACGACTTTATACTAAGTCGTCTGTTTCTGTGCAGCTTAAAAATAATTTATAAATTAAAAAAAAAATGTTTGGACAAGTGAAAAATAAAATAAAAATCATGTAACTTGAAGACTTAGAAAGGTCGTCTCGGACTTAATGGACTTAACAAAAGGTCGTCTGGACTTCTGGACGACTTAAAAATAAGTCGTCTGGTTCTGTGCAGCTTAAAAATAATTTATAAATTAAAAAAAAAATGTTTGGACAAGTGAAAAATAAAAATCATGTAACTTGAAGACTTAACAGAAGGTCGTTTGGACTTCTGGACGACTTAACAAAAGGTCGTCTGGACTTCTGGACGACTTAAAACTAAGTCGTCTGGCTCTGTTGAGCTTAAAAATAATTTATAAATTAAAAAAAAAATGTTTGGACAAGTGAAAAATAAAAATCATGTAATTATTAACAGTTTTAAATGATGTAAATTAACATATAATAAAAATGAATAGTTTTCAACATAGATGAGTGAAAGTAGTTAATCATGATATTCTTTGGTTTTGAGGGTTTGAAAACATATGTTGTAGTATTGTATGTATTCTTAGGGTTAGATTTTGGAAAGCTTGGATTTTTTCTAAAATATATATTTTTTACTTATATGTCTTTATTTCTGTGTATAGTTAACACTTTTTAAGTTTAATTTGATTTTTTAAAGTGTCTAGTTAGTTAATTAAGTTTAGGGGTTATGTTTAGGGGTTATGTTTTTTAAAGTGTCTAGTTTTAATGTAGACGACTTACATTTAAGTCGTCCAAACCGTACCGAACCTCGAAATTTACAATGTCCTTTTAACCTAACCGGATTATTTACCGGTTATATATAATGTATATTTTTTTTTTTTACTCAGTTTTTGGCGGAATTCAGAAAAAAAACCGTCGTTTCTCTCAAAGGCGAGTTCGAAGGCGATTTCCGTCGAGTCTCTCCAATCCATCGTTCTCACCGTCGATTCTATCTAATCCGACGTTATCACCGTCGTTCTCAACACCTTCCTTTTTTTAAGTTAGAGAAACCACCCCAGCGCATTCTCAGCCGTCTCGTTGAACTCCGCCGTTAAGTTATATCTCTTCTTGTTTCATTCAGTGTCTGCTATAAAATGGTGCAGGGCGACTTATAATTTAGGGTCTGGGGCGACTTATAATTTAGGGTCTGGACGACTTCTAATTAAGTCGTCTGGAAAGTAATCCATCCGGGACGACTTCACGGACGACTTATTATTTCAGAATCTGCCAGTTATGCGTTTGAGTCGAAGTTCTACGGACGTCTGTTTGTCTGTTTGACATTGGTTGTCTTTGATTGTTTTGCAGAAAAAATGGATTTTCAGCGTAGGATACATACACTAGGTGAAGAGCCCGAACCAAAAATAGCATTTCGATTCATCCAGCCTCGAAGTTGCATTCGCTCTCGCGT
This sequence comes from Brassica nigra, assembly GCA_016432835.1. Taxonomy (NCBI): domain Eukaryota; kingdom Viridiplantae; phylum Streptophyta; class Magnoliopsida; order Brassicales; family Brassicaceae; genus Brassica; species Brassica nigra. The sequence continues at coordinate 61,587,091 of CM028246.1, forward strand.
GAGGCTCTTCATGATGACGAATCTGAAGAGCTGAAGAGTCGAAGTTGGGAGTTTTCATCAAGTTTGGAGAGCTGCAATTTGAATGGGCTTCAGGCTGGTTCACTTCATGCTCGGTTTCCAGCTGGACATAAAAAAGAAGTATGAGCTTTGGTGTCTCGTTGGTGCGAGAACCGTGAGATTTTCGGTGTTAGAGTTTGAAAACCTCACTAGGCTAAACTCGAGTACATTGACGACCTTGAGAGACCTCAATGTGTTGTTCTTAATGAGATGACTTCTTTACGGGGTTGTTGGGAGTTCATGTCGAAGGGGCCAACTACTGGAGATAATAGAAACACTTGAGAGATCGCGAGGGTGGTCTCGGATGATCATGGCGGCTCGCGTACCTTGCCATCTTCACTGGATACATTGAAGGAGAAAGTTTTCAACCCCTGGGTTAGTCTGGCTAGGCTAGTGATGGACCTAGAGCGGTTCGAGAATTATCCATGGGGAGAGTCGCGTTTAAGGTGTTGATGGACTCTGTGAAGGCGAGATATTTCAGGTTGTTACACAATTAATGGGTTTGCGGCAGCTCTCGAGTCTGGTGTACACAGCTCTGCCGGAATTGGGTGCTACTTATGGTCACCCTCTCCCAAACAATCCGTCTCCACCGATACTGGCTTTCAAGGGTGGCAAGGGACGTGAGCCTTTAAAGAGGCTATCCTCAGACGGTATCTACTTCAAACCAGGGCGTAATCCAGCTGGACGACTTAATAGGCGACTTATACGTTCCAGCGACTTAATTATAAGTCGTCCAGAAAGTAATCAGCTGACGACTTAATAGACGACTTATAACGTTCGAGCGACTTATTTTTTACATCTTATCTTATTTTACTGCAGACTAGGGTGATCAACTTTGTTCGAAGGCCAGCGTTAAAGAAATGATTCCAAAATGGGAGTCTGATGTTGAGGATGTCGCCGCGGACAACATTATTAAAGTCATGTTTGTGAAGAAAACGTGGAAGTGGACCAAGAATTGCTGGCAAGTCACTGGTACTCAAGTCGAAGACACCAGCGAGGAAGAAAGATACCGTGAAGGATGAGAGACCAAGACCTCTGAAGAAAGCTAGAATAGAGGCTATTGAAGAGGCACTAAACAGAGCAGTGAAGAGGAACCGAGAGAGTGATGAGGAACCCGGAGGCAGTGAAGAGGAACAGGCTCGTTCAAAGTGACTGACTGATGGGTTGACCAGAGAGAGAATTGAAGCCATGTTCAAGGTCATCCTTGATTCCATGAGGAAGGGTTTGGGGCGTGCATTCGAGATCAGGATCTCGAAAAGAATGAAGCATTGGAGAAGAAGGTTGGTCTCACCACAAAGCGGAAGCGGAAGGGACACCAACAGGGACAAAGGCACCGGGGTTAGTAAACAAAGTTGATCACCTTATATTTAAAAGATGCTAGAAAGTAATCAGCTGGGCTGACTTAATAGGCGACTTATAATTAAGTAGTAGAACACTTATAATTTTGTACATTGCAGAGTGAAAGTCTTCCGGATGGTAGTTCCTTGCGGAGGAGAAAGCTGGTGTGCATCTGAATGGTAGTTCCTTGCGGAAGGAGAAAGGGACTGATGTGCCTACTGGATGCTCGTACCTTGCGGAGGAGAAAGGGCCTGCTGTGCCTGCAGTTGCTAGTACCTTGCCGGAGGAGAAAGGGCCTGCTGTGCCTACAGTTGCTAGTTCCTTGCCCGTGGAGCAAGGGACTGGTGTGCCTACAGATGGTAGTTCCTTGCCGGAGGAGAAAGGGACTGATGTGCATCTGAGATGGTAGTTCCTTGCAGAAGGAAAGCTAGACCTGAAGAAAGCAGGCGCTGCTATGATCCTTGGCCGTGCAAAGAGTGATCGAAGAAGGAAACTTGCTGCTTCACAGCAATCTCCTTATCACGGCAACACGGCCGGGGCCATCATCAGCGATATCGAGCTATCATCCTTTTGCACCAAATAACAAGGATAAATTGAAAGAGCTCGCTACTTGGTTGCAAGAGTGTCCGTAAGTGTTTGCTTTTCCCATAATAGCTTGCTTTAGTCTACAAAACTGATCGCTTTTAAACATTTTGTGTTTGCGGTCAATATAGAACACCATACGAAAAAACCACGGAATTGTCGCGCGGTGGTATCAGACCCTCGGAGAGACTTAGAATGGCTGACGGACTGTGTAAGTCTTCTGCTATGACTTAGTTCAATTACTTGTAAGTCGATGCGGACGGTCGTCTCGTAGACAACTTACGGATGACTTACCAATAAGTCGTCGATAAGTCCTGTTAGTAGATGATGTCAGCGACTTACCTTTAAGTCGTCTGTTAGTAGATGATGTACAGGCGACTTACCCTTAAGTCGTCTGATTAGTAGATGACTTTCATCACTAACTTACGGTTACTAGCTAAGTCGTCGATATCTTATATGCAGCATATTGATGCTTGGATGAATGTCTTTGAGGAAGAGGTACGGATAACCCACATCATTTCGGGAGCGACAAGTTATGCTTCCTTGATCATCTCTTTGCTCATCATTGGAGTTTTAACTACAAGGATTTTAAGGATTCGAGCCCGATAGGAATGGTTTAGGAAGAAGACTACCTGGTGGGCGTTGAATTATTATAATGGCACTATACCATCATTTTGCAGATCAAACGATTTGGGGCCTTGATATCACAGATGTCTATGCTTGAACTACAACGAGTCATTGGATTGCTATGTGGATCCAAATCCTAAGAGGCACATTGTCGTCTTTGACAGCATCGTACATGTATCTCCCCAGAAAAACTTCGATGAGGTGATGGAGCCTTTTCTCCACATGATCCCTTATATGCTTGTTGAGTGTGCTCCCAATGGCGTGATGCGTGCGAATACAGCCTGGCCATTCACTTATGAGAGACTAGAGGATTTACCTCAGGCCAGAGCTGGTGATTGTGGTGTATGCGCTTTAAAGTACATTGAATGTCATGCTCTTGGGATGCCATTTAGTAAAAAAGAGTTTGCTAAGAACAAGGGGAAGGCTATTAGGGATAAGATGGCGGTGGATATATTTGAAGAGTTGCCTGGCGTGCATCGTGGGAAAACAGGGATGGCGATGAAAACTATGGTGCATATGGTGATGACAGATAGATCAGGCTGTAGCCAATGTATTTGTAACCTTTTGTATATAAACTTGATATTTTGTGCAGTAACCTTTTGTATTTGTAAACTTTTTGTAATCTTATGTGCAGTTCCCTTTTGTTATCATTTGTTTCATACTCTCTGTTTAATCTACAACCATCTCAACTCAACTAATATAAAACACTAATAATAGATTTTTTGACACATAAGTTCATTACATGAAGACCATGAAGACCTTACGGACGACCGGACGACTTAAATGAAGGTCGTCAGAAGACTAAACACTGGACGACTAACTTGAAGGTCTTCTTGAATAAAACAACTCTAGCGACTAAATGGGCGACCGGGCGACTTAAATGAAGGTCGTCTAGAAGACTAAACACTGGACGACTAACTTGAAGGTCTTCTTGAATAAAAACAACTCTAGACGACTAAATGGACGACCTTCGGGACGACTTAAATGAAGGTCGTCTAGAAGACTAAACACTGGACGACTAACTTGAAGGTCTTCTTGAATAAAAACTCGGGCGACTAAATGGACGACCTTCTGGACGACTTAAATGAAGGTCGTCTGGAAGACTAAACCTCGTCTTTCTTACATTGTGGTTTCGTATGGCCAGGTTCCTTGCACACAGAGCATCTATAAGCTCTGTGTTGCTTCCTGGGTTTACGTCCTCTCATCCTGGATAGCTCAACCAGGATTGCCATCTTGATTTCTTACGCCGGAGGAAGGCATGTGCGTTCCTCAACTTGTTGTCCATTACAAGGATATATATTCTCTGAGTATCCTGCAAACAGAAAATCCTTTGAGTACACTGGAGATACAAGTGTGTTGATATGCAAACCGACAGATTCTCCAGCAGCTATAGCATGAGAGCAAGGTATTTTCTCCACTGCATAGACACCACAATCACATTTCCCATGTTCCAAATCAACCACACAGTCCATTCTGCCACCTTTCACAAAGAATTGCCATCCGCCAATTGGTTGTACCGTCATCGTATCTGCTATCTCCGATCGAACAGCAAGCAAGTGTTCAACACCCCGACTATGTTGAGTAGTGAGACTCAAAGCATCTTCTCTCCTTTTCCAAAACCACTTTCCTAGCTTCTCCCTTATGAACTCCAACAGGAACTGAATCGGAAATCCTCTAGCTCGCTTCAGTGCGGAATTAATAGATTCAGCGATGTTGCTTGTTTTTATGTTGTACCTGTCCCCCTGGCAATGAACCCTTGACCATAGGCTGACGTCGGCATCCTCCAAATATGTTGCAAGGTCGGTTGCACTCGTATCTCATCCATGTACCGGTCAAAATCTGAAACCGTATGAGCATAAGCAGCACCTTTCACCAAGTACAAGAGATGTTTCCCTTTAAATTTTTGACAATGTTTTCTTGAAGGTGATAATAACATATTCCTCGGGTTGCCCAAGGAAACACCTTGTCACGCATTTTAATGGCCAAGTGCCGGTCGGAGACTATCACTAGAGGCTGGTCATCAGATACACAAATAGCCAATTTTGTGAAAAACCATTCCCAAGAAGGTGCATCTTCAGCATCTACGATCCCAAAAGCCAATGGAAATATCTGAAAATTCCCATCTTGTGCGGTTGCAACTAGCATAACACCTCCATACTTCCCACTTAGGTGAGTCCCATCCACCACAATGACCCTTCTCGATATCTAAAACCTTTGATAGAAGCTCCAAAGAGAGAAATAGATACTTAAATCTATTCATAGAATCAAGTTCTATAGCTGTGATAGAATCGGATTTGCTAAGGAGATTTGCTCGAGATATGATGGCGACGAATACCCATCTTCTGCTGTTCCTCTCACCAATGTTTGTGCATATAAAAGTGCTCTGTATGAAGTGGTGTAATCAAGAGTCATGCTAAACATCTTCTTCATTGCAATAGTGATATGCTGCGGATTCAACCCATCAATGATTCCAACACGATCAATGAAAAGCCTACCAACATACTTAGAGTACAGTGTCTCCGCTGGCGATCGATCTCCCACTGAACATGTATGTTTTTCCACATACTTTGTTACCCAAAACGTTTCTGTCCCATGTTTCACACTTGCTCGACCTTCCATTCACAACCACTAACCGGACATGTTGTCACAAGGAGAGTTTTCGTTGACTTGTATATTCTGAAGGTGAACTTAAGCCTCACTGCTGTCAACCTCAGTTAAAGCGGTGCATCCTTGCTACCAAAACTCTGGTTGACATAGATATTGTTACCATTCGATCTTCCACCTTCCTGTTTTAATTCTTCAAAACATATATCATCTTCTTCATCCTCATCTTCAACCTTTCCATAAACACTGTAATCCTCACCATTCTTGTCCGCCAGTTTTAATAGAGATATCACCATCCTCCTCCCCATCATCCTCCTCCCCATCGTCATCCTGCCCATCATCCTCCCCATCATCCTCCTCCCCATCATGATTTTCATCTTCAACCAAATTATCATCATCCTCTTCAAAACATTCATCAGCTTCATCATCGAAACCATTTGCACCTTGCTACGACGATACACAAAGCCGTACACTATCGCTTTGGTTATCTCGAGCAAGTTTCTAACTTGTCTATCACTTGTAACATGAATAGGAAGGGTGTCTGGAGCCATCATCATTTCTGCTGGTAATGAGTAGGTTATCTCCACAGATTCTGTACTCATGTCCGGTTAAAATCTTCTAGAGCCATTGCAAGAAGTTCCGCATCGTCGAACCTTCACTCAAAAAAACATTCTCGCTCCTTTTGCATTATCAACCACAAAATCCCAACAGCAATCTTTTAACAACCATTCCCCATACACTGCATGTAACCGCATCATCTGCAAAATTCAAAATAAAACACATTAGTAAACATAGAAGACGACTAAACAGTAAGTGACGACTAGGCGACTAAACATTAAGGACGACTAAGCGGTAAGTCGTCTAGCGATAAACATAAGTCGTCTAGGCGACTAAAAGTAAGTCTTCTAGGCGACTAACAGAAGTCGTCTAGGCGACTAAACAGAAGTTGTCTAGACAACTAAGCGATAAGTCGTCCAAACAGGTCATTTTGCAATTGAATTTTAATTAGGACGACTTACCATTAAGTCGTCGTAAGTCGTCTAAACAGAAGTCGTCCAGGAAGTCGTCTAGGATAAGCGGGTTAGGTTTGCATTTGAACTAATTGTGTCAGATATTTGACTTTTCTGGGCGACTTACGGGTAAGTCGTCTCGGGTAAACAAAATTACAATATTTAATTGAAGCTAGGCGACTTAATTGTAGGTCTTCTACGGTTAGTTAACTTTACCCAGACGACTTTGAAAAGTCGTCTGGCGGATGACTTAGGAGAAAGTCGTCCAAGATAACCAAGGTTTGACCAGATGACTTGGGACGACTTACCATAAATCTGGGCGACTTTGCTTATCTTGGAAGACTTTCAACTAAGTCGTCTTCGGGGCGACTTCCGTAAGTCGTCGAGATAAGTTAAATATTTAAGTTTTATTTTCCAATTGCAAAAGTAACCAGGGCGACGTCTGTTAAGTCGTCTAGATTTAATAAAATTTGAAATTTTTGTTTTCCTTGGGACGACTTACCATTAAGTCGTCCAGAAAAAGTCAAATATCTGACACAATTCGGTCAAATGCAAAATTAACCCGTTTATTCTAGACGACTTACTGGTAAGTCGTCTAGGGTATTCTCACGATTTTTTTTTAAAGAACAAAGCCGGACGACTTTAGTTAAGTCGTCCGTTGGACCAGAAGACTTACGGGTAAGTCTTCTACGCGAACAGTTCTGAAAAATTCAATTTCTTACCTTAAACTAGTGAGATGACTTCCTTAGCACACAGAGTCTTCTCCAACCACCCAGAACCTCAAACGAAAGTAACCCACGTTGAATAGTATGCTTCAATAGCTCTATCAACCATAAAAAGTTTTGAATCAAAAGCTTGAGTTTTTTGGATGAATATTGAGGCAAAGTGAGAGAGAAGTTGTTTTAGTTCATAACAATTGAGAAAGAGAGTGTAAATCGTACTAGGTGCATTAAGGGGCATTAAGAGCTCCAAATTGGTAGTTTGTTGTGGTTGGTGTATTGATGGCAATGGCAATCAAGTAAATTTGTGAAGGTGATGAGGTTGAGAGAGTAAAAGAGCCATTTTCGGAAAAAAAACATAAATTAATGGCATTTTCGTGAATAATGTGAACAAGTAGGGTTGAATATAGCTAACCATTTCCAACAAAGAAGGAGAGGTTAGTTTTGTGTTTGACTTTGAGTTGTGAGTTACTTTTGCAACAACCCCAAGAATAAATCACCCTAAAAAAAAAAGAATAAATCACCTTCTGCAACAACTTGCGGCTGGAACGTTGCAGCCTCTTCAGGAGTAGGAATAATGTTTCCACCACTGCTGTAACTTGAAGTTTGTTGTTGTTTAGCCATTTTTAGTAGTTGTGGAAAGCTTACGCATAGGATATGTGTTTAAATAGAGGTTAACAATAATGATATTTTTCGCAGTTTCTTCTGTGCCTTTGAACCTAAAGTTCGACCTTTATGGGCAAAGCGTATGCAAGAACTTCTGAACCCTGGTGGAGAGCTTATAACATTGATGTATCCTGTAAGGGATAATCATGAAACATTTCACTCTAGATACAAATATGTATATTGTGTATTTTAAATGTTTGTTTACCTAACTATATTATGCAGTTAAGTGGTGGAACACCTGGTCCACCTCCTTACCAAGTATCAGTCTCGGCGTAATTAATCTTCATCTTCTCCTTAAATCTTTCATAACTCTGAAAGTCCTTTAACGACTCTCTTTGGTTAGAGAATTAAACTTCTTTAATTTTGTTGTTTGTAGCTATGAGGAGCTTTTGATTCCCTTAGGATTTGAGGTGATCTCTATTGTTGATAACGAACTTGCTCCAGATACACGCAAGGTAGAATACAATTCAACTTCATCACTTCATTAATTTCATTGTGAAATAAGAAAATGGTTTTGAAATTGATATTAATTTTCAGGGAATGGAAAAAGTTGGCAGATGGAAGAAGAAGAAGTCAGTGTGATGATTCCTCTTTTACCGTCGCATTCTCATAGCTCTATATGATCTATAAGTCAATAAAGATTTACATTTTTAAGTTTCCTAGTCCGAACCTAATGTACTATTTACACGTTTAAAAATAAAGTGTCTTTGACCGTGTTACGAGTTTTGTAATAATTAAATGTGTTGTTTTACTTTTTTTTTTTTGAAAAGAACCAATATTGGCAGTGCCGGTCTAACGTTTAAAATGCCCTAATCCAATTTTAAAATTATGTCTTTTAATATTTTGTATCAAAATTATAAAAAAAACTAATATAAAAGTAAATTAAAATTTGAATTAAAACAATGACTCTAAAATATTAAAATATACTTTTGCATTTTCCATGTAAAAGCATACATTAAATAAATATAATCAAATCTTATAACAGTTTTGTTAATAATAAAATCAATTTAGGTAATCTCTTAGATAACATGTTATACTACAAATAACTATTTATATTTTTCAAAAGCTTTTATATGTGATGATCGATATTCTTATATTCAAAATGCACACTAAACAATTTATATAATAACAATCATTCTTTAAACAAATATTATAGTAGGCTTTCTAATATATTTTGACATTGATTCTTGTAGAGTATTAGTTCCATAAATACAATACCATTAATTATGTTTGAATGAATATTATTTTAAAGAAATTTTCAGTATTTGAATTATGGTTTCAAATTATCATAAGTAAAATGTTCAATAAAGATATTTTCAATTAAAAATCTTATCAATTTCTTTTTATCTATCATTATTAGTTAAAAATTATAAAAATTATGCCCATTAAAACTGGATGCCCTAATCGACAGTTTGGGTGGCTTCCTCTGGGCGGCCCTGAATATTGGACTTCTCATGTGTACTGTGTTGTTTTACTTTTAGCGAGAACCAATATTGAACTTCTCATGCATGATTTTCTACGTTGTCAAAACTAACATACCTAAACTAAAACTAATAGGGAACGAGACGTGTAAATACAACACGTTTAACTTGTTCTACTTCCCAGTGGCAGCTTTTCCTGGGAGATTCAGATCCTACTCTCCTTGTATTCCTATGGTAATAATGTCGCTGACTTACTTCCCTTTCTGTTTATTTGTTATTTCCTTGGTCGCATTCCCACAGATTGTGTTTAGAATGATTCATGTTTTGTTCCTCATCACGATTGTATTTCTTCGTTGAATTGTTATGATTGATAGGTATATGAGCTTGTTGTGCTTCTTATTTATATTTACTTTGAGCAACTCTGATTTCTATATGCTGTGTGTATTTGTATATAGTGCACGAAAGACCAAGACAAGACAGATATGTGGAGAAATGAAGATGATCATATTATTACATGTGGGCTTGAATCTGATGAAGATTCCAGCAGCGGCCTCGGATTCCTACTCCAGGCTCAGGCTATCGTCCAAGGATCTGGTTTAGTTGCTGTCTCTGAGCTCAAACCTTCCCTGATGTTGATTACACTCAAGTAAGTAAAGCTAATGAGGTTATTTATGCATGTTCACTTATGTTTTGATAATTAATCACGACTATCTTAATTACGTTATCTTTAAAACCTAAAAATCAAGAATCACTTTATGTTGACTACATATAGACTTACGGCTCCGAACCGAATGCAAAGTACTTTGCGTTCGTGAAGGAAGATGTTTTCACTTGGCGTCCTGATGAACTATTTGACCTCATCTTCGATTATGTGTGAGTTGATTAAGTAGCCATAAAACATAATAAATGGTAGGAGTAAGTAATTTAAATCACTCCAACTAATAGGAGTTTAATAAAACAGTTTTTTCTGTGCTATTGAACCGGAGATGAGACCTGCATGGGCTAAATCCATGCATGAACTCTTAAAACCTGACGGCGAACTCATAACTCTCATGTATCCGGTAATTATTTTTCATTTACTCTTCTGTGTGATAATCGTATAACATATGACTTTTAAAAAAAAACTTATTTATTTTTGCTTCTTTAATATATTAGATTACCGATCATGTTGGTGGAGCTCCTACAAAGTATCTGTCTCTGCGTACGTAACTCTTTAGTTTGTCTTATATAAATAATTATATATTTATGACTATTGGCTAGTTATAATCCGTAATTTCCGTATACTTAAGAGCTTCACTAGATAAAATATTAATTGTGTTCAATCGTTTTGAGGTTTAGGTACGAAGTTGTGTTGGTTCCCTTAGGATTTAAGGCATTGTCCATCGAGGAGAACCCAGACTCCATCCCCACTCGTAAGGTATAACGAAATACATTCTCATTGTCTGAGATTACATACATGTTATATCAAACTATAAGTTGATATTATATCATAGTTTTATATACACATGCATGTGATTTATTACGAAAATTGATTTTTCCTTTATGTAGAATAAATTAATTGCAGATAAATCACATAATTGATTATTCTTTCGATTTATTATGTACTAAAACAGGGGAAAGAGAAGCTTGGGAGGTGGAAGAAGATCAACTGATCCAAGAGATATCAGATCTTACTCTTTAGTGAGAATGTTATATATGTATGTAATCTACCTTTCTGTTAAGAATAAAGTGAGTATCCTATTACTCTATGTAAAATATGTGAATGTGGTGATTATGGCGGCGGCGGCTGGCGATCTCTTGATGTTTTGTGTTGTGTGTTTCAATTTAATAAAGTTTCTCCTTTCAGATCAGAGGTTTATAATCTCTTGATTTGTGTGGGGTTTTCTAGAAAGATATTGTTGGACTCGATCCTTCAAACACCTCATTAGAACGACTTTCAAAACAACTCGAAGAGAAATGTTGCGGACTAGGTATGGGCTATCAAATTTTTTTTTTTTTTAAGTGAGGCCCATGAAACCTGCAAAACTATACTCCCGTATAATTCCAACAAGAATATTATCTAAATAAGTTAAAATAAGATTATTTTTAGTACGAATATCAAATACGATCACATGTGTTGTTCTTATTTATGTCGTTGACGTTAAATAACAATTAAGAGGATGTCAAAAGAAAAAAGAGAATGAGACGTGTAACTAAAACTATTGTCGAATTTCTCATGCATCATTTTCCACGTTGGTTTATTTGTGTGGTTCGTTTTTCTTTGTGACCACTGACCACTCGTGACTAGGGATGGAACGGATCGGGTATCCGGGGAATTTTGAGTTATCCGGATCTGGATCCTTATCCGCCGGATCCATAATTTTACTATCTTTATCCGGATCCGGGGTTCTCGGATATCCGGGTGTCGGATATCCTTCTAAAAATTGTAATATCTGGTGGATACCCGGATCCGAATTTGGAACCTTAAAATAAATAAAATTAATATTAAAATATATATAATATTAACAATAATTTAAAAATAAAATGTATACAATGTTTTTAGTTATTTGTATGTATGCTATTACAAATTTTATATAAATTTTATATATACTATTATAAAATGAAATTATGATAAATAAAATTAGTTTTATATATAGATATTACTATTTTAAAAATAATTATTAATAAAAATCACGGATCCGGATATCCAGACTACAAAATTTAGATATCCGGATTCGGTTTTGACGGATCCAACATTTTACTATCCGGATCCGGATTCGGCCTCTACGGATATCCGGATTTTCAGAGCGGATACGGATCGGATCTCGGATCGAATCCGGATCTCGGATAATAATTCCAGGCCTACTCGTTACCTCAGAAAAATTTTCCAGTGATGATTCTTATTTTGGAGCTCAGAACGTTTCACAGGAAATATAATGGTTTTATTTTAAAACATCAATTTCTTAGATTAATTAAACATCCGGGCCGGCCCTGAGATTTTGTGGGTTACAGACGAGTCAAGAAGGAATTCAATAATTTGGGGGCTGAGTTTTTTTTTTCTTTTTACAAATTTAGGGGTTTATATCCATGTAAATATTTTCTAAAATTTTGGGGGCTTGAGACCAATGTTTCGTTAGGCTTGGCTCATGGCCGGTTCTGCATCCGATCCGATGAGATTATGTCAACAGAACTCGAGATATATTGGTAAGAGGATAAACGAAAATGCTAAAACATAACCAGCAATAGAAACTAGGTGTTTTCATGCACACTATATGCAGTAATAAAATTTTAAATTTAAATTATATTTTAAAATAAATTTTTATTAATATTATAGATTTAATTATTTCCTTACTAATATTTTAATATAATAAAATTAAGTTAAAATTTTTGTTTATAATTATAAAATAGAATTAAATAATATTTCAAAATTTATAATGTTATATTTGAATATATTTATTTTCATGATGATGTATGAATTATTATAACTGACAAAAAATATGAGTTATTACTATATTTTAAAAATTTACCAAAAATGTAAATCAACAATAAATGTAATGTATGAGTTATTATCATATTTTAAAAGGTTTACCAAATCCAAGACAGACTTGATTTACAAAAACTGAACATATTAAAACTAGATTATATTTATTCGAAGTCTTAAGTCGTGTATGAGAAGTTTTAGAATAACCCTCACCTTTGCAGTTATTAATGTCATTGTTCATTCCATATTTAGTCATAAACCATGTCATCAATTTTAATAGTCATGTCACATTTTTTTATGAAAATGATTATAGAGAAGACATATGGCAAATCACTTCTAAATGTCTAGGAGATGATAACGAAGAGAAAATACCCGTAAAAAACTCCACTCGAAATCCTATAGCCCATAAACACAATAAGTGGGATTCGAAACCAATGTTAAAGTACCCACTTTATAGGTTTGAAAGTGGTTGATAACTATTTCTGACGAAGATCGACTGTTAGATGATAAGAGATGTGAAATTCAAGAACTATACCTAAAAGTGTATAAGGAAACCTTAATTGCTTAGATTTAGAATTTAAAAACTCAGTGTAATGTAGCAGGGGGTGAGGGTATAAGAAACCAATCACGATAACCCTTCTTAAACTTGAAGATAGGGTTAAGGCACAAAAAAATAAGACAGCCCATGCCTATAAGATAATAGATGAATGACAGTTCAGTGTTTGCTTCGTTTGCTTGAAGATGGTGTGGACCAGAAGTGCAGCGCTGACGACGGATGAGCTGCAACGGTCGGTAAGAGAAGGGGCGACAGTGAAAATTGAGGCTACAGTGAAAATTGAGGCGACGGTGAGAGGTGAGGCAATTGATTTAGAGTCCATTCTTACATAAACATGATGACATGGCTCCGAGAGAGGCTCATCGCCCAGATTTGACTCAAACCAGATGAAGAAAGAGGCGTAGCAGAAGAGGCGGAAGGGCAGAGACAGAGGAGAGCCAAACAGTTCCAATGATCTCAGACTCGGACTGAGTAGATCCTACACATCCAAACGCACTATAAGGAGTGGCAGTGGTAACAACGATGAGACAACCAGAAGACGTTGCGCCATGTAAGAGTTTGACAAGTAGTGTTCTTGGTACGCAGCATACACTATGAAGATTCTTCGTCGACCAGATTTGAAGAAGATGACTGCTATCTAAGCTCATAGATCTAAAGCTTATATTTATAGCCTCGAGTTTCCCAATGTTGGCACACGAGGTCACAAAAACGTCAGAGTAGCGGTAGTGATGGGAGGAGGTAAAAATTGAGCAGTTTCGACTTTCCTAGAGGAGGAGCGACACAATCTAGCGAGAAATGAAAAGATGGGTTGAAGTGCAAACGACGATGGATCAAGAAGAAGATGACGGTGGAGAGCAAGAAGCAGAATATGGACCGACGACTGTAGAGAGCAGAAACATAGCAGGTGGTCCAATGCAAGCGGCCAGAAATATCGTCAGTGTGGAGAGAAACAAGGAATGATATGACCTCGTTTATCGAGATGATGAACGTTTTAGGGCGAACGCTTAAGGTTTAACTGTAACCATCACAGAAACACTAGGAACAAACAGGAAAATAATGGATGAGAATCAAATTATGGGAATAACGAGGAATGATTATTCCTTATCATATTTAGTGAGGAACAAAAAATTTCTATGTTTTTCTACAATAAAAAGAATGAAAAGAAATAGAAAAGAAAAACTATTTTTCACAAATGGTAAAATTTCTTAAGAATATTAAAAAATTCTTTATTTCTCTTCATACCTTAGTTTCCGTTCAAAGCCATAGTTTTCAGTTTCTTAATGGAATTTATTTCTTTTTATTACTTGGTTTATTTTTGGAAATATTTTGATAACAACAATATTTTCTGAATAATTGAGGGATACTAGGGCCACTGATTCCACGTTTCAATGTTTCACTGGAATGAATGAGTGTGTGTTTCTTCTCAAAAATTTGGTAGATGTGTAACTATATTCATATAAAAATATTTACAAATATATTTAGTAACCATATAATTTACCTTTTTATTATAATACAAATATTAAATTAACTTATTTATTCTATGAATTCAGTGAATTCAATTCACCAGTATCGTAAATTACACCTGAAAGAAATATTTGTTACACACATATTATATAGTGTATGTAACTCTAATATTCAACATTTCTCCCTTGTTTAATAATTATTTTTAGACAAAAGCCAAAATCTAGTTCGCTTGTGCTTATCACATTTTTCACGCTTGAATAATATTTTTTATGAGTTATTTAATATCCAAAATTTTGAAAAAGTCTCTTGAGTTTATCTAAACGTCATGGATGATTCAATTTATTTTTATCGACATCTATATAGATAGATCATTTTGAAATCAAATCGTTTTGAAGAGATGCTCGCTCCTGACCGGATCTAATCCATATGAAAAAGAGGACATTGCTATTTCTCGCCCTTCTGCAAGAGATCGAGAGATCGAGTCCATATGTTGATTTCTGCTCCTGGAGATATACGAAATACTGAAACCTGAGAAAATGTTTTGTAGGCATGCAAATGAGACTAGCTCAGAGGTAAAGACTGGTCAATCGACTGGGTTTGCGATAATGTCCATCAAATATAAGCAGTCTGTCTCTATCGAATGTATTTATCTTATTAAAAACTGAAATACAAAACTGAATTTTCCTATTTTAAGTGTTTTATTACAACTTTTGTATTAATTTTTACTCTTTACCTTATTTAGCATTTATAATGAACATGAATTCAACATAGTAAATTACTCTTACCATAACCATATTTAATGAATATATCAAATCTTATATTTCATTTTTTTCGTAAGTATTATAACTAACAATTTTAATTTGGTTATTATTTCTATGGTAAAGTATATATTCTAAACCGATAGGAATATTTTTGAAAGATTTTGATATTACAAATCTCATTTTTTAGATTTTAAATAGTATCTATTAAATTGTTATCATTTCTACAATTTTTCAATTTATTAGATCAATATGAAATATAAAAATTGTTGGTTAGTTTTTCTATTTTCCAGATTAAATGGATATTTTATTCGGATTTGTTTAGTTAAATTAATAATCTGAATTTCAATATATTGTAGATTTTATTCATATGATTTATCAGTATATTTTATATTTTATTTTATAAAAAAATATTTTCTCTGTCTATTTTATGGAATTGTAAATTGTATAGGAATATTAGAATTTTCAACTTATCATATCCCATATGAAAATTATATTTTATGATTACAGATATGAAACATGAGTTAGAAATATTTATTTAGAGTAATATAAACAAGAAAATTATAATTTACCATTATAATTGTCAACATTAGTTAATTATGGCTTTTTTAACCCATGGCTTACATGTTAGAATTTTTTTTAAAAAAAAATCGGTACTCCATTTATATAACATCACATTCACTTGTATAATGTATATTTGTAATACAAAATGTTTAAATATTAGTGTACATTATTATTTTAAAATTTAAATGAAATAAAATATATTTTGCATAGTTAATTAGAAAGATGCGATATTTTAATATTTTAGGTCAAATCTGTTACTTTCAATATATAATAAGGAATATATGATACAAATAACAGTTTGAAGCAATAAAATACATTATTTTATTTACAGTATTAACTTGTTTTGTTTTAAAATATAATTAAATATAATTAATTATATAGTAAATGTTGAAATATATCAGTAATTATGAAAAATAAATATTTATCTTTAAAAAATGGAAATATCTGCATGGGTGTGTAGGTCAAATTTGTTGTTAGAGTTGAAACCTAGTCTCTCTAGATATATTTTAATACTCTTTTAAGTATTTGAATAATCTTTCTCCGTCGTAGAAGATTATAAGCAGGTCTGGTTATATATAATATACAAGTAAGGTTATAGCCCTCAGGCAACAAAGAAGAATAGCTTCAACTGTAAGCACAAGAACCTTAACATCAAATAATGGATCATATCAAAGAGCCTCCTGGTAAACAATCTTAACCACTAAATTATTTCGCAGATCTGTTACCTAACCTTTGTTATATATATTTTTTTTTGAAAAAATAACCTTTGTTATTTTGCAATGTTAAACGATTACATTCACACTTCTATTGTGATATGTGCATGCCTTTTAAACAACATAATTGGTTATGGTTTATGATGATGTTGATTATTTTTTTTTTTGTTCAAGGTGGATGGGAAAATATGTGGGTAGAGGGACGTACATTGTGGGATTTAGGAGAAGCAACTCCCATTGTTGTTCATTTCTGCGAAACTGGTTCTTTGCCTAATGGAAGAGCTTTGGTTCCTGGATGTGGAACCGTAAGTCGTTTTGATCTATCTTCTCCTTATGTCTTGTATAAGATCTCCATTGCCTGAAAAGTGGGGTTTGGACAGGGCTATGATGTGGTTGTGATGGCAAACCCTGAACGTCATGTTGTTGGACTCGATATTTCAAAAACCTCAGTGGAAAGATCAACAAAGGTGAGGATATATATACATATAATCTGAATTTATTCCTCCGCTGAAAGTTTGAAAGTTTGAAAGTATGTGTTATATCTCAAAATGCAGATGTTTACTTCATTGCCTAATTCAAAACATTTCTCCTTCTTGAAAGAAGATTTCTTCACTTGGGAGCCAACCGAAAAATTCGATCTTATTTTAGACTACAAGTATAATTCTTAAGCTCTTTTCTAGCTTTATATGTTCATATGAAGAAGTAGAAGAACAAAACTCCACTTGATATGTCCACAATAATGTTAACTTTGGCAGTTTCTTCTGTGCCTTTGAACCTAAAGTTCGACCTTTATGGGCAAAGCGTATGCAAGAACTTCTAAACCCTGGTGGAGAGCTTATAACATTGATGTTTCCTGTAAGAGAAAATATAAAACATTTAAGCCAAAAAATATATATATATAACATTTTTATCTCTAGTCGATACATATATATATGTATATCGTGTTTTTGAAATGCTTGTTTACCTAACTATGTTATGCAGTTAACCGGTGGAACACCTGGTCCACCTCCATACCGAGTATCAGTCTCGGCGTAATTAATCTTCATCTTCTCCTTAAATCTTTCATAACTCTGAAATTCCTTTAATGACTCTCTTTGGTTATAGAATTAAACTTCTTTAATTTTGTTGTTTGTAGCTATGAGGAGCTTTTGATTCCCTTAGGATTTGAGGTGATCTCTATTGTTGATAACGAACTTGCTCCAGATACACGCAAGGTAGAATACAATTCAATTTCACCACTTAATTAATTTCATTGTGAAATAAGAAAATGGTTTTGAAATTGATATTAATTTTCAGGGAATGGAAAAAGTTGGCAGATGGAAGAAGAAGAAGAAGTCAGTGTGATGATTCCTCTTTTACCGTCGCATTCTCATGGCTCTATGATCTATTTTTAAGTTTCCTAGTCAGAACCGAATGTACTATTTACACGTTTAAAAATAAAGTGTCTATGACCGTCTTATGAATTTTGTAATAATTAAAAGTGTTGTTTTTACTTTTTAGCGAGAACCAATGTCGAATTTCTCATCCATGGTTTTCTACGTTGTCAAAATTAACATACCTAAAACTAAAAGAGAATGAGACGTGTAAATACAACACATTTAACTTTGTGTGGTTTTGTGTGCTAGAAAACGGTGTATTCACATTGACGAACTGTACAACGCGAAAACTATAGCTGAATAATTTCACTGGGTGTGGAACTGCCACTAGGTCTTATTGTTACTATTTATGATTTTGGAAATTTACCTTTTCAGCCCATTTGCCTTTAATATGTTCTCATGGTTAGTTTTATGGGGATATTACAGAATAATTTTATGGTTTGCTCTCTCCATAATGGCCCTTGAATACAATCTTATTTTCTGACAGAATTTTAATGTGGCCTAATTGTTGGTCTAATCTGATCAATTTTTCCATTTGATATAATCGTTGAATTCAAATAATTTATTGTCTATACCAGTAAATTTTCATGTGCAGATTGGTTCTCTAAAACGACTACTAAGAAACACCCTATATAATACATCATCAATTTTTGCAATAACATAATTTGCTCTAGATACATGTAAGATAAAAACCAATTCAACTTCATCAATTAGATTCGTTTCGAGACAAGAAACCTAAAAGGGTCCAACATTTAAAGTTATTTTTAGGAAATTGAAAGGGTTGGCACTTGGCAGATGGAAGAACATAAATTATGGTGATGATTCCAAGATTCCTAGTTACCATCACTACTCTCGTGGCTATATACATCAACAAATACTGCGATTTTAGGATATCCTATAGGCTATAGTTAGAAGAATCGAATGTTATAATTAAATGTGTACTTAATGAATGTATTGGTCAAGAGTTTGGTTTTGGAAGCAATGTTCACTTTCTCTTCGACAATATTCATTGCTCAAATAGGCACATACCTGATAAAATAGCCATACGTCAAAATTTTGTCGTTTCTTTTTTTAAGAGTGTTGTCGTATCTATTGTGACTAAAATGTTAAGTCGTACTCAGTTTTATTGCGTGGTCCCTCGTATCCCTCTCTCTTTGTTTGAGCCGTGACTTCAGCAAGAGTCCTTTTGGGGGATAAAACGATCATTGGAGTTGCTCAAAAAAAAAAGGTGTTCAAAAAAAAAACGATCATTGGAAAATGGAATAGTTCTGGTACAATATATACGAATGTTAATAATTAACTAAATGTTTCAAATAAAATTGATTTTCTTTGCTTATAATTATTGTCAATCTGTTTATCATTTTCTGTTTCCATTTCTGAAAGTAAGGATTTGTTTCCAATTTTATTTAGCACATCAGTCATATTTGTTCTTTTGTGTTATTAACATGATTTCATTTCTTATAAAGAAAACATGATTTCCTTTAAATTGTATAATTTCGTTTAGGTATCAAATTGAAAACATACCAAATTGAGAGATATAAACAGATAGAGAATAATTCCAAATTTGGAGATGATTTCATTCCAGATATAGAATTTCAAGTAGGGTCAATTTGAGATGTCATACTCCTTCTAGAGTAAACGGAATGGCATATACAGTAATTTCTTGAGAACTTTAAAGACTTTTTTACAACTTTCGTAGCTATTAGTAGAAGGTGGAGAGTAGATCTAGTGGAGAGTCGACAATTAAGGCAAAAAACAAAAATTATAGTATGTCCAAGTAGGCACACTGGTCTTTCTTTTTAAATTTGTTAGTGCGTTCTCTCTTATTTTCCAATGGTTAGTCATTCTTTTATATATAAACGGCAACGTCTATACGAATATTTCGGATAATCTCAATGGTATATTCCGATGAGAACACACGAAATTTATAACTTCCCGACCGTCTACGACTAATGAACCGTCCACACCTGCTCACTCGGCCCGTGGATCCCATCTTATCTGATGGTTAGTATATTAATTTTTCCGAAGGTTCAAAATTATTGTTTACTGACCATACAATCACCACATGACCTTTTCATATGCTTTGTCCTCAATTGTACGGTATCGCGAATCACTTTCCGATAGGTCACCCATCTCTCCACTATTCTAGCTCAGGTACGCTCAACTCTGGAATTTTAAATGAATGTGTACCGGAAAAGATAAACGCACTTTAGTCTAGCCAGCTCTGACACCACTTACAATGCCCCAATTGTCCATAGTTAATGGACCACCTACACCCGCTCACTCGATCCGTGGATTCCATCTCGTCTGACGGTCGGTACGTTAATTTTTCTGAAGGCTCGAAATCATTGTTTATTATCCCTGCAATCACCACATGGAATTTCCATATGTTTTGTCTTCACTCGCATAGTATCGAGAATCAACTCCCGATAGGTCATTCATTTTTCCACTACTACATCTCAAGCACGCTTAATTCTGGAGTTTTAAACGGATGTATGTCGAAAAAGGAAAACACATTTTGATGTCAATTCTTTTAAACTTTTCCATATATCACAACTCGTTATAAAAATGGGTAGAAAGCATCGAGGGTGAGAGCACAGTGATAACTAATGGCTCTATACAAAATTATTTTTATTCAATGATTGTCTAATTTTTTTCTTGTTAAAATTTATTTAATCATTTTGTTAACCTCTATTTTAAAAAAATATTCCTAAGCTTTGCACAACTACTAAAAATGGCTAAACAACAACAAACTTCAAGTTACAGCAGTGGTGGAAACATTATTCCTACTCCTGAAGAGGCAGCAACGTTTCAGCCCCAAGTTGTGGCAGAGGGTGATTCATTCTTTCTTCAATATTATTTCTAAAGTTCATTAGCATAAAGAGGTATTATTACCAAAATTAGTGGAATTTTAGGTTTTTGATCCATATATATATATACATACATTTCATGCTCTATATGAAAAATCATTGTGAAAATTTTGTAAATGAGTCATACTAACAAATATCATATACTTATTATTTCATGCTCTACAGATGTATAAATTCGTCCACAGTTAAACGTTATATTTAGCTCAAAAACAAGTAATGTTGACTTACACAGTAACATTTTATCCATATATTTTATTTTGCTTGAATGTATTTTTTTGGTTATATGCTATTTGGATCAGTGGATCGTTACGCTTTGGATAATTTAAATCATTAGGAAGGACCAATTGATTACTCAATTGAATATAAATCTTAACTCAGCTTCAACGATGTCTAGGAAAAAAAAAACAGAATGCTCAGCTTCAATACATGAGGAAACTAGAAATTCATATTAATATTTTGTACTAAAAAGTACAAATTAAACTTTAACAATATACATACATATTTAAACATTAGACAAAACAACTCGATCACGGACACAAATAATAATCTTGCGCCTACAACGGTGTAATGTCATCGAAGAACACTTTGTTACATACCCTTTAAAAATTTCATCAAATCAAAGACAACCTTGTGGCATCACCACACCAGCCTTAACTCCTTTAATATTCTTGCATGTGGAAGTAGCGGATCGACCGTTGAAAGTTAGCTTAATATCATGCAATCTAATCGCTTGGCAAGGATTACTGCGACTACAATCAAACTTTAAAGCATGTTGCGTTCGTGACGTCCCTTGAATGTTCCTATACACAACCTGACTAATCTTCACTCCAGAACCCTACAATATATAGTCAAACAAGACCGATCAGATTAGTTCGATATAATTCCTTTCTATATAGCAAGGTTTAGGTTAAGAACTATGTTACCTGCTTAGGACAACCTTTATGAGTTGGACAATAGTTCTGATCAACAATGATCGGATTCTGAACGTTTTTCATAACCAGGTTTTGAAACAAAACGTTCCTCACAAAACCTGTGCTTTGTCTAGCCCATGATTTTATCCGGACCCCATTATCCGAACCCGAAAAAACAGAGTTTACCAAGGTTATGTTCTGTACGCCAGCTTCCTTAGCATCTCTCCCTAGACTCCCAATACTGCCACAATATAATATAACATATAAAATTAGTATCTTCAAAATATTTAAACCTTGCTCTCCAAGTTATCTTTAATTGCCATACCTGATTCCGTGGCCTGGACCGCAGTTGAGTTTAGACATGTAGAGGTTACGAGTTCCCGGACCGATAGAGATACAGTCGTCTCCGGTCTGAAACGTGCTATCGGTTACGGTCACACCAGCAGAATTTTGAACGTGGAGGCCATCTGTGTTGGGACTTTGGTCTGGAGCCACTAGCTTTACTTTCCGGACAACTACATTGTTGCAGCTGTTTATCACTAAATGTGTTACTTGACTGTTTATTGACTTCAAGCCCGTCACTACGACGTCGTTTGCCCAGTTAAACGTCATGGACTGCAACGAAAACATAATCACCACCAAATATCAGAATTCAGAAATGTTCATTGAAATTTTTGATATGAAATATAAAAAAAAAGGCTCCTAGTTTGATGTAATTATTAATTTATTAATTATCGAATCTAAACGAAGTGAAATTTAATTTAATTTTTTTGGAACACAACTTACTTTCATAATTATTATTTATTTAATTTAAAAGTTAGTTAATTTGGTTATCTTACTCTGGCTCCAGGAGGACAACTCTTTCCAGATTTTCGACAAGCCCAAAAGGAAGCACCTCTAGCATCTAACGTTCCTCCATTGATCGAGATCCGGTTAACTTGCACAAACAAGATCCAATAACCGGAATTACCCAAACCACGGTAATTCGAAGGAGCTACAATCGTTCCATAAATCTGAAACGTGATTCTACTACGGCACGGACCACGAAACACCACCGGTTTTAGCAAGAAGCTCCCTCTCGGGACCGTTACAGTGACACTTGCAGCTGAACGGCAAGCCGCTTGCCACGCGCCGAGGAAGGCTTTTGTGGAATCGGTTCGACCGTCCGGTTTAGCACCAAACTTGACGACATTATAGTTGTAAGCAGCCATTGATGTTCTCATAAGCAAGAGGCTTGAGAAGAACATCAGCAAAACAGCTAGAAGGTTGTTATTAGTACGATCCATTTAATGTTTCTTACAATGGGAAAGAGTAATGAATCTTTGTAAATGTCAGATCTGAAAGTATTTATGTTTTTGTGTTTTAGATGAAATGTGAGGATGAAGGAAAATGATACGGGTATGGCAGGTATTTATATGTAATTGTATACACTTGTTTTGTTTAAATATATGTATTTGTATATGTTGACTTTCGTTTAATCATAATGCTAATGATTGTTAGATCATGCTTGATTATATTCAAATGAATGAAATGTACGGTTCGCATAATCGCATGTGATGATGATAAGCAGTTGTGAATTCCATAAGAAAGCATGTGATCTTTGCGTGCTTGTTCACAAGGATCCATGTTCACTTGTATAATTATTTAGTATTACTTTGAGTTGAGAATTTGATATATTATTAAGTAACTGGAATTTAGCAAAAGAAACAAAGTACAAATTATGCAAGTGTCAGATGACTTTTCTGTTGGTCTTTGGTTTTGAATTATATTAATATATAGTCTTCCTCTAAGATTCATTAAAATCGAATACGAGAACCAATGGATCAGGTTTCATATATAGCATAATCTATGGCATGTGACATGTGGAGTGTGGAAATGTCATAATCAAATCTCAGCCGTAGAATAAGAAAAGCTTCCGAATCCTACGGCCATGAGTAAAATAAGTCAACAAAAGCTCTTGGAAAAATGGATGGGTTACTAAAAGTCAACCAATGCCAACTTACCACGTCATAAGAACAGGTAACATGGGGTATGTATATATGGTCATTTTAACATATACTTAGAATAATTATCACATGGCCACATGAATTTACGTGAAGGATGAATGGACCGTTATCAGTGACGGTTAGTCTCAATTCTTTGAATGGTTATATTAAGTCTGGGCGTTTTTACCGGAAAAACCGAAATCGAATCCGAACTGTTATACAAAAATATCCGAACGGGACGTATGAGCTTAATATTTTGGAGTTTGGTTATAATCCGAACCGAACCAAAATCCGAATTAGAATCCAAAAATATCCGAAGTTAGTTAAATATGAATATTTTTATATATTTTAAGGTGATTTAGATATTTTAGAGTATTCAAATATTTTTGTAGTTTATTTTATTTGTTATTTTGAATGCTTTTTAGCTAATTTAGATGGTTTAACTAATATTTAACTAAATTTGTAAATAATTTATATATTTTGAAAAAAAATTGTCAATTTTTGAAGTTTAAAAAATATTTGTTTTGGACGATTTTAAACATTGGTTACATCCGATCCGAATCAAATCCAGAATGAACCGATCCGATAATTAGTAAAACCTGAATGATACTTCTGAACATAACACCGAAAATCCAAAAATCCGATTCACCCGGACCGATACCGAATGGGCCACCGAACGCCCAGACCTAGGTTGTATTCTGCAACTGGCCTTATGATATATCGTTTATTTTGTTTTTTATTCGAATATTCGAACATGTTTGCTTGCGACCGAAGGCAATGTCAAAAAGCTTTACAAAGAACAAGGGGGCAACACATAACAACTAGCAAGCTAATTTGTTTTCAGAAACAATTCGATATCTTAGAAAGGTGAAATGCCGAGTTTAAGAATAGTTATACGTTGAAGATATTGTTTTTTCATTTTTTTCCAATCATAAAAGAATTGGTACAAGCATCATTCTGTCACGCTGATAAGCCAACAATCAAACTGACAACTTTAATTTTATTTCAATTCAGACCAAAGGCTTCATCACATTCAAATTTGGATGAGCCTGAAAGGTAAAAAAACATCAAAACCAAACAACAACCATCTTGTAACACATCAAATTTCACATACAATTCATTGGAACCACAACTCCAGAGGCTCGTCCATGAGCGTTCTTGCAGAAAGAAGTTGTTGATCCTTTCATGTAAGTGAGGTTAATGTTTTTCAATCTAATCCCTGTGCAATGATGGCTTCCACTACAATCCAGTTTCACAGCTATTGGTGTTCTTGATGTTCCTTTATGTTTGCAAATGTCACTCCACTTATCTTCACACCAGAGCTCCATATATAAGATCAATAATAAGAAGTTACCATTAGAAAGAATATAAAAGTATATATAAGATACATTAGTGACGTCAATTCATTTCGGTTATTTACCCTGACTAGGACAGCCTTTTCCACTAGGACAATAGTTTTGATCGATGATTAGCGGATTACCAACATTCCTCATTACCAGGTTTCGAAACACAAGATTTCTCACAAACCCACTGCTCGGCCTAGCCCAACTCTTTATTCTTACACCGTTTCGCGTCTTGGTGAAAACAGAGTTCGTGACGGTTACATTCTTGACACCTTCCTCATCAGCGTGATCCCCAAGACTCCCAATGCTGCATACAATTTTTAAACAAACCCCATGTTATAACCAGTGACTTACTGTTCTAGTACTAACTCATCATATTAAGTTGATTGTTGTTAAAAGTTTGTTACCTGATCCCATGTCCGGGTCCACAGTGCACACGTTCGATCCAAATGTTCACAGAACCTTGATTAAGAGCAATGCAGTCATCACCAGGTCCGATGATTCCCCCACTAATTCCATCAGTATTAGGACTACTACTCGGCGCCCTAATTCTTATGTTTTGAATCCGAACATTCGAAGAATGATGAACCGTGACGTGAATAGTCTGGCTATTCAACGACGTAAGGCCACTTAGTAGAACATTATTGCACACTGAAATTTAATAAATGTACAAATATAGCTTGCTAACGAATAAATTAAAATTGGATGTTATTATAAACATACTCTTGCACCTTGAGGACAATGGCCACCTTTCTTTCTACAAGACCAATAACCAGCTCCTTTAGCATCAATGGTTCCACCGTAAACCAATATCCGGTTTACCTTAGCGAATAGGATCCAATAACCAGAATAACCTATGCTCCAGTAGTTTTTTGGAGCCACGATTTTTCCATCGATTTTGAAAGTTATTATGTTCTTGCAAGGGCCCCAAAAGACAAGATTTCGTACCAAGTATGTTCCATGTGGAATGTAGACCATTGCTTGAGCCTCTGAGCCGCATGCTAACGACCAAGCCGTCAAAAATGGTTCAGTCGAGTCTGTTTTCCCATCACCTCTAGCTCCGTATCTTTGTACGTTAAACGGTGGCATTGCGTTTGATGAGTTGATAAGAAACACGATGCTAGAGAATAATATGATAGCACAAGGAAATGATTTGTTACTGGCCATGTTAACTTTTTTCTTCTAATATTACGGATTTTTCTGATTATAATGATAAAGAACCTATTAGAATCATATATAAAGGGAGAAGATACCTTTCGTATTAGTCTATTAAATCAGTACGTGTATTAAGGACTAATAGACTCTAAAAGTTACTTGATTGATTCAATGTTATTGATGACAAATGTATTACGTTTTTGTGTGTACAGTTGTTCGAATGTCTATCGCATATTATATAGCAAACGAGTTATACTGCCGGTTTTAGCTATACTAATATGCAGTGGTTTATTGAGTAAGTTTCCTTTTCAAATTAAATCACTGACTCAGAAAACATATTTTTGTTTTCTATATGGAAAGTCTATAATTTTGATCTATATCTTTCTAGATTTGAAAGAGTATTCTATGCCGTTCGCAAAGACAGTGATTTAAATTCAAAAAAAAATGTCAAGTTTTTTTGTCAAAATATATAATCAAGTTTGGCTGATAACGTTATAGTTATTAGGTTACAAAACAACAATATCAATCAAGTGAGGTAAATATCTCAGACGACCAGAAAATGTATTCTGAAATCCACAACCATTCATTACCTATATTATAGAAATATAGAATATACTTTTGGTCAACTGAGTGCAATGTGGATTTCTGTTAACAACTCAAGATGGTTAATAAAGTCTTTCAACTAAATACTGAATTCTAATCAAATTAAACACTTTGGGATTAGTAAAAAAACAACGAAAATAAATTATATTGGTCATATTTTTAGAAGATCTCCAACGCTACTCTATTTTTTACTCTAAAAATTAATTTGAAGTAATAATTTCAATCTTACTCTATTTTCAATTTTGAATAAAAAATGAGTTTACCTTATAAATGAAGTAATAGTCTTTTTGTTCATTATTCTATTTTCTCTCTAAAATAAAATAAGACTGAAATAAAATTCAACTCTATTGTAGGGTTATTATATTTTAAAATAAAAATGGATTGATGCATTATTTATGGCACAAATACTATAGGTAGACTGTTACATCATGAATAATCAAATTCGAGCAAGTAAAGAAGAACGAAAAGCTAAAACAAAACATATTCATATATATGAGCCTTGTGATGTGGAAATGGCATGTGACATGTGTAATGGAAGGGAGGAGATCCAATCTTTACCGTTAAAACGAAAGTAATTTGTATTATATTTCAAATAGTACATAAGTTATTGAATCTAGCTAGAACTAAGGATCTAACACTTTGTAATGCAAACTATTTGACCATATTTAAAAGTCACTTGGATCTGTCAGATGGAACTTAACCCAAATAACAAATATGCCATAGTTTGACTAATTTCCTTACCATCTCCTTTTATTTTGTGGTCAGTTTTCGATAAACTGCTTTCCACATATTTTTCAGATAAAATATAATTTAAAGCAAAACAGATGAGAACACACAAAATTATAATGCCCCAACCGTCCATGGCCAATGGGCTGTTTACATCCGCTTACTCGGTCTGTGGGTACATCTATTCTGATGGTCGGTGTGTTAATTTTTCCGAAGGTTCAAAATCATTGTTTATTGACCATGCAATCACCACATGATCTTTCCATGTGCTTTGTCTTCACTCGCACGGTATCGCAAATCACTTCTTGATAGGTCACCTATCCTTCCATTACTCCAGTTCAAGCACGCTTAACTCTGGAGTTCTAAACGGATGTGTACTGCAAAAAGTAAGCGCATTTTGGTGGCATAGGTAGCTAAATCAGTTCTCTTAAGTCTTATCATATATCACAACTCGGGATGTTACTATTCACCCCCTTTCAAAGAACGCAACATCCTCGTTATGCCCTACGACAGGTCTTAAGACGCTTCTAGGGTCATAACTGAGATGGCTAACCAGCTCTGATACCACTTATAACGCCCGACCGCCCACAGTTAATGGGCTACCCACACCCGCTCACTTGACCGGTGGGTCCATCTCGTCTAACAGTCGGTGCGTTAAATTTTTTGAAGACTCAAAATCATTGTTTACTGACCTTGTAATCACTACATGACCTTTGCATATGCTTTGTCTTCATTCGCACAGTATCGTGAATCATTTTCCGATAGGTCATTCGTCCTTCCATTACTTCAGTTCAAGTACGTTTAACTCTAGAATTCTAAACGTATGTATACCGAAAAAAGAAAGCGCATGTCGATGATGTAGATAGTTAAATCAATTCTCTTAAGTCTTTTCATATATCACAGTTCGGGAGCAGAAAGCATCCAAGGTGAGAGAATAATGATAACTAATGGCTCTATACAAAATTATTTTTATTCGATGATTGTCTTTTTTTTTTTTGCTAAATTTATTTAATCATTTGTTAACCTCTATTTAAACACATATCCTATGCGTAAGCTTTCCACAACTACTAAAAATGGCTAAACAACAACAAACTTCAAGTTACAGCAGTGGTGGAAACATTATTCCTACTCCTGAAGAGGCTGCAACGTTCCAGCCGCAAGTTGTTGCAGAAGGTGATTTATTCTTTTTTTTTTAGGGTGATTTATTCTTGGGGTTGTTGCAAAAGTAACTCACAACTCAAAGTCAAACACAAAACTAACCTCTCCTTCTTTGTTGGAAATGGTTAGCTATATTCAACCCTACTTGTTCACATTATTCACGAAAATGCCATTAATTTATGTTTTTTTTTTTTAAAATGGCTCTTTTACTCTCTCAACCTCATCACCTTCACAAATTTACTTGATTGCCATTGCCATCAATACACCAACCACAACAAACTACCAATTTGGAGCTCTTAATGCCCCCCTTAATGCACCTAGTACGATTTACACTCTCTCTTTCTCAATTGTTATGAACTAAAAACAACTTCTCTCACTTTGCCTCAATATTCATCCAAAAACTCAAGCTTTTGATTCAAAACTTTTTATGGTTGATAGAGCTATTGAAGCATACTATTCAACGTGGGTTACTTTCGTTTGAGGTTCTGGGTGGTTGGAGAAGACTCGTGCTAAGGAAGTCATCTCACTAGTTTAAGGTAAGAAATTGAATTTTTTCAGAATCGTTACGTAGAAGACTTACCCGTAAGTCTTCGGTCCAACGGACGACTTAACTAAAGTCGTCCGGCTTTGTTCTTTAAAAAAATCGTGAGAATACCTAGACGACTTACCAGTAAGTCGCCTAGAATAAACGGTTAATTTTGCATTTGACCGAATTGTGTCGATATTTGACTTTTCTGGACGACTTAATGGTAAGTCGTCCCAAGGAAAACAAAATTTCAAATTTTATTAAATCTAGACGACTTAACTGCGTCGTCCTTGGTTACTTTTGCAATTGGAAAATAAAACTTAAATATTTAACTTATCTCGGGCGACTTACGGGAAGTCGTCCGGAACGACTTAGTTGAAAGTCTTCCAAGATAAGCAAAGTCGTCCAGATTCTGGTAAGTCGTCCCAAGTCATCTGGTCAAACCTTGGTTATCTTGGACGACTTTCTCCTAAGTCATCTGCCAGCGACTTTCGTAAAGTCGTCTGGGTAAAGTTAACTAACCGTAGAAGACCTACAATTAAGTCGCCTAGCTTCAATTAAATATTGTAATTTTGTTTACCCGAGGCGACTTACCCGTAAGTCGTCCAGGAAAAGTCAAATATCGACACAATTAGTTCAAATGCAAACCTAACCCGTTTATCCTAGGCGACTTCCTTGACGACTTACTGTTTAGGCGACTTACGACGACTTAATGGTAAGTCGTCCTAATTAAAATTCAATTGCAAAATGACCTGTTTGGACGACTTCTGTTTAGTTGTCTAGACAACTTACTGTTTAGTCGTCTAGGCGACTTTGTTAGTCGTCTAGAAGACTTACTTTTAGTCGTCTACGACTTTTAGTCGTCTAGGCGACTTACTTTTTTAGTCGTCTGCCTTAATGTTTAGTCGCCTAGTCGTCACTTACTGTTTAGTCGTCTTCTATGTTTACTAATGTGTTTTATTTTGAATTTTGCAGATGATCGGTTACATGCAGTGTATGGGGAATGGTTGTTAAAAGATTGCTGTTGGGATTTTGTGGTTGATAATGCAAAAGGAGCGAGAATGTTTTTGAGTGAAGGTTCGACGATGCGAACTTCTTGCAATGGCTCTAGAAGATTTTAACCTGGACATGAGTACAGAATCTGTGGAGATAACCTACTCATTACCAGCAGAAATGATGATGGCTCCGACACCCTTCCTATTCATGTTACAAGTGATAGACAAGTTAGAAACTTGCTCGAGATAACCAAACGATAGTGTACGGCTTTGTGTATCAAGCCGTAGCAAGGTGCAAATGGTTTCAGATGATGAAGCTGATGAATGTTTTGAAGAGGATGATGATAATTTGGTTGAAGATGAAAATCATGATGGGGAGGAGGATGATGGGGAGGATGATGGGCAGGATGACGATGGGGAGGAGGATGATGGGGAGGAGGATGGTGATATCTCTATTAAAACCGGACAAGAATGGTGAGGATTACAGTGTTTATGGAAAGGTTGAAGATGAGGATGAAGAAGATGATATATGTTTTGAAGAATTAAAACAGGAAGGTGGAAGATCGAATGGTAACAATATCTATGTCAACCAGAGTTTTGGTAGCAAGGATGCACTGCTTTCAGAACTGAGGTTGACAGCGGTGAGGCTTAAGTTCACCTTCAGAATATACAAGTCAACGAAAACTCTCCTTGTGACAACATGTCCGGTTAGTGGTTGTGAATGGAAGGTCGAGCAAGTGTGAAACATGGGACAGAAACGTTTTGGGTAACAAAGTATGTGGAAAACATACATGTTCAGTGGGAGATCGAATCGCTCAGCGGAGACACTGTACTCTAAGTATGTTGGTAGGCTTTTCATTGATCGTGTTGGAATCATTGATGGGTTGAATCCGCAGCATATCACTATTGCAATGAAGAAGATGTTTAGCATGACTCTTGATTACACCACTTCATACAGAGCACTTTTATATGCACAAACATTGGTGAGAGGAACAGCAGAAGATGGGTATTCGTGCCATCATATCTCGAGCAAATCTCCTTAGCAAATCCGATTCTATCACAGCTATAGAACTTGATTCTATGAATAGATTTAAGTATCTATTTCTCTCTTTTGGAGCTTATCAAAGGTTTTAGATATCGAGAAGGGTCATTGTGGTGGATGGGACTCACCTAAGTGGGAAGTATGGAGGTGTTATGCTAGTTGCAACCGCACAAGATGGGAATTTTCAGATATTTCCATTGGCTTTGGGATCGTAGATGCTGAAGATGCACCTTCGGGAATGGTTTTCACAAAATTGGCTATTTGTGTATCTGATGACCAGCCTCTAGTGATAGTCTCCGACCGCACTTGGCCATTAAAATGCGTGTGACAAGGTGTTTCCTTGGGCAACCCGAGGAATATGTTATTATCACCTTCAAGAAAACATTGTCAAAAATTTAAAGGGAAACATCTCTTGTACTTGGTGAAAGGTGCTGCTTATGCTCATACGGTTTCAGATTTTGACCGGTACATGGATGAGATACGGAGTGCAAATCCGGACCTTGCAACATATTTGGAGGATGCCGACGTCAGCCTATGGTCAAGGGTTCATTGCCAGGGGGACAGGTACAACATAAAAACAAGCAACATCGCTGAATCTATTAATTCCGCACTGAAGCGAGCTAGAGGATTTCCGATTCAGTTCCTGTTGGAGTTCATAAGGGAGAAGCTAGGAAAGTGGTTTTGGAAAAGGAGAGATGCTTTGAGTCTCACTACTCAACATAGTCGGGTGTTGAACACTTGCTTGCTGTTCGATCGGAGATAGCAGATACGATGACGGTACAACCAATTGGCGGATGGCAATTCTTTGTGAAAGGTGGCAGAATGGACTGTGTGGTTGATTTGGAACATGGGAAATGTGATTGTGGTGTCTATGCAGTGGAGAAAATACCTTGCTCTCATGCTATAGCTGCTGGAGAATCTGTCGGTTTGCATATCAACACACTTGTATCTCCAGTGTACTCAAAGGATTTTCTGTTTGCAGGATACTCAGAGAATATATATCCTTGTAATGGACAACAAGTTGAGGAACGCACATGCCTTCCTCCGGAAGTAAAGCGTGGTCGGGGAAGACAGAAGAAATCAAGATGGCAATCCTGGTTGGAGCTATCCAGGATGAGAGGACGTAAACCCAGGAAGCAACACAGAGCTTATAGATGCTCTGTGTGCAAGGAACCTGGCCATACGAAACCACAATGTAAGAAAGACGAGGTTTAGTCTTCCAGACGACCTTCATTTAAGTCGTCCAGAAGGTCGCCCATTTAGTCGCCCAGAGTTTTTATTCAAGAAGACCTTCAAGTTAGTCGTCCAGTGTTTAGTCTTCCAGACGACCTTCATTTAAGTCGTCCGAAGGTCGCCCATTTAGTCGTCTAGAGTTGTTTTATTCAAGAAGACCTTCAAGTTAGTCGTCCAGTGTTTAGTCTTCTAGACGACCTTCATTTAAGTCGTCCCGAAGGTCGTCCATTTAGTCGTCTAGAGTTGTTTTTATTCAAGAAGACCTTCAAGTTAGTCGTCCAGTGTTTAGTCTTCTAGACGACCTTCATTTAAGTCGTCCCGAAGGTCGTCCGTAAGGTCTTCATGGTCTTCATGTAATGAACTTATGTGTCAAAAAATCTATTATTAGTGTTTTATATTAGTTGAGTTGAGATGGTTGTAGATTAAACAGACGAGTATGAAACAAATGATAACAAAAGGAACTGCACATAAGATTACAAAAGTTTACAAATACAAAGGTTACTGCACAAAATATCAAGTTTATATACAAAGGTTACAAATACATTGGCTACAGCCTGATCTATCTGTCATCACCATATGCACCATAGTTTTCATCGCCATCCCTGTTTTCCCACAGATGCACGTCAGGCAACTCTTCAAATATATCCACCGCCATCTTATCCCTAATAGCCTTCCCTTGTTCTTAGCAAACTCTTTTTACTAAATGGCATCCCAAGAGCATGACATTCAATGTACTTTAAAGCGTACACACCACAATCACCAGCTCTGGCCTGAGGTAAATCCTCTAGTCTCTCATAAGTGAATGGCGCCAGGCTGTATTGACGCATACGTCATTGGGAGCACACTCAACAAGCATATAAGGGATCATGTGGAGAAAAGGCTCCATCACCTCATCGAGTTTTCTGGGAGATACATGCATGCTGTCAAAGACGACAATGTGCCTCTTAGGATTTGGATCCACATAGCAATCCAATGACTGTCGTTGTAGTTCAGTGGCGTGATATCAAGGCCCCAAATCTGTTTGATCTGCAAAATGATGGTATAGTGCCATTATAATAATTCAACGCCCACCAGGTAGTCTTCTTCTAAACCATTCCTATCGGGCTCGGAATCCTTAAAATCCTTGTAGTTAAAACTCCAATGATGAGCAAAGAGATGATCAAGGAAGCATAACTTGTCGCTCTGAAATGATGTGGGTTATCCGTGTACCTCTTCCTCAACATTCATCCAAGCATCAATATGCTGCATATAAGATATCGACGACTTAGCTAGTAACTGTAAGTTAGTGATGAAAGTCATCTACGAATCAGGCGACTTAAGGGTAAGTCGTGCATACGATCATCTGAACGACGACTTAAAGGTAAGTCGTCGGACGATCATCTGAAAGGCGACTTATCGGGCGACTTATTGGTAAGTCATCCGTAAGTTGTCACGTAGACTGTCGGACGACTTACAAGTAATTGAACTAAGTCATAGCAGAAGACTTACACAGTCCGTCAGCCATTCTAAGTCTCTCGGAGGGTGATACCACCAAGCGCGACAATTCGTGGTTTTTTTAGTATGGTGTTCTATATTGACTGCAAACACAAAATGTTTAAAAGCGATCAGTTTTGTAGACTAAAGCAAGCTATTATGGGAAAAGCAAACACTTACGGACACTCTTGCAACCAAGTAGCGAGCTCTTTCAATTTATCCTTGTTATTTGGTGCAAAGGATGATAGCACGGATCTGCTGCATGATGGCCCGGCCGTCGTGTTGCCAGCATAAGAGATTGCTGTGAAGCAGCAAGTTTCCTTCTTCGATCACTCTTTGCGGCCAAGGATCATAGCAGCGTCCCTGTTTTCTTCAGGTCTAGCTTTCTCCTTCGCAAGGAACTACCATCTGTATGCACATCAGTCCCTTTCTCCTCGGCGGAACTACCATCTGTAGGCACACCAGTCCCTTGCTCCACGGGCAAGGAACTAGCAACAGGCAGGCCCTTTCTCCTCCGGCAAGGTACTAGCAACTGCAGGCACAGCAGGCCCTTTCTCCTCCGGCAAGGTACGAGCATCTGTAGGCACATCAGTCCCTTTCTCCTTCTGCAAGGAACTACCATCATGCACACCAGTCCCTTTCTCCTCCGCAAGGAACTACCATCTGGAAGACTTTCACTCTGCAATGTACAAAATTATAAGTGTTCTACTACTTAATTATAAGTCGTCTAGAAAGTAATCCAGCTGGACGACTTAATAGACGACTTACAAGTAAGTCGTTTGGAAAACTTTCCGCGACTTATTTATAAGTCGTCTATTAAGTCGCCCAGCTGGATTACTTTCTACGACTTTAAATATAAGGTGATCAACTTTGTTTACTAACCCGGTGCCTTTGTCCCTGTTGGTGTCCCTTTCCGTTTCCGTTTTGTGGTGAGACCAACCTTCTTCTCCAATGCTTCCACCCTTTTCGAGATCCTTGATCTCTCGAATGCATCCCCAAACCCTTCCCTCATGGAATCAAGGATGACCTTGAACATGGCTTCAATTTCCTCTCTGGTCAACCCATCAGCGGTCGTAGTCACTTTTGAACGAGCCTCTGCAGGTTCCTCTTCACTCGCCTCTGCGGGTTCCTCATCACTCGCCTCTGCAGGTTCCTCTTCACTCGCTGTTTAGGTGCCTCTTCAATAGCCTCTATTCTAGCTTTCTTCAGAGGTCTTGGTCTCTCATCCTTCACGGTATCTTTCTTCCTCGCTGGCTGTCTCTTGACTTGAGTACCGTGACTTGCCAGCAATTCTTGGTCCACTTCCACGTTTTCTTCACAAACATGACTTTAATAATGTTGTCCGGCGACATCCTCAACATCAGACTCCCATTTTGGAATCATTTCTTTAGCTGGCCTTCAACAAAGTTGATCACCCTAGTCGCAGTAAATAGAAGATAAGATGTAAAAAAAATAAGTGCGGAGCGTTATAAGTCGTCTATTAAGTCGTCCAGCTGGATTACTTTCTAGACGACTTATAATTAAGTCGTCTGGAACGTTATAAGTCGTCTATTAAGTCGTCCAGCTGGATTACGTCTGGTTTGAAGTAGATACCTGTCTGAGGATAGCCTCTTTAAAGGCTCTGCGTCCCTTGCCACCCTTGAAAGCCAGTATCGGTGGAGACGGATTGTTTGGGAGAGGGTGACCATAAGTAGCACCCAATTCGGCGAGCTGTGTACACCCAGACACGGAGAGCTGCAAAACCCATTAATTGTGTAACAACCTGAAATATCTCTGCCCTTCACAGAGTCCATCAACACCTTAAACGCGACTCTCCCCCATGGATAATTCTCGAACCGTTCT
Organism: Brassica nigra; assembly: GCA_016432835.1. Taxonomy (NCBI): domain Eukaryota; kingdom Viridiplantae; phylum Streptophyta; class Magnoliopsida; order Brassicales; family Brassicaceae; genus Brassica; species Brassica nigra. The sequence goes on from CM028246.1 coordinate 61,622,868, forward strand.
AGGTCCATCACTAGCCTAGCCAGACTAACCCGTGTAGGGGTTGAAAACTTTCTCCCTTCAATGTATCCAGTGAAGATGGCAAGGTACGCGAGCCGCTTGCGATCATCCGGAGACCACCCTGCGCATCTCTGAAGTGTTTCTATTATCTCGAGTAGTTGGCCCAGCCGACATGAACTCCCAACAACCCCGGAAAGAAGTCATCTCATTAGTAACAACACATTGAGGTCTCTCAAGGTCGTCAATGTACTGCAGTTTAGCCTAGTGAGGTTTTCAAACTCTAACGAAAATCTCACGGGTTCTGCACCAACGACACCAAAGCTCATACTTCTTCTTTATGTCCAGCTGGAAACCGAGCATGAAGTGAACCAGCCTTGAAGCCCATTCAAATTGCAGCTCTCCAAACTTGATGAAAACTCCCAACTTCGACTCCTTCAGCTCTTCGTATTCGTCATCATGAAGAGCCTCACGTGAGCGAATGCAACCGAGGCTGGATGAATCGAAATGCTATTTTTGGTTCGGCTCTTCACCTAGTGTATGTATCCTACGCTGAAAATCCATTTTTCTGCAAAACAATCAAAGACAACCAATGTCAAACAGACAAACAGACGTCCGTAAACTTCGACTCAAACGGACAATCTGGCAGATCTGAAATAATAAGTCGTCCGTAAAGTCGCCCGGATGGATTACTTTCCGCGACTTAATTAGAAGTCGTCCCAGACCCTAAATTATAAGTCGTCCCAGACCCTAAATTATAAGTCGTCCCGCACCATTTTATAGCAGACTGAATGAAACAAGAAGAGATATAACTTAACGGCGGAGTTCAACGAGACGGCTGAGAATCTGCCTAGGGTTTCCTCTCAGAACTTAAAAAAAGGAAGCGGTGTTGAGAACGACGGTGATAACGCCGGATTAGATAGAATCGACGGTGAGAACGATGGATTGAGAGACTCGTGGAAATCGCGAACTCGCCTTTGAGAAACGACGGTTGGTTTTTTCTGAATTCCGCCAAAACTGAGTAAAAAAAAAATATACATTATATATAACCGTAAATAATCCGTTAGGTTAAAAGGACATTGTAAATTTCGAGGTTCGATGCGGTTTGGGCGACTTAAATGTAAGTCGCCTACATTAAAACTAGACACTTTAAAAACATAACCCCTAAACATAACTCCTAAACTTAATTAACTAACTAGACACTTTAAAAATCAAATTAAACTTAAAAGTGTTAACTATACACGAAATAAAGACATATAAGTAAAAATATATATTTTAGAAAAATCCAAGCTTTCCAAAATCTAACCCTAAGAATACATACAATACTACAACATATGTTTTCAAACCCTCAAAACCAAAGAATATCATGATTAACTACTTTCACTCATCTATGTTGAAAACTATTCATTTTATTATATGTTAATTTACATCATTTAAAACTGTTAATAATTACATGATTTTTATTTTTCACTTGTCCAAACATTTTTTTTAATTTATAAATTATTTTAAGCTCAACAGAGCACGACTTAGTTTTAAGTCGTCCGTAAGTCCGACGACCTTTTGTTAAGTCCGTAAGTCCAAACGACCTTCTGTTAAGTCTTCAAGTTACATGATTTTTATTTTCACTTGTCCAAACATTTTTTTTAATTTATAAATTAATTTTAAGTACAGAACTGACGACTTATTTTAAGTCGTCCGTAAGTCCGACGACCTTTTGTTAAGTCGTCAAGTCCGACGACCTTCCTTAAGTCTTCAAGTTACATGATTTTTATTTTATTTTTCACTTGTCCAAACATTTTTTTTAATTTATAAATTATTTTAAGTGCAAGCAACGACTTAGTATAAAGTCGCTCTCGCACGACCTTAAGTCGTCCGAAGTCCGAACGACCTTCCGTTAAATCGTCCGAACTCCATTCAGACCTTCAAGTCTTCAAGCTAGTAGTTAGACATAGGAATAACATTATTAAAATTATTTTTAAAACCAGAAATTCATTGTTCAAATTTAAAAAAAAAATTACAAATAACATAATTAAAATTATTTTTTTGAGAAGGCCGCCAAGGCCGAGACCAAAACCAGCCCTCGCCAAGCTTCTCCCAATCAACGAAAGGGACGTTGATAGCCTTCACCTCCTCTTTCGCACGCCGAGTTCGGCTTTGAGTCCGGTTTTCTCCGCGGATGTCAAACCGTCCCCTTGTGGAGCATCTCCTCGAGCAAAGCGATCTGATCGGAGAGAGAGTTGCGCTCGACTTCGGCAGAGTTCTTTTGGCCGTCGCGGTTTGCTCATCCCTAACCAAGCGGAGGATCGCCGGTACCGTTCGTTGCAGCAGCCTCTCCTTGGCGTAACCCTCTTCCGGGTTTTGCGTAGTCTTCCTCCATCGGACGCTTCCTCTTGAGGTCGATCGATCCAGACATTTTAAACCTAGCAGCATAAATCACATCAGAACAAGTATGGCGTAATGATGATAACTAAAGTCGATAATAGGTCGAGATTTCTTACTTTCGAGTTTGAGAGGAATTTCTTCTTCTTCTTCTTCAGCCTTTAGTCTTCCTTACTGTATTGAGGCGAGGGTTGATGGTTATTTATAGATAGTATCGCAACCGTCCCAAGAAGTTGTCGAGAATGATTGCGACCTTACGCGTGAGATCAGTTTCAACGAAGGCAACTCTTCGTGTGTGGTGCAATTAAATGTGATTGGTTAAGAAAGAGGTGCTAACATTGGTAACTGCTTTAAGTCGCCCACTGTTTAGACTTCCGACGACCTTCATTTAAGTCGCCCGAAGGTCGCCCATTTAGTCGCCCGAGTTTTTCTTTAAGAAGACTCAAAACTATAAGTCGTCCAAGTCCGACGACCTTCAAGTTAAGTCGTCCGAAGTCCGCACGACCTTCCGTTAAGTCGCCCGAAGTCCAGATAGTATGGTATGAAAAGGACAAGCATGAAAAAAGCAACGCGTCCTTATACAAAAGCATAATTGTTTGGTAGGAGGATAGGTTACAAAAATACTACCTCCTATCCCGACTCATTACGCTTCCTTATACAAAAATACTACATTCTATCCCGAGTCAAGTACATCATCATCAAAGGTGGAAAATGTCTTCGTTCTCGTAGAATGGAAATTAGAAGCTCCTTAGATATCTCCACCGCCATCTTCTCCTGATCGCCTTTGAGTTCTTATGACACAACAAATCTGGACGAAACTGAAACCCAAGAGCATGACATTCAATGTACTTGAGAGTGAACAAACCACAATCACCACCTCGCTGAGGTACTCCAACGGTTGGACTCTCATATGTGTATGGCTCCAGAGACAACTTGAAACGCTCTTCATCCGAGGCAGCGACTTAACAAGCAGGTAAGGGATCATGTTGACAAAAGGCTCCACTAACACTTCGAAGTTCTCGATCTCTGATATGTCCGACAATGCTGTCCCACACGACTATGTGCCTCTTTGGGATCGATATCCACATAGCAACCCAATGGTTGTTTTGTAGTTGAGTGGCGATAAATATCATCCACATCAGTCCCCAAACCTTCCCAGATTTGCACCATGATGGTAAGTTGCCTCCATAATAATCCAACGCCCCACCGGAAGCTTTCTTCCTAAACCATTGACATTGGGCTTGCCTGCCTTAAATTCGGGTACTTATGCGTCCAATGCTGAGCAAAAGTATGGTCAAGAAAGCACATTCTGCGCTCCTGAAATGCGATGGATTTTTTGGTACCGTTGCCTCAAGAATAAATAAAAGCATCCATATGCTGCATATAAAACAAGACAAGTCAGTGATAGAAGACATTACGGACGAGTTAAAGATAAGTCGTCTTAGGTAGATGACCTATGGGCGACTTATCATTAAGTCGTCTGTTAGGTCATCTAAACAGATGACTTATAGGGCGACTTATAATTAAGTCGCCTGTTAGGTCATCTAAACAGATGACTTAAAGACGACTAAAACATAAGTCGCCGTTAGGTCGTCAGATAGATGACTAACAGACGACTTATAATTAAGTCGCCTGTTAAGTTGTCCATTAGCTCTCTAAAGTAAATAGCAGAAAACTTACTCTCGTCCAGCCATGCTAAGGAGGTTCGGTGTGGAATAGAACCGACTTGGACATAGACGGGTTTCTTATCCAAACGTGTTTTGAAATAACCGCACACACATAATGTAGATAAGCGCAATCATTTTATAGCACAAAGCAAGCTATTATGGGACATTTTCTCACTTACGGATCAAGTTTCAACCAGGCTGTGAGCACCTCCGACATCTTCTTGTTAGCGAAGGCAAAAGGATCATATCCTTGTCCAACCTTTTGTTTCAATGATATGTTTGATGCTGTTTCCTTAAAAGGAGTTTGCTGTGAAGGAGCAAGTTTCCTCTCTCGGTCAATCTTTTCATGGACCTGCAATCATTTTATCCTTCTTTGTCGCCTGAGATTCTGCCTTATGTGAAGCGGTGGGTACTCGTTGTCCAATACAAGAACGCTTAAGTTCACTCGTTGCTGGAGAATCATGCAGCTGTGGAATCGCATACTTCGTGGAGCTTTGCCTGGAGCCTCAAGACGGGTTGACTCGCTCGCTCCATTCACACTTTCACTCTGAAATTTGGATGTACAAGACGGGTTTAAAATCATTGACCAAATCCATACATACAAATCAAACAAATCAAACAAATCAAACAAAATCCATACATACATAAAAAAAGAAACAAATCAACAAAGGTTCAACCAAGCACACACAACAAACAAAGCACATCAGTTCTTATTCATATCACTTTGCCTAGTGACTCTCTGCTCTGTGATTTTGGAAGAGGTTATGGTACTAACCCCTTGTTCGCAAAGGTGGTTTCGCAGCCGAAGTTCGGTTTTGGTGATTCCAACCATCTTCTCTACAGCTTCCAACCTATCACTCAGCAACTTAATCTCCTTAAGGCACATCCCAGAACAGCTTTTTTCAGTCTCATCTTTAGGTGCCTCTACAGGAGCCTCCTTGCAAGCCTCCTTGAGACCCCTTACAAGCTTTTTCCGAGGCCTTCCACTATCTTCCTTCAAACCACTCAAAGTCTCCGCTGCAATCACTTCATTCATCTGATTGACTTCCCAGCAATCCATGGTCCACTTCCATTTAGGATTGAATTAAACATAACTTTGATTATGTTATCCGCGGCCGAGTCCTCTGCATCAAACTCCCAACGTGGAAACATTTCACCAAAGTCCTTCTCAATAAAGTTGATCACCTTAGTCTGCAAAAATGCATAAACTTCAGTCCCTACTACTTCACGACTTTAATTTAAGTCGGCTGGAAAGTCGGAAAATGCTTCACAGACGACTTAAATTTAAGTCGTCGGAAAAGTCGCCTAGAAAAGACTTCACGCATCTACTTTTCCGGACGACTTAAATTTTAGTTGTCTGTGATTTTCTGACGACTTTCCAATTAAATTAAAGTCGTCAGGAAGCTGGATAACCGACTTAAATTAAAGTAAGCATTTTCGACTTTCCAGCCGACTTAAATTTAAGTCGTCAGTTTTGGGACTGAAGTTTATATACCTGCCTCAAGATGGCCTCTTTAAAACATCGGCGTCCTTTGCCACCCTTGTAAGCCAGAACGGTGGAGTCGGCCTGTTTGGTTGGGGATTCCCAAAATTTGCACCTAAATCTGGCGGAAGTTGTACACCCACACCAAGAACTTGAATAAAGCCATCAACAGTGTATGAATTTGTTTCCAAATTTGCTGCCTTCACGAAGCTATCAGCACCTCAACGCCACTCTCCCCAAGGATAATTCTCAAATTTTTCTAAATCCATCACTAGCTTTGCAAGACTAGCGTATAGGGTTGAGAACTTTCTCCCTTCAATGAATCCGGCTAAGATAGCAAGGTATCCGAGCCGTATGCATCTTCCCACCACTCTTGGCATCTCTTAAATGCTCCTATTATCTGATCAACATTTGGCCCAGCCTCGATATGAACACCCATCTTGTCCCGAAAGCAGCCATCTCCTTCAGAACCTCACACCTTGGATTTTCGAGGTCCTTCATGTCCGCGCAGTTCAGACCAGTGAGGTGTTCAAACTCTATCAGTGAAAACCTCATCGGTTCTACACCAAGAGACCAGAGCTCATATTTCTTCTTGATCTTAAGCTGGAAACCGAGTATATAATGCACCAGCCTTGAAGCCCAATTAAAATTCAGCTCCTTGAACTTGATGAACACTCCCAACTTCGACTCCTTCAGCTCCTCATTCGTCAGCTCTTAGACCTTCACTTAGAGCAGCAAACAACTTCGAAGTTATCAGTATGATACTGAAATGCTCTTCATTGCATGGGTTCTTTCCCAAACGTATATATCCTCCGGGAGTTCTGGTAAATCCATTTTTCCTTGCAAAACAATCAAATACAATCAAATACAAGCATCGAACAAGCAAACTATTCTAAATACAAATCTGCATGTAAAATATAGTGAGAAGATTGCTCGACGACTTCCAAGACGACTTCCAAGAAGTCTTAAGTCGTCACGACTTCCAGAAGTCTTCTAAGGACTCTTATTACAAGATGGATGGATGAATGACTTACGGTAGGAGAAGATAACGACACCAGCGTTACAGATCTGCAAATATCGACGAGAAGAAGGAAAGAATCGAGAAGATGGATTTCGCCGTTGTCGCTAAGGAGAGAAACGGCGCTAGGGTTTCCAAAATTTGTGAAAAGGGAAAAAATGTATTTATATGTCCGTAAATTATTCGGTTAGGCTTAAATTACTTTGTTAAATTATAGGTTGATGCGGTTTGGACGACTTAAATGTAAGTCGCCTACATTAATTATTCAACACGACTTATAGTTAAGTCGTCTTTTCCTAAACATAACCCCTAAACTTAATTAACTAACTAGACACTTTAAAAATCAAATTAAACTTAAAAGTGTTAACTATACACAGAAATAAAGACATATAAGTAAAAATATATATTTTAGAAAAATCCAAGCTTTCCAAAATCTAACCCTAAGAATACATACAATACTACAACATATGTTTTCAAACCCTCAAAACCAAAGAATATCATGATTAACTACTTTCACTCATCTATGTTGAAAACTATTCATTTTATTATATGTTAATTTACATCATTTAAAACTGTTAATAATTACATGATTTTTATTTTCACTTGTCCAAACATTTTTTTTTAATTTATAAATTATTTTAAGCTCAAGCAGACGACTTAGTTTTAAGTCGTCTGGACGACTTAGTTTAAAGTCGTCTGTACAGACGACTTACGTGGGGTAGAAGCGGAACAAATATTCGGTTTTTTTGTTTGTTCACAAGGGGTTAGTTGTAATTTCAATACCCTTTTAGGTTACTTTTGCTATTGATTCAAGTTTGGGTTTACTATTGTATTTGAAATCATGTTTTGAGTCACAATTGGCAATTTTCTCTTTATTCTTCCTTCAATATTATTTCTAAAGTTCATTTACATAAAGGAATATTATTACCAAAATTAGTGGAATTTTAGGTTTTTGATCCATATATATATAAATACACTTCATGCTCTATATGAAAAATCATTGTGAAAATTTTATAAATGAGTCATACTAACAAATATCATATACTAATTATTTGAATCTTGTGAACAGATGTATAAATTCGTCCACAGTTAAACGTTACATTTAGCTCAAAAACAAGTAGTATTGACTTACACAGTAACATTTTATCCATATATTATATTTTGCGCGAGGGTATTTTTTTGGTCATATGCTCAATATCTATTTTATATTTTAGGTTTTGGATGGTATAAAGAAGAATACTCTTTCAAAAAAAAAGAATACAGCTAATATAAATATAGCAGACAATCTATAAATCAGCTCTTAATAGTTATTAACTTGATATCTTAATAATTATATATATATATATATATTTCGAATTAGTTTTGTAACTGATAAGAATATAATTTTGATAATATTAATCTGTAAAAGTTAACTATAACATACTGTATCTAATCAATAGGTGGATGGGAAAAATGTTGGGAAGACGGGGTAACACCGTGGGATCAGGGAAGAGCCACACCTCTCATTCTCCATCTTCTCGACTCCTCTTCTCTCCCTCTTGGCCGTACTCTTGTCCCTGGCTGCGGCGGAGTTAGTATTCTTTTGATCTGGTTTAAGTTATATTTTTAGGATTTATATATAGTTTTCTACTTTGAACAAAATATACATATATATATATATATATATATTTATGATTTTGAAGATATTTATATGATATTTAAAAAATTTAAAGATTAAAACCGGAATTAGTTTGAATTGGTATGACATAATTTGGGATTCAAACTTCTTTTATTAGGATTCAGGAGACAGTATTCCTTAATTTAACATTGTTAAAAAGAATGGTATAGTGTTTTGTAGATGATTTTGTTTGATCTTTGGTTTTCAGCTTGCTTTTTTTAGATGCAAACTAAATAATTTTAGCTCAACGAGATAATGTTTTGCTTTTTATGAATTCTCGACTTTACTTAGGCTGAATTTATATACTCCATTTGAAAAATATTTATTTTGTGTTTAGACGCTCTAATGAACATTTCTATGTTTGTTCACTAAAATTGTATGTATATTTTTGTTAAATATGATGAATTGAGTAGGGGCACGATGTCATTGCGATGGCAAACCCCGAACGTTTCGTTGTTGGACTAGATATATCTGAAAAGGCCCTCAAGAAAGCTAATGAGGTTATATATGCATGCTCACTTATGTTTTGTTAATTAATCACCTGACTATCTTACGTAAATCTTTAAAAACTAAAAATCAAAAATCACTTTATGTTGACTATATTTAGACTTACGGCTCCGCCCCGAATGCAAAGTACTTTGCATTCGTGAAGGAAGATGTTTTCACTTGGCGTCCTGATGAACTATTCGACCTCATCTTCGATTATGTGTGAGTTAATTAGCCAAAAAAACATAACAAAAATGTTAGAAATAAGTAATTAACACCAAATTAACTTATATAATAAATCAGGTTCTTCTGTGCCATTGAACTGGAGCTGAGACCTGCATGGGCTAAATCCATGTATGAACTCTTAAAACCTGATGGCGAACTCATAACTCTCATGTATCCGGTAACTGTTTTTTATTTTCTTTTCCGTGTGATTATTCTATTATGTAAAAGATATAATCAGAACACGTGAAATTTTATGTATTTCCCTTCTTTAATATATTAGATTACCGATCATGTTGGTGGAGCTCCCTACAAAGTATCTGTCTCTGCGTACGTGACCCTTTAATTTGTCTTATTTATAATTAGATTTATGGCTATTGGCTAACTATAATCCGTAACTTCCCTATACTTAAGAGCTTTATCAGCTAACATGTTAATTGGACGTTATCTTACAAAAAAAAAATGTTAATTGGGCGTGTGTGTGTTTTGAGGTTTAGGTACGAAGATGTGTTGGTTCCCTTAGGATTTAAGGCGGTGTCCATCGAGGAGAACCCAGACTCCATTCCCACTCGTAAGGTATAAACTGAAATACATTGAAATTGTGTGAGATTACATATATATATTTTATATCCAACTATAAGTTGCTATTAATTATATTATAGTTTTATATACACATGCATGTGATTTATTACGAAAAATGATTTCCTTTAGATAGAATAAAATTTAATTAATTGCAGTTGAAATCACATAATTGATTATTCTTTCGATCTACTATGTATTAAACAGGGAAAAGAGATGCTAGCGAGGTGGAAGAAGATCAACTGATCCAAGAGAGATCAGATCTTACTGCTAAGTAAGAATGTTATATATGTATGTATCCTACCTTTCTGCTAAGAATAAAGTGAGTATCCTATTACTCAATGTAAAATATGTATGTGTGAATGTGATGATTATTGCGGCTGCCAACGTCTATGTAACGACGGTCGCCTAACTCTCTCCCCTTGTTGGTGTGTCCTATGAATCTCACTTTGGTGTTTTTTGTGATGCGTGTTTCAATTTAATAAAGTTTCTCTTTTCAGATCAGAGGTTTATAATCTCTTGATTTGTGTGGAGTTTTGTAGAAAGATATTGTTGGACTCGATCCCTCAAACACTCCATTAGAAAGATATTCAAAAGAACTCGGAGAGCAATCTTGCGGACCAAGTATGGGCAATCAATTTTTTTTTTTAAATGAAGCCCATGAAATCCAACAGAAAAGTACCCACATATAATTCCAAATAGGCATAGAATAAATCTAAATAAGCAAAAAAATAATTAAATTTAGTAGGAATATCAAATATGATCACATGTAGTGTATTTATATCGTTGTGTCGGCGACGTTAAATGACAAGAAGAGAAGACGTGCAACTAAAAAAATTGTCGAATTAGTTTCAAAAAAAAAAAATTGTCGAATTTCTCGTGCATCATTTTTCACGTTGGTGGAAGTGCCGGTCCGGTGAATCTAACGGCCAGAAGCCCAAAAAGATTATGGACCGGTTGTAGCCAAATCTTAAGTGATTCCGGGTAAACAATTTCGAACTCGTCACTTCTGTTCCCCCTTTCCAACACAATTACCATTATGCTTTCTATTATTATTGTCCAAAACGGGCCTGTAAAATATTTTGGACCGGAAGCTCAAGCTTCTAATGCTTGGTGTCAGAGCCGGTTGGAATTGGCACACCTAAAAGACTCTGAGACGTGAAAAACAGTCTCAATTCAAATTTTTGTCGTTTTCTGTGTTTATATGTGTTTATTTTGGTTAGGTGGTGTACTAAGCTGTTGGATAAAACCACTGTGAGCGGAAATTAGGCGTACAATGTCTTTATCTTATTACTCCCCGGCCCATGAAATAATGTGTGGTCACTGGCCAGTGATGAGTCTGATTCTGGAGCGCAGAACGTTTCACTGGAAATATTATGATAACAACAATATCTTCTGAATAATTGAGTGAAAGGCCACTTATTCCACTTTCCAACGTTTCACAGGAATGAATGACTCAATGTGTATTTCTTTTCAATAAATTTGGTAGATGTGTAAGTGTATATATCCATATCAATAATTACAAATATATTTAATAACCATATCAATTTAATGTTTCTTACAATGAGAAAGAGTAATGAATCTTTGTAGATGTCAGATTTGAAAGTATTTATGCTTTTGTGTTTTAGATGAAATGTGAGGGTGAAGGAAAATGATACGGGTGTGGCAGGTATTTATATGTAATTGTGTATACACTTGTTTTGTTTTAAATATATGTATTTGTATACGTTGACTTTAGTTTAATCATAATGCTAATGATTGTTTGATCATGCATGATTATATTCAAATGAATGAAATGTACGGTTCGCATAATCGCATGTGATGATGATAAGCAGTTGTGAATTCCTTAAGAGAGCATGTGATATTTGCGTGCTTGTTCACAAGGATCCATGTTCACTTGTATAATTATTTAGTATTACTTTGAGTTGAGAATGTCCTATATTATTAAGTAATTGGTATTTAGCAAAAGAAACAAAGTACAAATTATGCAAGTGTCAGATGACTTTTCTGTTGGTCTTTGGTTTTGAATTATTTTAATATATAGTCTTCCTCTAAGATTCATTAAAAATTTAAAAGCGACTACGAAACCAATGGATCAGTATATAATTCATTCAAAAAAAAAGGTTTCATGTATAGCATAATCTATGGCATGTGACATGTGGAGTGTGGGAATGTCATAATCAAATCGAAGCCGTAGAATAAGAAAGCCTCCGAATCGTACGGCCATGAGTAGCATAAGTCAACAAAAGCTCTTGGAAAATGGATGGGTTACTAAAAGTCAACCAATGTCAACCTACCACGTCATAAGAAACAGGTAACATTGGGTATGTATATATGGTCATTTTAACATATACTTAGAATAATTATCACATGGCCACATGAATTTACGTGAAGGATGAATGGACCGTTATTGGGGACGGTTAGTCTCAATTTTTTGAATGGTTGTATTCTGCAACTGGCCTTATGATATGTCATTTATTTTGTTTTTGATTCGAATATCCGAACATGTTTGCTTGCGACCGAAGGCAATGTCAAAAAGCTTTACAAAGAACAAGGGGGCAACACATAACAACTAGCAAGCTAATTTGTTTTGTTAGATTCTTGCTCAGAAAGAATTCGATATCTTGGAAAGGTGAAGATATTATACGTTGAAGATATTGTTTTTCTTTTCATTTTTTTCCAATCATAGCAGAATTGGTACAAGCATCATTCTGTCACACTGATAAGCCAACAATCAAACTGACTACTTTAATTTTATTTCAATTCTGACCAAAGGCTTCATCACATTCAAATTTGGATGAGCCTGAAAGGTAAAAAAACATCAAAACCAAACAAAAACCATCTTGTAACACATCAAATTTCACATACAATTCATTGGAACCACAACTCTAGAGGCTCGTCCATGAGCGTTCTTGCAGAAAGAAGTTGTTGATCCTTTCATGTAAGTGAGGTTAATGTTTTTTAATCTAATCCCTGTGCAATGATGGCTTCCACTACAATCCAGTTTCACAGCTATTGGTGTTCTTGATGTTCCCTTTATGTTTGCAAAAGTCACTCCACTTATCTTCACACCAGAGCTCTATATATAAGATCAATCATAACAAGTTACCATTAGAAAGAATAAAACTACATATAAGAGACCTTAGTTACGTCAATTCAGCTCGGTTATTTACCTGATTAGGGCAGCCTTTTCCACTAGGGCAATAGTTTTGATCGATGATTAGCGGATTACCAACATTCCTCATTACCAGGTTTCGAAACTCAACATTTCTCACAAACCCACTGCTTGGCCTAGCCCAACTCTTTATTCTTACACCGTTTCGCGTCTTGGTGAAAACAGAGTTCGTGACGGTTACATTCTTGACACCTTCCTCATCAGCGTGATCCCCAAGACTCCCAATGCTGCATACAATTTTTAAGCAAACCCCATGTTATAACTAGTGACTTACTGTTCTAGTACTAACTCATCATATTAAGTTGATTGTTGTTAAAAGTTAGTTACCTGATCCCATGTCCGGGTCCACAGTGCACACGTTCGATCCAAATGTTCACAGATCCTTGATTAAGAGCAATGCAGTCATCGCCAGTTCCGATGACTCCCCTACTAATGGTGACACCAGAAGAAGACTGGACGATAATACCATCAGTATTAGGGCTTCTAGTCGGCGCCCTGATTCTTATGTTTTGAATACGAACATTAGAAGAATGATGAACCGTGACGTGAATATTCTGACTATTCAACGACGTTAGGCCACTTAGTAGAACATTTTTGCACCAGCTAAACGATATAGACTGCAAAAAAAAAACACACTGAAATTTAATAAATATACGAATATAGCTTGCTAACGAATAAATTAAAATTGGATATTGTTATAGACATACTCTTGCACCTTGAGGACAGTGGCCACCTTTCTTTCTACAAGACCAATAACCAGCTCCTTTAGCATCAATGGTTCCACCGTAAACCAATATCCGGTTTACCTTAGCGAATAGGATCCAATAACCAGAATTTCCTATACTCCAGTAGTTTTTGGGAGCCACGAGTTTTCCATCGATTTTGAAACTTATTATGTTCTTGCAAGGGCCCGAAAAGACGAGATTTCGTACCAAGTATGTTCCATGGGGAATGTAGACCATTGCTTGAGCCTCTGAGCCGCATGCTAATGACCAAGCCGTCAAAAATGGTTCGGTCGAGTCTGTTTTCCCATCACCTCTAGCTCCGTATCTTTGTACGTTAAACGATGGCATTGCGTTTGATGAGTTGATAAGAAAGACGACGATAGAGACCAATATGATAGCACAAGGAAATGATGTGTTATTGGCCATCTTAACTTTTTTTTTTCTTCAAATTTTTATAGCTTTGTCTGATTATAATGATAACGAAACTATTACAGTGGTCATGTATAAATGGAGAAGATACCTTTTGTATTAGTCTATTAGATCAGTACGTATATTAAGGACTAATAGACCTAAAATGTTGCTTGATTGATTCAATGTTACTAATGATAAATGTATTACGGTTTTTGTGTGTACTGTTATGAATGTCTATCGCATATAACTATATATAGCAAACGAATGATACTGCCGATTATAGCTATACTAATATGCAGTGGTTTATTGAGTAAGTTTCCTTTTCTAATTAAATCACTGACTCGGAAAATATATTTTTGTTTTCTATATGGAAAGTCTATAGTTTTGATCTATATCTTTCTAGATTTGAAAGAGTACTCTATGCCGTTCACAAAGACAGCGATATAAATTCAAAATATTTGTCAAGTTTTTTTTTTCAAAATATAGAATCAAATTTAGTTGATAATGTTATAGTTATTAGGTTATAAAACAGCAATATTTGATCAAGTGAGGTAAATATCTCAGACGACCAAATTTGATTATGACTATAATGTTATCAACCAGATTTGTGTGTGTGCAATTTTCTTTCTGTTTGTATTTGGTTATGAAAAATATCTCAGACGATCAGAAAATGTTCTTATGAAGTTAAAAGTATGTTAGAATGTAATTTTATCTTACCTTTTAACACAAACTATAATTTTATCTTACCTATATTATAGGAATATAGTATATATACTTTGGGTCAACTGACTGCAATGTGGATTTCTGTGAACTCAAGGTGGTTAATAGTCTTTCAATTAAATACTGAATACTAGTAGGGCTGGGCATTTTATCCGTTAAATTTGATTCGATTCGTTATTCGTTGCTATTCGATCCAAAAATTTCGGATATCCGTAAGCTTTTGAAACAAATCAAATACTTAAATTCAATATCCGTTAAAATCGAAGCAAATCACAAATATTAACATTTTTGGAAGCGAATATCCGATCCGATTTGTCAATATATAAATACATGTATATTTTGATTATATTTAAAGTTTTAAATGTATAAAATTATATAATTCTTCTAACATATGATTTGATAGATTATATTCACATTATTACTTATATAAAAGTATTACATAAATAGAAGAGAAAATATTTATGACAATTATAGTTTTTTCTTATGTTATGTGTTATTATAATTTTTAACTAAATTTAAAATTTACAAAATATGAAGATTTAATACTTCTTTTAATTTTTATCTTTTATATCATGCAAAAAATATTTTTACAAAACAAATTTGTATCAAATTTTTAAGATTATTTGTATCAATCAAAATAAATGAGATATCCGTAAGTATCCGCGAATATCCGCAAATATCTATTTATTTTCCGAATATCCGTTTTTCCGAATATCCGTATTTTTCCGAAGCAAAGCAAATCGAAAAATTAGATATCCGTAGCATTCGAAGCAAATCACAAATACCTTAAAAAATCGGATATCCGATCCGTGCCCGGACCTAAATACTAGTGGTCAAAGTAAATACTTTGGGATTAGAAATAACAATGAAAATAAATTACATCGTCATATTTTAAGAAGATCTCCAACACTATTATGTTTTTCTTTTTTGTATAAACTATTCTGCTTTTCATTTTAAACGAAGTTTGGAGTAATATATATTTCAATTTTACTCTATTTTCTATTTTATAGTGGAGGAAAAAATAAGTTTACTATATAAATAGAGAAATAGTCTTTTTGTTCATTATTCTATTTTCTATCTAAAATAGAATAAATTTGGAGTAAAACCGAATCTTAAGAAGCT
Organism: Brassica nigra; assembly: GCA_016432835.1. NCBI lineage: Eukaryota > Viridiplantae > Streptophyta > Magnoliopsida > Brassicales > Brassicaceae > Brassica > Brassica nigra. The sequence goes on from CM028246.1 coordinate 61,638,506, forward strand.
TTTATTATTTATGGTACAAATGGTATACGTAGACTGTTACATCATGAATAATCAAATCAGAGTAAGTAAAGAAGAATGAAAATCTCAAGAAAACATCTTCATATAAATGAGCCGTGTGGTATGGAAATGGCATGTGACATGTGTAATGGAAGGGAGGTGATCCAATCTTTGCCGTTAAAACGGAAGTAAATTTGTATTATATTTCATATAGTACAGAAGTTATCGAATCTAGAACTAAGGATCTAAATAACACTTTGTAATGCAAATTATTTGACCATATTTAAAAGTTACTTGGATCAGTCAGATGGAACTTTACTTAACCCCAAACAATAATTATGCCATAGTTTGACTAATTTCTTTAATATCTCCTACTATTGTTTTATGGCCAGTTTTCGATAAAATTGTTTTCCACATATATTTCAGATAAAATATAATTTAAAGCAAAACATAACTGGTACAAACACAATAATAAGCCAGGAATCAAACTGATTACTTCTCTTTATTTTCATCCACACCAAAAAATTCACCACATTTAACTTCAGATGATTCTAAAGCTACTATGAAACATCAAAGCAAATCAGACAAACATCACTTTATCACATATCTACATCCAACAATTACACTTAGGGTTCATCAAATATGATCCCAATGATGAAATTTGGATTTCTGATATCACATACAATTCCTCGGAATCATAACTCCAGAGGCTCGTCCATGAGCGTTCTTGCAATAAGAAGCTGATGACCTTCTCATGTACTTGAGGTTAATGTTTTTCAATGTAATCCCTGTGCAATGATGGCTTCCACTACACTCCAGTCTCATAGCTATTGGCGTTATTGATGTTCCTTTTATGTTTGAATAGGTCACTCCACTTATCTTCACACCAGAGCTCTATTTTGATCATTCATAACAAGTTTTTCATTAGAAAGAATAAAAGCTATATAAGATACTTGAACTACGACAAATTGATTAGGTTATTCACCTGGTTAGGGCATCCTTTTCCATTTGGGCAATAGTCTTGGTCGATGATCACTGGATTCTGGACATTCCTCATTACCAAGTTTCGAAAATACACATTCTTCACAAACCCATTGCTCGGCCTAGCCCAAGTCTTTATTCTGACTCCGTTTTGCGTCCTGGTGAAGGTAGAGCTCGTGACAGTAACATTCTGCACACCTTCCTCGTTAGCGTATTCCCCGAGACTCCCAATGCTGCATCAAATTTACAAGTGAAGCCATGTTAAATAGTGCCTTTATCAGTACGATATCATCATATTAGATTGATTACTATAATTTTGTTTACCTTATTCCATGTCCGGGTCCACAATTCAAGCGTTCGATCCAAATGTTCTTAGATCCTTGATTTAGAGCAATGCAGTCATCACCGGTACCAATGACTCCCCCACTAATGGTGACTCCAGAAGAAGCCTGGACGATAATACCGTCAGTATTAGGGCTACCACTTGGAGCCCTAATTCTTATATTTTGAATCCGAACATTAGAAGAATGATGAATCGTGACATGAATAGTCTGACTATACAACGATGTTAAGCCACTTAGTAGAACGTTATCGCACCAACTAAACGAGATAGACTGCAAAAAAAAAAGAAACCATATTAAAAATGATTATACATACCAAAATGGCTAGCTAACGAATAAATTGAAATTGGATGTTGTTAGAAATTAAATTAATATACCCTTGCACCCTGAGGACAATGACCACCTTTCTTTCTACAAGACCAATAACCAGATCCTCTAGCATCAAGGATTCCACCATAAACCGAGATCCGGTTTACCTTAGCGAATAGGATCCAGTAACCAGAACTACCTATGCTCCAGTAATTTGCCGGAGCAACGAGTTTTCCATCGATTTTGAATGTTATAATATTCTTACAAGGACCCCAAAAGACTAGGTTTCTAACCAAGTAGGTTCCACGGGGAATGTAGACCATGGCTCGAGCCCGTGATTCACATGCTAATGACCAAGCTGTCAGAAATGGCTCGGTCGCGTCGGTTCTTCCATCACCTCTAGCTCCGTATCTCTTTACATTAAACGATGGCATTGCGTTTGATGAGTTGATAAGATAGAAAACAATGAAGAATAATATGATGGTACAAGGAAAAGAGATGTTATTGGCCATCTTAGACGTTGTAGTTTTGGATGGATTTGTATGATTATAATGACTTAGAAAGAAGTAATGAGGAAACTATATATATATATAGGGAGAAAATGTATTTTTTTTTTTGTATTTGACAGGACGATCCGTGAATTTATGACTAATCACGTTATATTCCATGTTATACGATAATATATTTAACTAATTATGGCTTTTATGTGCACAACTTATTATTTGACAGGACGTACTGACGTATATTATTATTTCAAGACAATATTCTGTACTCAATCTCCATGTGATCATAATATGGGTAGTTAAGAGTAAATGACATTGCTATAGATTTGAAATGGGAAGACGATCTATTTCCCCACGAGAAATATGATATAGCATCAAATGTCCACCAAAGTATGACCCCGTGTTATTTCTCCCCGAAAACAAAGTTTAAAACCTATGTCCCCACCAATATAAAGTTCTATTAAAATTTCCCCACAATTATAAAGATCGAAATCAAAAACCCCATAAAATCGATTTATGGTGGTTTACTGTTTTTAAACAAACCGTATACCATGTTAACCTAATGACTAACCAGATTAATATCCGATGTATTTTAGGTTTGAATGTCGGGTCGGACTATAGTTCTGATCCAGATCTATGTTTGGCGGGTATTTTTTTTGTTTTGGTTTAGTTTTCATCGGTTTATTGTATGAGATTCAAGATTTTAAATTCGGTTTTCAGAAATCGTGAGTAAACCAAAAATGGTGGGAAAATAGGTTTCGAACTTTTTTTTCGGGGAGAAATAGCACTGGGTCATACTTTGGTGGACATTTGGTGCTATAACATACTTCTCGTGGGGAAATAGATCGTTTTCCATTTGAAATAGTTTATTAGTAATAAATACAAAGGTCTCACAATATGTTCTAATCAAACTTGGAGAAGAAACCAAGAAACAAAAGTTATATGTGTGACAGTTGGAAATTTGAGTGTCACATGGAAGAAATTCTGCAGGATAACTGGGCGGGAATATATCCTGATATCCATATATGCAGTGTATATATTTGTTATTTGATTAATTATATATTTTTCCTTTTATTGTTAGTTAGTTAGTTGTGAATGAGATCTTCATGAGCCTTGAGACAACAAAAACGCCTCAGTTTTAATTTGTGGTGTCACGTTCTAAATCTAGTCAATGAACATCTCTTTTTTCTTTATGCTCTGTATCATATTGCTTGCTTATTTGGATAAACGCCCGTACAACTAAGTGAATATATCACTGCTCAAATCCATAACTTGTTCCATAGAAATAAAAATTCAAAATCGAAGGCACGAAAAAAAAAAAGAACGACGGTTCTTGGTTCGTGCATTTATCTAGCAAAATTGAATTGTTGTTTACTTTTTTAGCCGACCTTGTTTCGGAATCCAGAAACATACTATTTTTTTTGTTCTTAGGCATTAGCTAGAAACATACCTTTTTATAGCAAAAATAACATGAATCAAATCGACTGAAACATACACTGATTTTATTTAGTTAAATTAGTTTGATCCTCACTTAGCGAATCAATTTGACTTTACTACAAGATCACATGGCTAAAGCCTATGAATGTTGGCTAATATGCCTATCAATTATATTTTTGTACTAAAAGGCCAATAGAACAAGTGCCACTTCTTTAAATCCGTTGTTGTATCATTTAATCTGCATGTTTCTTGAGAAGTGTTGGCATCCAGAAGTTGGTGTTGGGTTCAAAGATTTAGAAGACATACGTAAGTACTAGTGTATTTGAGAACATTCAAAACAATATATTGCAATCCTTTCCTTGTGGGATTTTATTGAGGAGTTTGAGAAGTAAACACATGATGAGAATCCTTGACAAAAAAAAAACACATGATGAAAATACAACAAAAGAAGAATCAACTTAGAAGATTATTCTGAATGAGGAAGACAAATAGACCCACATATGCATTAGAAGCAGAGAACTTTGCTACCTCATCATGTGAGTTACTTAATTGGTTTGAATCTTTGATGCAAATAGGTTAATATTGCTATCTGTTGAGCCCCCTTCACTGAGTGACTTGACTGCCAAGTCTCTCCATTTCATTGCGTTCTTCTTCATCTCTTTGCTCTTCTCTCCTTCCATCACTTCCTTAATGCTAAACTCAATCTCCTCTCTCATTGCAATCCCAGTCTCTTTCTCCGCCTTCACACGAACCCCAACCTTCCACACATCTTGTATGTACTTTGCATTCATCGGTTGATCGGTCCACTGTGGCATAGCCACCATGGGAACCCCTAAAGTCAATCCTTCCATGGTCGAGTTCCAGCCACAGTGGGTCATGAAGCAACCGACTGCTTTGTTTGACAAAACTTCAAGCTGAGGACTCCACCTCAAAACCAGACACTTATCTCTATCAACTGATTCAAGAAACCCGGAAGGGAGTTTTGACTCCTCTGAAGCTCTGACCACCCACAGGTAACTGAAGTTTCTTACAGCCGAAGCAAGCTCTTCCATCTGCACGCTGCTGAGCTGAGCCATGCTCCCAAACGCTATATATACCACTGACCCTTGTGGCCTTGTGTTGAGCCAGGCAGTGCATAAGGCAGCCTCTTTCGAGTCAAAGAGGTTCAGATCATTGTCGGTGTCTGATTTGATTTGTTGGTCTAAGTACATTGATGGAACAGTCGGTCCTATTGTCAATATAGGACAAACTTTTGACAACAACTCTTCCTCCTACACAAATCAAAAACAGGAAAAAAAAGGGGTTGTTGCAAAAGTAACTCACAACTCAAAGTCAAACACAAAACTAACCTCTCCTTCTTTGTTGGAAATGGTTAGCTATATTCAACCCTACTTGTTCACATTATTCACGAAAATGCCATTAATTTATGTTTTTTTTTTTTTCCGAAAATGGCTCTTTTACTCTCTCAACCTCATCACCTTCACAAATTTACTTGATTGCCATTGCCATCAATACACCAACCACAACAAACTACCAATTTGGAGCTCTTAATGCCCCCCTTAATGCACCTAGTACGATTTACACTCTCTCTTTCTCAATTGTTATGAACTAAAACAACTTCTCTCTCACTTTGCCTCAATATTCATCCAAAAACTCAAGCTTTTGATTCAAAACTTTTATGGTTGATAGAGCTATTGAAGCATACTATTCAACGGGTTACTTTCGTTTGAGGTTCGGGTGGTTGGAGAAGACTCGTGTGCTAAGGAAGTCATCTCACTAGTTTAAGGTAAGAAATTGAATTTTTCCGAGCTGTTACAGAAGACTTACCCGTAAGTCTTCGGTCCAACGGACGACTTAACTAAAGTCGTCCGGCTTTGTTCTTTAAAAAATCGTGAGAATACCTAGGCGACTTACCGTAAGTCGTCAGAATAAACAGTTAATTTTGCATTTGACCGAATTGTGTCGGATATTTGACTTTTCGGGCGACTTAATGGTAAGTCGTCCCAAGGAAAACAAAATTTCAAATTTTATTAAATCTAGACGACTTAACTGTGCGTCGTCCTTGGTTACTTTTGCAATTGGAAAATAAAACTTAAATATTTAACTTATCTCGGGCGACTTACGGGAAGTCGTCACGGAAAACGACTTAGTTGAAAGTCTTCCAAGATAAGCAAAGTCGTCAGATTCTTGGTAAGTCGTCCCAAGTCATCTGGTCAAACCTTGGTTATCTTGGGCGACTTTCTCCTAAGTCATCTGCCGGGCGACTTTCGTAAAGTCGTCTGGTAAAGTTAACTAACCGTAGAAGACCTACAATTAAGTCGTCTAGCTTCATTAAATATTGTAATTTTGTTTACCCGAGCGACTTACCGTAAGTCGTCCAGAAAGTCGAATATCGACACAATTAGTTCAAATGCAAACCTAACCCGTTTATCTAGACGACTTCCTTGGACTTCTTGTTTAGGCGACTTACGACGACTTAATGGTAAGTCGTCCTAATTAAAATTCAATTGCAAAATGACCTGTTTGGACGACTTCTTGTTTAGTTGTCAGACAACTCTTTTTTAGTCGTCTAGGCGACTTACTGTTAGTCGTCTAGAAGACTTACTTTTAGTCGTCTAGGCGACTTCTTTTAGTCGTCTGGCGACTTACGTTAGTCGTCTGCCTTAATGTTTAGTCGTCTAGTCGTCACTTACTGTTTAGTCGTCTTCTATGTTTACTAATGTGTTTTATTTTGAATTTTTGCAGATGATGCGTCAGTTACATGCAGTGTATGGGGAATGGTTGTTAAAAGATTGCTGTTGGGATTTTGTGGTTGATAATGCAAAAGGAGCGAGAATGTTTTTTTTGAGTGAAGGTTCGACGCATGCGGAACTTCTTGCAATGGCTCTAGAAGATTTTAACCTGGACATGAGTTAGAAACTTGCTCGAGATAACCAAAACGCATAGTGTACGGCTTTGTGTAAGTCGTCTGAGAAAATTAAATATTTAAGTCATCTAGCTGGACGACTTCCAGACGACTTACTTTTAAGTCTTCCAGACGACTTACTTTTAAGTCTTCAGACGACTTACTTTTAAGTCTTCCAGACGACTTACTTGTAAGTCTTCCAGACGACTTACTTGTAAGTCTTCCAGACGACTTACTTGTAAGTCTTCCAGACGACTTACTTGTAAGTCTTCCAGACGACTTACTTGTATGCATTAATGTTTAGTAAACTTTCATTTTCTCTAAAACTATATAGACTTTTTTACATTTTCTTATTAATTCATGTATATTAATTAATATTGGGGCTATTGAATAAAACTAATAACATAATTAGTGATATTTATGAGGTTACCAACATTCATGTTAATCAAAATTTCTACCTAATGTGTTTTAACTCATCCATGTTCTATGTTTACTAATGTGTTTTATTTTGAATTTTTGCAGATGATGCATCAGTTACATATAAGTCTGATAAGTCTTCTACGAAAACATATCTCGAAAACATAGGAGAAAATTTTCATTTTATAAATTTGACTAACTTGTATTTTTAAGTCTTCTACACTAGTTTTAAGTCTTCTACGCTAGTTTTTGAATAACTTGAATTTTTAAGAGTGTTAAGTAACTTCAAGATATGTAAAACCTAAATTTTCAAAATCTGTTTTCTCTCTTAGTTTTACTAAATTTGACTAAGTTTTTCAACACAAACTTGTAAAAAATGTGATATGCTTTGACTAGTTATTATTATTTGTTTCCATCTCTTAAATATTATTTCATTGATTTGTAAATGTGTAAACATATTGTTAGCACATATATTACATCTTGGGAAACATTATTACTGATTTAAAATAAATTTACAACTAAAGAAGTACACATGAAAATTACACAACGATCACAAACATAACTATTATAGATCATTCATCTACAAAGACAAGCTTGGACTCCACTTGATATGGAAGAAGACTTTATCGAAGACTTCCGAAACGCCAAGACTTTCAAGAAGTCCGGCGACGACAGGAAGTCAGACGACTTACAGAAGTCAGACGACTTACAGAAGTCGACTTACAGGAAGTCAGACGACTTGGAAGTCCATCGACTTACATGAATTCAGACGACTTACATGAAGTCCAGATGACTTACAGGAAGTCAGCGACTAAAATGTAAGTCGTCCCGAAGTCTTCCAGATCTGAAAAACGCATATCCGATCTGAAAACCGCACATCCAAAACGTTCAAATGACTTAAAATAGAAAATGAGTGGAAGATTAGATAGATATCGTTTTATAGAACACACAACATACATATCCAAGTGGAAGATGAGAACCATGTGATTACAAACCCAAAAAAGTAGATTAGTGAGAAAGACATGAGACAAAACTGAAAAAAATCATACAAAGTTTGGTGTTTTCAAGTCTAAGAGATTATAGTTGGTTTAGAGGGTTTTAGTTTGGGAAAAAAGTAATAGATCTACAAAAACATATCTAAAACTAATAGATCTACCTTTAAATGAAAACCCGCAAAACAAGATAAATTAGTGAGAAAGACATGAAACAAAACAATAAATTGATATAAAGTTTGGTGTTTATAAGTCCAAAGAGATTAGAGAGGTTGGAGAGTTTTAGAATGATGAACATTACATTTTTGTTGCAGCCATTTGAGAGGAGGAGAGAGAATGTGTAAATTTTTATTTATATAGGGAGACAAAAAAATCTAGTTAGGTTAAATATTTTTGATTCAGAAGACTTTCAAGTAAGTCTTCGAATAAGACTTCTAGACGACTTAATTATAAGTCGTCCGAAGATTTCAATATTTTTAGCGAAAACTAAAATATTTTTAGCGGGAAACTAAAATATTTTTAGCGGGAAACTAAAATATTTTTAGGCGGGAATATCTGGATGACTTATTGGAAAGTCATCTACCGTAAATATATTCACTAGACGACTTACTAGTAAGTCGTCCGATACCCTAAATTTAACCCCTAAACTAAATTGACTAAATTAACTAACTAACCATGTTATAAAATCAAATTATACTTAAATAGTGTTTACTATACATAGAAATAAACACTTAGATCAATTTTAAATTTTTGAAAAAAACATTTATGCATTCCAAAATCTAACCCTAAGAACACATACAATACTACAACATATGTTGGCAAAACCTAAACCAAAGAATATCATGACTCACTACTTTCACTCATCTATATCGAAAACAATTAAATTTTGTTATATATTAATTTATATCTCTTAAAGCGTATGTTAATTATATGATTTCAATTTTCACTTATCAAAATATTTTTTATAAAATTTTAAATTATTTTTAAGTAGAACTAGTCAGATGACTTTCAAATAAGTCCTTCAGAGACTTACTTGAAAGTCATCCGACGACGACTTATTGAAAGTCGCCCGACGACGACTTGAAAGTCGTCCGACAGACGACTTTTGAAAGTCGCCCGACGACACTTAGTGGGGATAAAAGCGTAAAAAAATTGGTTTTGTTTGTTCACAAGGTGGTTGTAATTTCAATAGCCTTTTAGATTACTTTTGCATTTGATTCAAGTTTGGGTTTACTATTGTATTTGAAATCATGTTTTGAGTCACAATTGGCAATTTTCCCGAAAAAAAATTAGAAATTAAAGGGAAAAAATAGTAACAGAGTAACTGTGGGTAAAACAAGATAACTACTCCCTCTGTCCCTAAATGTAGGATGTTTAGTTAAAAACACACATATTAAGAAAATTAACTTTTGTACAGAAAATAGTATTGAAACTATAAATTGATGGTATTCAACCAATTATAAAAATAGATTATTAAATATGATTGGCTACACAGCTTTTAATAAAGTAAAATTACTTAGAAATTTGAAAACATCTTATATATTAAAATATCAGATTTTTTAAAACTTCCTACATTTAGGAACGGAGGGAGTATGTCAGAAAGAACAGCGTAATTAGGGAAAATCAGTGTAATTAAGACAAAGACAAGTGTAACTATGACATGAACGTAGGTAATTAGGACAAATCAGTGTAATTAAGACAAAGACAAGTGTAACTATGACATGAACGTAGGTAAAAAGCAGAGTAACTTGGGCAAAAACAGAGTTGTTAAGACATGAACTAACATGAAGGTCGAGCTCCTTGTAGGAATTAACGAGTATGCAATCAGCCTCTTTGAAGTTGGTGAACTGCTGAAGCACCATCTCAAAGTAAGCAAGGTGGGACCCAGTAGGGGTGATGAAAGTAGGCAAATCTTGACGCTCGAGAAAAGCCAGATCCTGTATGGGAAGATTCAAGCTTCCACGGTTCACGTACAAAAGATAATTAACATAGTTAACACCACAAGACTGCGTGAAGAAAGGAGCCGCGTGTAGACCAAACTCCCTCGCGAGGTCCAGCGCCCAAGGCATGAAAGAATCGTAGACGATACAGGTGATGGGGTCGTCACTCGTCTGATACTTGCGGATGACGTCAGCGACGGTTCTGGAGCCGAAGGTTTTGAAGTTCTGGAGGTACTCGGGGACTGATCCGGCCGATGAGAAGCCGCCCTGGTCGTACCCGTCGGAGATTTTGGCTACGGAGATTGGACTAGTAGATGGGTCGAGGTGGACCGTGTTGAAGATGAAAGCGGTTAGAGTGTGAGTGGTTTTGAAGCCTTTGGAGTGGAGCCGTTTGCAGAACTGGCGCATCGGTGTGATGTGTCCCTGGCTTGGGAAAGGCACTGCTAACACATGCCCTCTCTTCTTCTCCATCTCAATCTCTCTCTCTCTCTAGCTTACAAGAAGATGCTGTAAAGATTATGTTGATAGGTGGTGCGCAAGGTTAATGCAAGAGAAGACAATAGCTTGTTTTAACTAAAAAAGATAGAGGGTCAAGAGTCACACGGAAACGTAAGTAAATAGGAAGATTCTCTAAAGCTAGCCTACGGTCTATAGTTAAATCAATACTAGTCAATTTAAATTCAAATAATGTTATCAATAACTTGGTGGTCCAGAGTACAAGTGATGTATATGTTAGACCTAACATAGACAGAAAAATGAATGACTTTTTTCCATAGTCTTGTTTTTTTATGTATTTGTTCAAACCTAATAAAGTAAGAATAACAATTGGTCAGAAAGTGTCTAAGAAGTAGGTATAACTTTTCTTGCATGCAAGTAAAATATGACGGTTTGATATGAAAAAAATAAGCTCACCACATAATTATCTGAAAAAAGGATATTTTCTCCAGTACAGACATCTTTTGATTATTTGTCTTTTTGTTGGTAAAGAAGAAACATACATAGTTGTTAATGGAATCATGCAGACTTTGAAAGAAACGAGGCTGATGATAGATTTCAATTCATGGAGCTGCAGACGAGATCAGTCAGTGGGACCAACTGTCAACACTGGGGACAAGCTTTCTACAACAACTCCTTATGTAATTTAAAAAAAAAAAACAGTTTATGTAACATAAATGTAACAAAACAACTGATAGTAACTAACTGGAGTAATTAAGAAACAAAACATAGTGATTAGGACATGAAGGCATGGTTTAATACTTAAGGTGTTTGTTTCTTCATCTGGTAACTTATATTCCTTGAGCTTTTGATACAAATGTATCAATGTTAATATCTGTAGACCCTCCTTCACTAAGTGACTTGACAGCCAAGTCTCTCCATTTTTTCGCATTCTCCTTCATCTCTTTACTCTTCTCTCCTTCCATCACGTCCCTAATGCTAAACTCAATCTCCTCTCTCTTAACAATCCCACTCTCCTCGTCCATCTTCACACGCACTCCAGCTCTCCACACATCTTGTATGTACTTCGCGTTCATCGGCTGATAACTCTTTTGCTTGGCCATAAGAGAGTTAGTCAATTCCGTAGCCCATTCAGAATAATTATCACCACGGAGAAGGACCGAGGTGATCAAAGCGCCAGGGTTATCGGAAGGGTGAAGCTTGTAAGGAGACATGAACTCGTTGGACAAGCTTGTCTGATCACTTGAATCTGTCGACATGTTCTTCAACTAGAGGTGAGGAACGAGACTTGAAGATGAGCGACGGAGAAATTAGGTCAGGATCTTTCCTGCTCTGATACCATGAAATATTCCGGAAAAGCTTGCTTGTATTGATTTGCCAAGTAAAGTATATATACAAAGATATTGAGAGAATATGTCAATATACGGTAAATACAATATGGAATATATCCTTATCCGAATAGAACTCCAAAGGTCAATGCCTCCATAGTTGAGTTCCAGCCACAGTGAGTCAAGAAACAACCGATGGCTTTTTTTGATAGAACTTCAAGCTGGGGACTCCATTTCAAGACCAAGCTCTTGTCTTTATCGACTGTCTCAAGAAACCCTGATGGCAGATTTGCCTCCTCTGAGTCTCTTACAACCCACAAGAAGCTGAAGTTGCTTAGTGCTGAAGCAAGCTCCTCCATCTGGACACTGTTCAGCTTAGCCATGCTCCCGAATGCTACATACACCACCGACCCTTGTGGCCTTGTGTCGAGCCAGCTAGTGCAGAAGGCAGAGTCTTTCGACTCGAACAGATTCAGATCGTAGTCTGTGTCTGATTTGATCCGTTGGTCTAAGTACATTGATGGAACACTCGGACCAATTGTCAACACATGACAAACTTTTGATAACAACTCCTTCTCCTGTAATAAAAACAGAGTAATTAGGACATATAAACATAACAATTAAGACGATATGGTTGAGAAAGTTGTAAGAAGAGAGGTCTAACATGAAGATCCAACTCTTGGAAGGTGTTAACGAGCACAAAATCAGCTTTCTCGAAGTTTGTAAACTGATGGAGCACCATCTCAAAGTAAGCAGGGTATGATCCAGAAACAGAGAAGAAAGAAGGCAAATCTTGAAGCTCAAGAAAAGGCAAGTCTTGAATGGGAAGCTTCAAGGTTCCACGGTTTACGTAAGAAAGATAGTAAACGTAGTTAACAGCACAAGACTGCGTAAAGAAAACACTCGCAGCTAAACCAAACTCTCGGGCAACGTCGAGGGCCCAAGGCATGAAAGCATCGTAGACGATACAAGTGATGGGGTCATCACTTGTCTGGTGTTTGCGGATGATGTCTCCGATGGTTTTGGATCCGAAGGTTTTGAAGTCTTGAAGGTAGTCGTGGATGGAGCTAGATGAGTCGAATCCGTGGAGGTCGTAGCCGTCTGAGATGGTGGCTATGGAGATTGGACCAGATGGGTCGGGTTTGATGGAGTTGAAGACGAAAGTGGTGAGAGCGAGAGTGGTTTTGAGACCTTTGGAGATGAGTCGTTTGCAGAATTGGTGGATCGGTGTGATGTGTCCTTGGGTTGGATATGGCACAGCTAATACATGTCCTCTCTTCATCTCCATCTCTCTGTTAGAATGTTTTTTGCTTGAACCAAAATGAATATGCGTTGAGAGATAATGCGCGAATATATTATAGAGAGGTAGGTTTTGTCACGTTCTTGCATAGATAAGAGCTTAGAGATCAGAACAAGAGAGAGTTTTGTATTTCTCTTTTCTCTCTTTTTTTTTCTTTTACAAGAGATAAATGAAAATAAGAAGAGACACCCAACTTGCAACCTGTTGAAGTTATTTTGGTTGCAATCGTTTCTTTGCATTTGTGTATATTCAATGTATTTTTGTTTAAATGAAACCACAATTTTCACGATTATAAAAAATTGTAAATGTGAAAAATAAATAAAAAAATGGAAGGAAAAAACTTTCTTTGCGTTTTGGCATTTGCTTTTTAAATTTTGTTAAGAAATCATTTTTTCGTCGTTAAGAAATTCATTTGAAAGTAAATAGAAACTGTTTTTATTATGAACATTTTTTAACAAAAATGACGTAAGTGGAAGTATGTATTAGCTCTATCGTTTTATTGTTACTTTATAAGCAACTAAGCAAGCATGATCTTACTTCTAAGAGGAAAAACGATTACAATAAGAACTCGACAGTCGACAAAAACAATAGTTTTTTTATCTATTCGATGTCTTCTTCACTAATATGATAATATCTGACATTTCTCGTACTTGTCTATAACGTTTGACTTTATTGTATCTTTCACTGGATCCAATTTTGTATGACCCAGTTCAAGTTTTCTATAATAGTTTCTGCAAGTTTATTATGTCTAGTGGACACAACAATAGTGAGAGTTGAGATCTAAGCAACCGTTATAATGTCAAAGTCTAGTAGGGGTGACTGGTGAGCATTTGATTCAAACAAATCGTTTATATACAATCTTTTTAGGTAATCCATTTATTAAATGAAATATATACCAACTTGTTTTATTTCCGTTAATAATCTTGTTAAGGTGACATCAGATTGTGGCGCAAATGATGGCGTCACAGACTTATGCATGTGAATGATTTGAGTTTTTTCATTGTAAAATAGTATACTTGTAGATTTTTCTCATCAAGAGCATGTTTATTGGTAGTTCTTAGAGCTGAGTTTTTTTTTAAAAAAAATTATAAAATATATGTGGGTCCTACTGTTTTTTTAAAACCAACCCCTTTCACCTCTTCTACAAGAGACGTTTTCGTTTGATTGCTTATGTTCGACAATTTTTCATTTTAATTTTATTTTTTTTGAATCAGGCAAAAAAAATTAAAAAAAACCTATAAGCCCTTTTACCAATAAACATGCTCTTAGAACTTGACTCCTTGTGGATATGCTTCACACACAAACCTGCATGCAAAATGCAAGAGGTAGAAGAAGATGATGACCATTCATGGTAATGATTGATGAATGAGAGCTAGGCTCCACCTTGCTGAGGTTGACAATAATCCGGTCTGCCACGGATTGACTAACAATGACCAAGCCCAACGATTTTTAAAGAATGGTAGAAGTTACAAAGGCCCAATACTGAATGGCCCACTCATAAAAACATTTTCCCGCCATCTTTATATTTCGTCAATAAATACATCTACATGTGACATAAATAATTCACTATCTAACTACAGAACTCGATAGCAACTTGCACAATCTGACAGAAACACTTTCCAAAAATCTAATAACTTTCTCACCTATCAATATTTAAATAAATACACATAACATGTTTCTTCAGTACAGATCACATGAAACCAAAACAAACACACTTGAACACAACCGAACCAATCGTTTTCACTTAAAACAAGTCCTCGTCTTCTTCGTTGTCTAGAGAACCCGAGTGACTCTTCTCTGAGCTGTTGTTGTCATTGTTAGCCACGGGGAAAAGCGGTGTGACAACCTGGTTCGGAGTTGAAGCTCGTGGCACAGAACCGTACACTGTTCTCTCGTTTACACGACCAACTTCTTTACACACTTGATCAAGAACCGTCAGAAAGTCTCTGACCACAGTGAATATCCGAGAAGGATGAGACTCCGAGTTCCCGTGGAAATACTCTGTTACTTCCTTAACCATCTTCATGACATTGCTTCCATGGAATTGTATCTCTGCGATCTCCTTCTCAGCTTTGCTCAAGAACGAGTCCATCGAGTCCAAGAACCTCTCTACTCCCGTCTCTTGCTTTAGCTCTATGATTACTTCCTTTACCTTTGTTATCCCCCTGGCGAGTTCAGCTGCTTCGTCGCCGAGGGAGTTTGAGTCCACTGCAGCTGCTTTCTTGACGTTTAACAACTGAGAGCTGAGACCTGAAACAACTTGCAACCCAAGTTTCTTCAACTCTAGGTCGTCTTGGAACGCTGCTATGTTGTCTCCTACAGGGCTTGGAGTTGGAGTAGTGGAAACGCGAGCTCCTTCTGATTTTATGATCTCTTGAACCACAAAGTGCAACAAAGTGGTCTTTCCATCAGCTCCCTTGACATCTACCAGCTTCAAGAGCGTGTCAAGCTTGAAAGCGTGTGCGTCTCCTCTGTTAGTCCCTACATTCATCCGGTTCCCCGTCTTGAGAACCGCTTCAAGAAGCTTCAAGAACATCCTAGTGTTCTTTAACTCACCACAAGCAGCCTGAAAAGTTTATGAATGAATATGTTCAGTTTCTTTTCTTAGCACAAATAAGCACACAAGGTAGAGTAGTTTTTACCTCGAGTGTGTGGAAGGATCTTTTAAGGTACTCGGTTTCTGAATCGAAGTTGACAATGTAAAGCATTGCATTGATCCTCTTGAAAGCCAGAGGAATGTTCAGCAACGCTCTGAGGAATCTCTCAGCAGGTCCAATCTTGGAAGGAGACTCATCATCATCTTCTTTAAGCTCCTTGAGCTTGTTTTCCTCTTCTTTGGTAGGTGCCATCTTAAGCAGGCATTGGAGAAGCTCGGATCCAAGCGCATCCGAGTTGCCTAATTCATCAACAACACACATGTCTTGACACCCTCAACATGGAAACTAGTGGACAAGTAACAAGAGAGTGGGAAATAATTGTCACCTTCTACAAGAGCTTCACATACTTCATCGGCAGTTACATTAAGAGCTCTAAGCAAAATAGCAATGTTGTGTGACTTTCTTGGATCAAGAAACTGATTCTCCTGACTCGTAGATTGAACAACACCTGTAGTTGTTACAGACTCTTTTGTTCTTGAAGTTGGATCATTAGCTCTGAACAACGTCTCTATCATTTCTTCATTCACTCTACAAAAGACCAAAGAATCTTAGTCACGTATACAGAGAAGGTAACAACGACTTGTTTTAAAGATTAGTATCTTACTGGAAAGAGTTTGACTTGATTTGGTCCCACACAGTAACACGACTCGAGCTTGCTCTAACTTTGTCCCAATGTAAAGGCTTCAACTTTGGTTTAAAGGTATCCTCTTTCTCACTCGGAGGCGAGAGCGACGTGGTAGTAGCCGGAAGCTCATGAATCTGCTGCGGAGCCGGAGGAGGAGGAGGAGGTGGTGGTGGTCTTGTAGGAACAGGCTTCTTCGAAACGCTGCCGTTTGAGCTGTTAAGCGACTTAGGCTTCAAACTTGTCGTTCCCGGAGAACCGTTCGAGGAAGAGACAGAGCCCGAGTTGGAGGCTTTGACAGCCCAGACACGTGGCGGGCTCTGCTGCTTACGACCAGGAGAACCACTCGGAGAGTAAAACTCGTCGTTCTCGTTGTCGTCACCGTCAAAGTTCTGTCCTTTAGGGTTCAACAGCTCGGTGCTTCTGTAATCGGGAGTGTAAACCGGAAGCTTGGGTAGAGGAGGGAGAGGACGGAGCTCCGGGGAGCCTAGCTTCTGGTACTGCGAGTAAGAAGCAGAAGAGGAAGTGGAGGAAGAAGAGGCGGCCTGAGCTGGTGGTGGTAGCTCCAAGACGCCGGTGACGGAGACTGGAGATTTCTGCTGGTCTAGACCAGAGTTTACGAGAGTGCCCAGGTAGAGAAACTCGGAGGAGGTGTTGGAAGAAGTGTACTTTGGTGGTTGCTGTTGTTTGTGTTTCGGAGGGGCGTCGGAAGGAGCGGCGTTGAAGAGGTGGAGGTTGGATTTGGTGTCGTCTGCAGGGTGGCGGCGTGTTCGGCGGAGGAAGATGATTAACGCGGCGAGGAGAGAGAGGAGGACGGCGGTGGAGACTACGGAGATGGTTAAAGCGACGAGCTTGGCTGTGTGGTGTGAGTTGGGAGGTTTGTTGTTGTGTGTTGGGAGGAGGAGGGAGGAGATGTTGGCGGGGAAAGTAGGGAGTGAGGCTCGATGGGCAGATGGAGGAGGTGACGGTGGGGGGTGTGAGGTGGGTGAGGATGGGTCGGAGGAAGGGAAGAATGTGTTGGGATGCGGCGGAGACGGAGGAGGAGGAGGTGGAGGAGGGTTTGGGACGGAGGAGAAGAGGTGTTTCTCGTGAGGTGGAGGCGTCTTGCGGTGGTGGTGGTGGGAGTGTGGGGAAGGAGCCGGAGGTTGGGAAGACGGTGGTGGGGCGGCGGTGATGATAGGGAAAAAGGGTTGGTGGAGTAAGTGGCGAGAGTGTAGCCGTTGAGCTGCGGAGGAGGAGGAGGCAGAGAAGAGGAGCAGGATGGTAGCAAAACGGAGGAAGAAGGGTGTTTCAGACATTTCGTCAAGCTCTGGTTGTTGTTGCTGTATTCAAAACCTGACAGTGTAGGGAGAAAAGAGAGAGAGTGAAGACGCGTTTGGTCTGGTCTAGTCGATGAAGAGAGAGAGAGAGTAATTGAAAAAAGGTTTGGTTTTTACGAGGACTGGTTTTAGAGTGAGAAACTGGAGGGAACAGTAAGTATAGGTGTCACGATTGTTTTTTTTTATTAAACACTTTCGTATTTGGAATTCGTTTTAACTCTTCGTATTTGATTTGATTGCAAAATGGGAAAATGGTAGTTCATCTTTTATTTATTTCCATGTTCCTTAAAAGAATTTATGTAAATCGAATAATAATTTTGGTCCAGAGCAAAAATTAAATGAGATGTTGGGTTGGACCAATTGTTAGCAGATAGATCAATTTTCGATAATAATGATTGCTATAATAATGGACATCTTTCCCAACATCAACATGTTTTCTTCAGTAATTTTCATCAGATTTTTTAAACGATTAAGACGTAATTGGAACCCTTTTCAGTTAATTGCACACACTAGTAAGCCTTAAAGGTTTTGACTGTGACTTGTCACTACCACAATTAGCTGAACATTATGGGTTTTTTTTTTGAAAGAAACATTATGGGTTTTTCTTCCTCTTGTTGTGTACCTTGGAAAAATATAGTGAGTGTAAAGAAAAGACTACCTTAACTTGCTGGAGTACAAGTAGCGAAAATAATACTGATGACTCGTGAAAAATATCCGGGACGGTGGTAAATAGCAAAGTCAACATTTTCTCCCAACACAACCACATTGAATCTGTAATAAATAAACCGAATTTATTGAAAACAAACAAGAATTTTTGTTATCATCTTGATAACCTTTTTTAGTTTCAATAATAATAACAAAACCTGAATGGTTATAGCATTATCTTACAATACATTTTACAAATCATATGCCCAAACACATAACATCAATCTTAATTCGTTTAACATTTGCAAGAATCTATTAAGTATCTTACCGTTTCAAATCTTAAAAGGACATGATAGAAACATCTTTTCTGCGAGGTGCTCCACATGACGACATGTATCTGTTTGACATACAGTATAAAAACGAAAAATCACTGAAGCGTAGTTATTCAACAAACTTGTAGTTAAACAGCACTGAATTACATTGCATGTCACTTAAACGAGAGTATGGCTCCGGTCCGTATTCAATACGATTCAATGTCGCAGAGCCGTTACATGTATGTTGATATAATGCAAAATGGCCAATAGATTTTTTGGTCGGCCGGTACTAATCTTCATTTATTGATCTATAACTTATAGAATATCCACACGTTTGATTTTTACACGTCTATGGAAACTGATGCACTTTTGACATACTATGATCGTTAGCATAACAGAAGAACAAAATTGTGAAGTATAATCATGAAGTAGAACATGACAGTAAAAGAATGAATGTGAAAAGATTACATAGATTTTCCTTTTTTGACATGAGTTACGAATGCAACCAAAATGATGGTAAACTAATGTGTATTTCAATTCGATGAGAATATTCTGTTTGTTTTCGTGAATAAATTCCCTCGCACTTAATTTGTCTTATTATTTTCTGCTAAAGCATAAAATTATTTTATCCATGTGATTTAAACCACTGGTAGCAAACTAGCTCCTCAACTTTTATTCTATGACATACTTTGTTTAGATGATTACAAAATAAAGCTTGAGGAACTAATTTTCTATCATTATTTCATAAATTATCAAATGAGAAATCAAGTTATGTTTTATAAAAAAAGGAGTGAAAACCTTAAGTGAGAGAAATGATGAGGAGATTGAAAAAAATGATGATGGGTAAATATTCAATACTATACACAACAACAAAAGACAAGTTTAGCACAGAGATTTTTTGCATTATATATCATCACAATTAAACAAAAAAAGTGTTGGGAGTTGCATCATTTTCCACTTCTCCAAAGATTCTCTCCTCCTTCTTAAGAGTTAAGTTTTACTACCTTT
Organism: Brassica nigra; assembly: GCA_016432835.1. Taxonomy (NCBI): domain Eukaryota; kingdom Viridiplantae; phylum Streptophyta; class Magnoliopsida; order Brassicales; family Brassicaceae; genus Brassica; species Brassica nigra. The sequence continues at coordinate 61,657,977 of CM028246.1, forward strand.
TTATTTTCGTTTTTATTTTTATGAAATTTCACCTCCCACTTCTGCAATCTACTATAATCAACCACAATTATTTTTGCGTGACATGGCTCTGTGTATCCGAGGTTGGTCCGTTTTAGTCAGGTCAAGAAAGTAATGAAACCTATAAATCATCATGCTCTAATATTTTATGCATGCTTTTGATTGATTAATTAACTAATAGAGACATTATTATGGGAAGCAAACATTCCGCCTGTCGAGAAAGGTTCGCTACTTATTTAATTAATTATCCTCAGATACAAGAGCATCAAAACGACCACGTAGAACAGAATCGTCGGTGACAAATAGTCCGACCAACAAAAACTGAGTACATAAAGAGCGTACAGAGCAAGACGACGAAGGCATTTTACTGTAAAACCCGTGATTCACGCAAATCCATGATGTTCAGTTGTCATTCACTTCTGTTCTCTGTCGTACACGTGTCAGTCATCTTCACTCTTTGTTAACCCTCTCCTACACCGGCTATCACCTGTGCCGGGTTCTCAAGGACACAGACCCCCACTCCACAAAGCTATATTTTATTACAATGCTACTCTATAAGGTAAGACTACACCTTAACCAATTACCATCAAAATCATAAAACCAAAACTGTATAAATGGAATATGAATCATCTCCATCACTATTTAATATTGTTGATTACATATGTGATTTTAGTCTGGGAATCATTTCAAACGTGAGTTTTCAATATTATAAAGAGAACTTTGGAGAGAAAAGCTATGATTTATGAATTGAAAATTAAAATAAAGCAGGTTGACAAACACAAATAATGCTATAAAGTATTAGCATTTTAAAACTACAGGAGAAAGTAAAAGGAGGTTATTATTATTGTCACTGATTTGAAAGGGAGATATTTCAAAAAATTTGAAGTGTGTATAAGCAACTTTTTGGGGGTATTTCTGAGAAGGTGTAGCTTTTAGAGTGAATCCTGCTACAAAGACGTGAAAGGCAAAATGTCGACAAAAAAAAAGACGTGAAAGGCAAAATCTTTTGCATAGTATTAGATTGTTATGGAAAATAAAGTGAAAAAGTAAAATTACATTTAACAAAAAATAGAAAAGTGACAAAAATATGAAAAGACAAAACCTAGTGCTCCAGTATTGCTTCAGCTAGATCTTTTTCTAGATTCATTCCAATAATTCAAGAAAGATAATTAGTTTTTATTTATTTATTTGAAAGGTATCAAAGTAGAAAAAAAAAGTTGGAAAAGTGGAAGAGCCTGTATATTTGGCAAATTGTATAAGCTCATGCAAATTTGAAAGAAGAGTATCAAACGCCATTGATAATTTCTAACGAGGCTTTAGGGCCCATGGGCCGTTTCTAATGAAACCGGTTTTTGTTTTTGGGTCTGAATTGGCATTTTAATCACAGGTCCCTCTATTTCTATCGCTCTCTTATAATCGATCCCTTAAGTTCTCTTTCTCGAAACCGTTAAACGTCAAACCTCACGATAAACAGAGCTTTTGCTCAATCTCCCAGTATTTGCCCTTTTCGATTGGAAAGACTCCAACTTTCTCTCTCGGCGATGGGGAAGAACCAAGGCTACAAGGCTATGCAGAGAGCCAGAGTTGGCTCTAGCTCCGGCTCCGCCGCGCCTGATGAGATCGAAGACGGCATGGTTTGTACCCTTTCATACCACCCCGATGAAACCAATTCAATTGATTTATTCTTTTCTTAAATTTGATGATTTTCGTGTTGATTATGTTATAAAGCTCTGAACTTTCCCCTCTTTGAAGCATACATTGTGACCTAGATTTTGCTTTCAGATTTGAAACATGTAGCTGTCTGAAATCTTGTTAGTTTAGTTTCATGTCTGAGATCTTGTTAGTGTAGAATCAGATCTTGTACTCCTTCAAATAAAGAGTTTCTGGATTGTTTTAAGTTCAAACCATAGCGAGATTGTTGATTTGTTAGTGCTAATCTGGTTCTCTATGTGAAGTTACTGTTCATCTGGCTTAGGTGGTTTTTTGTTTTATGCATATGTTTTTGGTTACCAAAACATTTCTGATGAGGCGAGTCGCAGGTGGATGGTTCATATCATACACCAGAGTGGCATGCTGCTCGTTTGGCGGGTCTCCAGACTACCCACACCATTACTTGGGAAGAGTATAAGAAGAAGCAAAAGGTAAAGCTGGCCTTTTTTGTACTTTTTTCATGTAAAAGATTAAGCAGTCACTGATGCTAAAGTGGTTAGGAACATTATTGTGTTCGATTCAAAGCTATTATACATTAATGTGCTGTTGAAAGTTTACTCTTTATATTGCATATACTCGCACGAATAGCAAAAGCTGATTTAACAATATGCTGTATAGAGTATCTTCTTTAACAGGTGCTTTGCAGTGTTTTTATGACTAGATTAAGAACTGTTTCTCACTTTGTATACTTCATGTGACCACACTTAGGACGAAGAGTTGAAAAAGGGGGAACTTGAAGCAGATACTGATAAACTGATGCGTGAGTATAGAGCTCAGCTGGATGCTGAAAGGGCAATGAAGCTCTCTAAGGGAAGAAACTACTCTAGCGATAAATCTAGAAAAGGTAAACTTGATCAGATGGAGTTTAGTAACAATCCGTGATTTGCGACTTCCTTCTCTAATGTGCTCTGTGCTCTTACAGATAAGAAGGAGAGGGATGTCTCAGACAGAAAGGACAGAGATTCAAGGAGAAAGAAAAGCAAAAAGAGAAAGGTGTCCTTTGCTTATAACAACAACTACATCGAGTTTAGTTTGAACATCCTAGCTTCTACTAAGTACTAACGGACACATTGTGTGTTCTTGATTTGCAGCGTTCAAGAAGGCATTCGTCTGACTCAAGCTCCTCCTCAAGCTCATCCTCCGAGTCATCAAGCAGCGACGAAGAGGAGTCTAGAAGATCAAGGTCAAGTTCTAAAAGATCCAAAAGGGAGAAGAAACACAAATCTAAAGGCAGACGCTCAAGCAAAAGCAAAGATGAAGATGATGGTCCTGTGCCTCTATCGAAATTCTTTGGTAATCTTAAGAAGAGTTGACAGTTGACACACTTGAAGACTTGAGACTTGTGTTCATCATATACTCAATTTGTTTTCAGCAATCTTGACACATGAAAACTATTTCTGAGATGATTTAAAACTTATAAAGTCTTAATAATTGCAACTTACAAATACGTAGAAGAAATACAAAGAGAAAAAAAAAAACCCAAAAGAAACTAAAAGTTTGAGCCCCATTGATCACATCCCCCTTCAAGCATCTCTCTCACAAGTGTATACACAAAAAGACAAACAATGGGTGCTTTCTCTTTTCAAGAATGTTGTCCAAATCAAACCAACTCCCAAATGCTGTTCTTCAAACTATTTGCTGATATTCTGGATTGAAAGCGAGCGCCTCACGGTAGATAAGCTCCTTCATCTGCTCTTCTGAGAGCGCATGCTGCTCAAAATCGAAGTTGAAAGGTATGGTGCACTCAGGCTCGTCACTGATGTCATGCAGCGAATTCAGGTATGGATGTGCCAGAGCGTCTAGAACTGAATCAAGATTTATAAAAGATGTGAGGAACTAACTTGTTCAAGAATAAATATGAAGATGTGAGTACTACTGACCTGTGATTCTCCGTCTAGGATCAAAAGTCAGCATCTTCTCGATAAGGTCTATCGCTAGAGGATGCACCGTGGGGAACTTATCAGTGATGGATTGGCGAGGATACGGTGGGAGTTGTCTAATGTATCGCTTTGCGTTTTCGTTCAAGAACTCAAGCTCTTCTTCTGATGGAGTTCCTATGAGCTGCAAAAAAAAAAAGTCTCTATATTATCAGGTCTTTGTTGTCATATAGAGCTTTTAAGAAGAAAGGTTACCTCCATGAGCAAGCGAAGCTGATGAACGTGATCTCGGCCAGGGAATAGTGGCTTACGGTCCATCAACTCCATGAAAATACAACCAACAGACCAAACATCGATGGCTGCAGTGTAATCAGAAGAGTTTAAAAGCAGCTCTGGTGCACGGTACCATCTCGTGACAACGTACTCAGTCATGAAGTCACTCTCAGAGGTGACTCTAGCTAGCCCGAAGTCGCAGATCTTCAAGTCGCAGTTTGCATTGAGGAGGAGGTTGCTCGGTTTCAAATCACGGTGAAGCACATTTGCGGAGTGAATGTATTTCAATCCACGGAGGATCTGGTAAAGAAAATACTGCACATAAAGAAACAAAGACTAATGAGCTATTCCAGTTTTCAAGTCTCACTTATAGGTGAAATACTAATCTTAAACCTGGCAATGCTCTTCAGATAAACCTTGATTCGACCGTATGATCTGATGGAGATCAGTGTCCATTAGCTCATAAGCGATGTAAACATCGTTGAAAGAGTTCCTTAGTGGTGGTGGTATAATGTCTCTGATTGCAACAATCTGATTTAAAAAATAAAAACAGATGGATATAGTTTTATTAGTTGGAATGGGAAATGATCTACACACTGCTTTGAGGTTCGTTTCTATAAAAATAAGATTTCTTCCCGTAAATGGAAACTACCATAGTTGGAAATGATCTATACACTGTTTTTGTAAATTCGATTTCTATAAAAGTAAAGATCTATTAACGTAAATGGAAGATACCATACTATAAACAAAGCACTAAACAATACTGTCAACAGGTAATGTAACATGTTGTGAATCAAACCATCTGCAACACCATTCATTCACATAGGAATCAAAGTAGATTTTGTGCAAAATCAAGCAGCTGTTCATCTAAACAACTAAAATCTATCAGCCTATTATGAACTCTAAGATGTTTGGTTATGAATGAATTTAAAAAAAGAGAGAAAACTGACATTCTCATGATCCATGTGACGAAGCAGCTTGATCTCACGGAGAGTCCTCTTCGCATCAATCTTATTATCAAAAGCGTTTGCGATTTTCTTAATCGCAACGCTCTCATTTGTTTCAGAGTTCATTGCAGAACTGCAACAAATCAAATAAGACAAGAGATTATATCACAAAACCAAACATAAACAATGAAACTTGAGCTCGAAATGATTGTAATAACCAAACAAAAAAAGACAAAACTTTAGTAGATATTTTGAATGAAAGCTGAAAACTTCACCAAACCCAAATCAACAAATTCATTTCATATTGAAAATTAAGAATATGATTTTTTTTTTTACCAGACGATGCCATAAGCACCCTTGCCAATAGGCATGATGGGAGGCTTGTACTTAGCAGTGACCTCGAAGATGTTCCCGAATATGTTGTACTGAATAAACCTCCCTCCGTGGCTAAGAGTCGCCGGAATATTCTCTATCCCCGGCATCTGAGGAGAAGGCTGAGACGGAGCACCACCACCGGGAGCTTCCGTCATCTCTGTATCAGGCACCGGTTGACCCGCGTTACCGTCCATCTTAGGAAGAAGAAAGGAAGAGACTTTGGGGCGTGTGTGGATCGAATGATTGTCTGAACGAACGAACGAAGAGAAATTGATACGGTTTTCGGTTTTTTGGGTGGTCAATACAGATCTGAAGAGGAAGAGCGGATCTTTTTATGGGTCTTCTCTACTTGACCCGTGTGGTGGGGGAGAGAAAAACACTGTTGAATCATTTGTTTTAATGGTAAAGTTTGTTTCTTTTGATGTTAACATTTTTTTTTTTACAAACTAAGAAGATAATGTATTCTTTTTTTTTTACTTGATTTAGATTTGTGATAATCTTGTTATTAACGGTAATACTTTGAATGTAACCTTGTTGGATGATTACAAATCACAAAGTAACTATAAATAGTAAAATCATTTATGGTATTTGCTATTTTTTTAGTTTGGTTTTATTTTTTTTTTGCAATCAATATCTTCGTAACACGAAGATCTTAATTCTTTTACGTGTAAACCAAATGTAATGGCATGTAGATATATAATGGACGGCTGCTTTAAGCAGCCTGCTTACGACAAAGTTCAGTTACATGTCACAAACTTCTGCGACTAGTCACAGTAATCAATCAACAAAAAAAAAGGTTTTAAAATCATTAAAAATTTCGACGATTTTAAATCACGACTTGCGATTAGTCTTGCGATCAATCTCACAATAGTTACAACATTTTGTATGCTGTTCAGTGTTCACATCGAACACGAACATTTATAACCAGGGCTGAGACTTCGGATATTCGGTCAGTTCCAGATAAGAACTGTTCCGTTCCGGATAAATCGGTTATTTAGAAAATATATCTAATGAATACTTGGTTGACTTACGGTTCAGATTCGGTTCGGTTCTAACCGGTTCCAGTTACATTTAACCGAAATTATATTTTTCATTTATTTATTTTTATTTTTTTAATATCTAATTTTTACTTTTTTAAAAAATTGAACACAAATCAAATATATATATTTATAGATTGAAAGTAATTACGAAGAAATTAAAGTAGTCTAGTGGTAAAAATAGTTGTCCCTTTATCTTTCTAATCCAGGTTTGAAGTTCAGGAGATACAAATCATGTTTTTAAAAATTTTATCGGGTATCCGATCGGTTCCGGATAAAAACCGAAACTATCCGATATTCACAGGTATTCATAAATATTACCCATCAGTTTAATTTGCCTTACTCAATCCTATCTGAACCGGTTCAATTTCGGGTCGATTCCAATTCGGGTAATAGGATCCGGTTCAAAGTCGCAGGGCTAATTTATATACAAACAAATAATTGGGCTAAGTTGTTATAAAATGAAGTACGTGATTCAATTTGATATTGTTCTAGATTATAAGAAATTTATCAATATTTAACGAAACAAAGTCCCAGTGAAATAAATGTGAATCGAACACAAGCAGGTCGGCTTGTTTCTCTGCATCTACACCTCTTTCAGGGTTTATAGATTGGCAAGTGGCAACAACACCGACAGTCTTCGAACCAGTTATCATCTAAATACGAAACCTTTTAAGGTTTCAGAGCATTGGGCACACACTTCTCCGTAGGAAAAGATATAAGCTTTGTGTATCTTCCGAGCTTCCGAGTGATCTTTAAACGTACAGCACCAGGTTCCCTTCCATTCGATTTCAATCATGTGATCCTCAGATTAACGTGTTTAGATACTGAGGGGGATGATATGTGATTATTAATCTGATTTTTGAGAGCTTTTTTGTGGTTAAAGATGTAAGCTTTGGATGTATTGACGTCAAATTAAGGTTTACTAATTGCATTTTTAAAATCTCACTTTTGTTGATGGTTGGTTATTGATTGTTGATTTGAGTCGTCAAAGAGAAGCTAAAAAGCATCTGATTTGTTAGTTAAACTTTTGAACAATTATGTTAAATTGATGCGCATGAAGGTTAGCAAATGATTGTCTCTCAGTGGGATTTGCTGGAATGTTTTTTTTGCACTATTCAGTTTTGCTCACAACATTATGTTAATCATGATCTTGCATGCTCTTTACCTGTCACTTGTAGTTCTTAGGTTGAATACTAGCAAATTAGAGAACTTGATTGTGTCTGTCTAATCGATTTAGAATTTTCTGTTTTCACTATCAACGATCTGCCATGCCAAAGGCTTCTTGATTCTCACTTTTACATGCTTCACAGCTCTCTCTTTGTTACTCATCCTGTTCAGAGTACTGTGATTGTGAAAGATGAATCAATAAGCTAGTGCGTATGGTACTCTATAACATGTACACTTTCTTGAATCTCACAGGTTATAAAGACTTTGAAACAATGTCAGGATTTCCAGGTCTGAGTTTTCTAGGCCCAAAAGGCAAGAACGCTGTTGTAGCGGGAGGCTTGACAGCCTTTGTATTTGGAGTATACTTCTACACGATGAAAGCCGTTGGTGGCACTGATGAACTTCAAATGGCTATAGACAAGTTTGAAGACCAGAAACAGGTTGAGACCGACCCCAAGGTTGCTCCATCAAAGGCCTGATTATCTTCACTGGCTTTGATATGTCCAACAAAAACCCATCGTTTATCTTTTTGTGTTCCGAAGTTATTTACTTTACGAGACTGGCTCGTTTCTGGCGCATATCTATATCTAAGTCCAATCCTTAATACAATGGTTAAAGAAGATAATGTTCTTGACATTGTGTTAAACTTTTCAAATCTATAATAATCTTGTACCTAAATGCTTGTTATAAGTTTTGGTTATCCATTAAGGTCTGTTACTCCCTCAAAAAACAATAAAAAGATGAAAGTGATGGGTTGTTTTATAAAAACAATTATTATGGGGTCGATTCTGTATTTCTTATAAAATAAAAGGGTCTTATCAATAATTAAAAATAAACCGACGAAGTAATACACTCTTTACTTTATTTTCTGAGTCTCTCTCTCTCCTTCTTTCTCGCGAGCTTCTTCTCTCTGGGTTTAGGGTTCCGGTACTGTGGCAACGACGTTGAGCGCTTTGTACCTTTCTCACCGTTCGTTTAACTGAGGTACGTATCATCCTTCTCCGTAACGCCTCGTATGTTTCTCTTCTTTTAATCAACTTAGCTAAGGGTCTTTCCACGAGATCATGGTATCTACTTTAGCTTAATGCTCTTCAAATCTTCAGTCTTTTTTTGTGTAATTGGAATGTGTTTTTAGGGGTTTTACGCCTAAGTGCGTTTAAGCTATTAGATTTGCTGTAAGTAGTCCAAAGCTACGACCTTTAAAGAGATCTGGAGGTTTAGTACTCAAGATCAAAGAGATAAAGTTGCAACCTTTTTGCTTTATTTTTAGGATGTTGGGAGGTTTCTTAATACTTCTTAGTGTTTATATAGTTTCGATCAGTGTGCTAACTCCTTTCCTTGTGGTACACAGAGGCTAAGATGGAGATCATGCCAAGAGAGGATGAGAACGCTTTGTCAGGTCCTAGGCCGATGGAGGTGTCGTATGGGAAGCAGCGTACATCGAGTCTTGAAGCACCTATCATGCTGCTAACTGGACATCCGAGCGCTGTCTACACCATGAAGTTCAACCCATCCGGAACAATGATTGCATCTGGATCTCACGACAGAGAGATTTTCCTCTGGAGAGTTCACGGGGACTGCAAAAACTTCATGGTTCTGAAAGGTCACAAGAACGCTATCCTTGATCTTCACTGGACCGGTGACGGCTCCATGGTTGTATCAGCCAGTCCTGATAAGACTGTGAGGGCGTGGGATGTTGAGACTGGGAAACAGGTCAAGAAGATGGCTGAGCATTCCTCCTTTGTGAACTCCTGCTGTCCTACGCGCAGAGGACCACCGCTTATCATCAGCGGGTCGGATGATGGAACTGCCAAGCTTTGGGATATGCGTCAGAGAGGAGCTATACAGACATTCCCAGATAAGTACCAGATCACAGCGGTGAGCTTCTCTGATGCGGCTGATAAGATCTTCACCGGCGGTGTGGACAATGACGTTAAAGTTTGGGACCTGCGGAAAGGCGAAGCCACCATGACCCTCGAGGGGCATCAAGATACCATCACGGGGATGAGTTTGAGTCCAGACGGTTCCTACCTTCTCACCAATGGGATGGACAACAAGCTCTGCGTGTGGGACATGCGTCCTTACGCTCCGCAGAACCGGTGTGTGAAGGTCTTTGAAGGGCATCAACACAACTTTGAGAAGAATTTGCTGAAGTGTTCGTGGTCGCCTGATGGTACCAAAGTCACTGCCGGTAGCGCGGACCGTATGGTTCATATATGGGACACAACCACTCGGCGCATTCTCTATAAGCTCCCGGGCCACAAGGGCTCTGTCAATGAGTGTGTGTTTCACCCAACTGAGCCTATCATTGGATCTTGCAGTAGCGATAAAGACATCTACCTGGGAGAGATCTGAGAGACCTTTGCAAACTAAATTGGAATTGAAGTCTTTAGATTCAACAATGTGTGTGTTTAAGACATTTTTGTTTATTGAGAGAAAGAAACTAAACATTGCTCTTTGCTACTAGTAATCAAGAACTGTTTTCTTTATGCTCTTCATCTTCTTGCACTCTAACTTTACTTCCAGAGCAACTTATTTTATGTTCTCCAACCAAGGTTTCTTCACCAGACCGTCAAGCTCCAACCTCTTCTCCAGAAACTCACTATTCTCCTTCCAGGTCTCTCCATTAGTGTACACCTCTTTCTTCCAGATCGGAACCGTTGCCTTGAGCTCGTCGATCAAGAACTTGCAAGCGTCTAAGCCATCCGCACGGTGAACAGATGAGACAGCGACGAACACGCTGGTTTCTCCAACGGGAACCGGTGCTAGACGGTGAGCAACAGCGATCTTATGTATGTCCCAGTGTGATCTAGCGGCTGTGCAGATGGAGGTGAGGCATCGTGTGGCCATTGGTACATATGCTTCGTATCTTAGCTCCAAGACTGCTTTGCCTTCGAACATGTCTCTTGTAGTGCCTGAGAATGTGGCTATAGCACCAACTGGTATAAATGTGTGCCTATCACAGTTCTTGATAAAGCTGTTAAAAGTGATACGTTTGACCCAAGCAACCACTCGTAACATTCTAATTGATTGTAACTCTGTTGATATGAAACTTGAAATCTTAATGCAAAAAAGAGCAATTTTAATTAATATACTTGGTCAAACACAATTTTCAAGGGACTTCAATGTACTGTACTTGGAAACTGGTCTAGCTTGCTCCCAGTGAACATAAATTTAAATGCATGACAACTCTCTCGGGTTATACACAAGACAAGACATATTATGTCTTTTGTCCTTTTGTTCAGAGCTGCACTTCTCTGTCATGTATCCAGCTGAAAGGAATCTTAGGTCCTTTCTCGGCTCTTGCTTGAGCTCTCTCATCCAGTCTCCTGATTCTTGGACTACTAAATCTCTCTTCATGAACAAGCAATGCGCTACTAAATCTCTCTTCATGAACAAATACACGTTAACGATTATTCTATATAAGTATCTCTGTGTAATGTTACATGCTCTCCCCGAAGTGCATAGATTATTTCTATTAATCAACTAGTAGAACAAATTAGCTCCAGTAGACGGTGATGTGGTAGAAACTAGTGTTAGGTTGGCACTGGGCATTGGTAAGGCAAAGGAGGCAAAACAGGGGATGTTTCTTCTCTATTTCTCCTCCTCCTCTCTCTCGTAGTCATTTTCTCTCCATACCTCTGGAAAATATCCGCCAGATCAAACAAACCCACTTGTCTAAGTTTCTTAGCCATCTCCTCAAACATCACCACACCTTCCTCATCAGAATAACAGTGCAAGAACTTGTTATAATCAAACCTAGGAACTTCAACCCCTCTCTTCAACGTTCTCTCAACATACTTTGTAGCTTCCAGCCTTTTCCCGGCCTTAACCATCCCTCCAACAAATATAGTATCGAAATTCACCAAAGGGTCTGGTCCTTTCCTTCCCCTCCTCCCCAAATGTCCTTGCAGCAGCATAAGATACGTATGCATCGTCGGCTCGCACCCTCTCTCTATCATCTTCCTGAAAACCTCCGTTGCTTCCCCGGCCCGTTTAATCTTCACCAACCCTTTGATCAATGCATGGTAGATACTAATATCCGGATTCTCAACCCCCTCGACCGTCTTGTAAGCCTCTGCAACTCTCCGTTTAGCCAATAGTCCATAGATCATCGACGCCCAGGTTAAGTTATCTCTCTCAGGCATCTCGTCCAACACTTTCCGCGCAGTATCAACCCTCCCATTTCTACACAACCAATCGATCATAACCCTGTAGAAAGACGCATCACCTCGTTTCGACGACACCATCACGTAAAAGACCTTCGAAGCTTCCTCGAACTGGTTCCTCTTCAGAAGCGTCTCCATGATCTTCCTCCCAGCTTCCACATCCACCTCGAACCCTTCATCCATCATCAAATTCCAAAGCCTCGCAGCTTCGACCAAATCTCCGACGTCGCAGAACCCTGCGATCATCGTCCTGTAAGTCACCTCGTCGGGTTCGATACAGCCTCTCAGCTTAGCGACCACGTACTTAGCTTCTTCCACGAGCTTGTCCTTGCACAGAGTCTCCAACGCTCTGTTCATCGTCCTCACGCTGTACTTGTTGTATCCGAACCCGTTCATCAGGTGGAAAAAGGTGACGCATTTCTTCATCTCTCTGGCGGAAGCGAGCGTCCGCAGCACGACGCGGAAGGTCTGGTCGTTGGCCAGCCCTCGTCTCCCGGTTTCTTGGGCCGTTTCCCAGAAAAGATCCATGTTTCTTGATTTCCCGATGATTCCGAGGATCTTGTTGTAAGTGAGGGAGGTGTGGGTGAAACCCGGGTGGTGGGTCTGCGAGTAGAGGAAGAAGCGGTGGATGGGGCGCCACGAGAGAGGGAAGTTGTTGCAGACTTGGAGGAAGAACTCGTGGGTGAGTTGGAACTCGGTGGAGGAGAGTTTGGAGACGAGTCGAGGGGAGTTGTGCTGCTGGTAGAGGATTGTGCAGACGCGGAGGAGATGGTCTTGGTTTATTGGAGTGATGGTTGTGGTTGGAGGTAGTTGTGGTTTCAGTTGAGTTGACTCGGTAGCGAATCGGCGGTGGAGAAGGATGAATCGCTGAATTGGGGTTCTCATGTTAATCATCTTCCGACAAAAGGAAAGCAGACACCTCCATGGGGCTAGGACCTGACAAAGCGTGAGTTAGCACAAATGATCAAAACTATATAAACACTAAGAAGTGTATCAAGTAAGAAACCTCCAACAAACTAAAAATAAAGCAAAAAGGTTGCAACTTTATCTCTTTGATCTTGAGTTTTTAACCTCCAGATCTCTCTATAAAGGTCGTAGCTTTTTTTACTAGTTACAGCAAAATCTAGAAGCTAAACGGTACTTTGGCGTAAAATCACATCCAATTACAAAGAAGATTTGAAGAACAAGTAGATACCATGATCTCGTATAAAGACTTAGCTAAGCTGCTCTAAACATACGGAGAAAGATGATAACGTATCTAAGTCAAATGATTGCGAGAAAGGAACAAAGTCGTTGCCACACTACCGGAACCCTAAACCCAGAGAGAGAGAGAAGAAGCTCGCGAGACAGGACACAAGGAGAGAGAAACAGTCTGTATTTCCCCGTCGGTTTATTTTTTAATTACTGATAAGACCCTTATATTTTAAGGAATTATAGAATCGACCCCATAATAATTATTTCAATAAAATAACCCCCATCCGTTTCAACTTTATAGGCAGACAAAGTGGGGGTATTATATGCATTTATCTAACTCTTTTTACTGATTTTGGAGGGAGTAGCAGACGTTAATGGATAAAAAAGGTATTTAGGTACAAGATTATTACAGATTTGAAAAGTTAACACAATGTCAAGAACATCAAAACGAAGTCCTAATCAGACGACATTATCTTCTTTAACCATTGTATTAAGGATTAGATATGCGCCAGAAACGAGCCAGTCTCGTAAAGTAATAACTTCGGAACACAAAGAGCGGATTTGCTTAAATTTTCATTTCTTTGGGGGATTAGAATATGAATTAAGTTTCATGAATGTTCACAAGAAAAAGTGACTATGTTAACACCACACCAGTAGCGAGAATCACACATAGCCAAGACAGCAAATCTATTGTTCCACAGATTCTTCATACACCACCTTTTGAGTATATTGGTATATCATTCATCATGAATCGTCCATCAAGACTCCTTAAAGCCACATGAGTGTTACTTGTCTAGAAACAGAGGAAAAGCAGAGAGAACACACACAAAAACTAACTTCTTTCAACTTAAACAAAACTCCACAGTGAAAACTGAGTACAGACCAAACGCTCAACTGTTTTAACAACTAGAAGTTTACTAAAAGACCAGACATAAAAAAAACATATAGTGACTGAAAAAAAGCAAAGTTACTAAGACACTGCTTCTCAACTTTGTAACTAGACCACAACGAACATTACCAGAAAACCATAGTAATCTACACCAATTTCAAGAGCAGACAGTTCAAATGAGCAACGGAGAGAGAGAGAGAGAAAATGGGGTTTATTATGTCTTTGTTCAGAGCTGCACTTCTCTGTCATGTATCCAGCTGAAAGGAATCTTAGGTCCTTTCTTGGCTCTTGCTTGAGCTCTCTCATCCAGTCTCCTGATTCTCGGAGTCAACCCACATAAGTACTCTTGCGCTTTGTTTCCTTCACCTGAAAGCCCAGTCAAGTTCTCGATCTTCCACCTACCGACCAAAAACTCGAGAATGTCTGCATAGTCTTTGGCAGTGTAAACACCGAGCCTCTGAGCAACGGAGGAGAAGTTGTCAAAGAGCTTGTCATCACGCCCGTCGTACATCAAGTGAGCAGGCATCGAGATCTTCTTTCTCATCATGTCTGCAAAAGCCACCACGGTGCCATCAGGATCAATCTCAAGGAGCTTCTCAACTATCTTGGTGTAAGCTGTTTCATGACGCTTCTCGTCTGCGGCTATCGTGCCGCATATCTGAGCTAGTTTGAGGTCTCCATGCTCTTTGGCTTGGCGAGCTGTGTTCCCGTGAGAGATGAAGGTGGCTCTCTCTTGGAATGAAGTGTAGATGAAGCCAAGGTAAGGATTGTTCTCTGTGCGTGGATCCTGTGAAAAGTGTCAAAGCGATTAGAGAAAGTCATATTCAAAACAAAAGATTATGTTAACTATCTCTCACCATTCCGGAACCAATCAAGTACTGAATGGTCTTCTCGATCTGCCTCATGTCAACACGGCCAGACAAGTAAAGATACTTATTGAGAAGATCACCATGACGGTTCTCTTCAGCAGTCCAAGCTCTTGTCCAAACGGCCCATGAAGTGGGGCTAGCACCAGTTTCATCCCTAACTCCATCCAGAGTGTTCAACATAGTTTGATAGGTCGGCAGCGCTTCTTCTGTGATCATGTCTCCCACCAAAACAACAAAGTAATCATCGGGAAGCTCTCTTGCCCTCTCTCTTAGCTCCCTTACCTGATCTTCAAACCCGTCGGATGCAGGGTCAGGTAAGAAATCTTGGGGTTGCCATGACTTCTCCACGTCCTTGAGATGAGGTAGAAGGTTCTGCTCGGCCCAGTCTTCCATGGATTTGAAGATCTCGATCTTTTGGGGTGGCATGGAGTGCAGGACTTGAACGTGCACTTCCTTTGGTGGGGTGAATGGCTTCTTCAAACTCTCGACCTCCCTGCATCAAACCAAAGAAAGGTAGCGTCAGTATTTAGAAGGTCTCGTTTCTGATGTACACAGAAGAAACAAGAACACCTTTGATTGCATTTGAATAGGCATATAAGTGAAACATTACGATAATTTAGTGACCAATTAACATCTAGAACTCCTTAAATGTAAGACACAAGATGTTATATATGATCGATCTTGCGGAAATGTGACACAAGCAAAGAAAGAAGCAAAGCTTGCAGGGGAGTGAAAGGTAGAGAGACAAAATCAGATAGAGACAAGATAAAAAAAGCCAAATGTCTTTTAGTACAGAGTGAAAGTATTATAAGGAAAGTGTGAAACTTTTGGACGGAAACTAAAGAGAGGCCACGAAGCAGGCATGCATGTCTTCTCTCAAAGAAGCTCTCTATAACATCCAACGTAATGTCTTTCAAGAAAGAAAACAAACATAAACTGATACATTCAAGAATCTTCTCCAAATGCACAGATATGAGTAACCACAAGTGGACATGCATTTCATCGTCAAATATATAAAAAATAAACTAGTAGAAAATAAACGCCAAGAGATTAAATTTTATATAAACAAAAAAAAATTATAAAATAAACATCAGAGGATTAAGTTTTTTTAAAAAGAATTTTATTTTATTTTTTGCAACAGGATGAAGTAATATGCTAATATGAGAGGAATCAGGATTTGACTAAGATGCAGAATAGTTATATGATCCTAAAGACAAAAGATTGCATACATGGAGCAATCTCAGAGAAACTGTAATGTAAAATGCTATAACAGCTCTGTTCGTTTCAAAGACGCGGCAACCAGCAGCAGCGGCCAATAATTACACTGCTACAGAAGAAAATTATTAATGGTGAAACTAAAATAAACGCAGACTGATGACGCAAACTAATAATCAAGGGGAGGAATCGGAGTTGCCGCTGCCGCTGTTCATTTTAGCGACACCAAAACCACCGAATTCCTTTTATTTTCTTGCCGCTGTGTCTTCTATTTTACACTCCGGCAACCAGTTAAAAAGCAAATCATGACTGATTTTCGGCCGCTGACGCCAGTTATCGCGATCTCAAAACGAACAGGGCTAACGTTTGTCATCTGAATCGTGTAGAGTAATAACGAATCTAGTAACAGAATCAGATTCAAGAAAGGAGCATTGATGAATCAAATGGCAATGAAACAGAGAATAACAGAGGATGGCGTGGCCCCATCATTAATCACTAGACCCCCAGATTAGAAAAGCCACATCCTTTCGATAGAGATTAAGCAAATGCGAGTCAACAAGACAACGAGCTAAAATCTACAGAACCTATAGATCCATAACCGACAAAAACTAGCAAAACCCAGAGGACACAGTGAAACAAGGATCAATCTCTAATAGACAATCACAAATTAGTTATTAGGAAATGAAATGGATAGAGAAAGAGACAGACTTGACGCCGGAGGTGAGAGCAGGAGAAGAAGATGAAGCGAGGCAGAGGAACTTGGGAGATCTGGATGAAGAAACTGGCGGACGAGCCGAGGAAGGGAGTTTGTAAGGCTGATGACATGCCAATGGGTTTAGCTTCAATGCCATTTCTTTTTAGGACACGAGGTTTGTCTTTGTCTTGAGCAAGCTCTCTCTCTCTCTCTAAGGCTAATGCTCCTCTCTGGCTTTCTCTGGTGTCTTAAAGGTTGAGTTTCGTCCACAGAAAGAGAAATGGGTTTGGTTATGAGAAGAAACAGCGGTGGTGAGTGAGGGAAAGGATAATGACGTCATATATCGTGTGAAAATATTAAATTTTAAAAGATTGTTTTCTTTGTAAATCAAGCATCAGTTCTAAAATGCCCTCGAGATTCCTCACTATCACATCTTTGTATATACTATGATTTTTGGCTGTATCGATGTCGGTAAAGTTATAATTAGATTTATTGAGTTTATAAATGACTTGATGAGTATGACTCGTGACTCCTTAAGGTAAGATAATAAGATGATTAGATGGGTTTAGCAAGGCTTTGTCTAATTAGTTTGTGAATTAGATCTAACAAATCGATGAGAAAGGGTAAAAAGGTCAATACGATACTATTTTCTTTTGTTTTTATTTTGGTACTGTTTAATTGGTGATTCGGGCGTGGCGTGAGGATCCAAGAAGGAGACAAGTGGCTTTGCTTCTCCACGTGGATGTCTCCACTTGGCAAATGAAACTAATATTTCATCTTCGAGTGTGAGAATCTATTTAGCATCATCATTCAATGCTTTGTATCGAGACCGTGACAGAACTATAGCTTTAATCGACGTTTTGGGGAGGAGTATCTGTTAGAGCATCTTCAATGTAAAATTTCATATTTTCCTCTAAAATGGAATAAAAGAAAAAATGGAGTAAAATTGCTCCAATTCAATTTCATATTTCACTCTATAATAGAGTGATGAACAAACAAAAATTAGATTACTCTATTTATGGAGTAAATTCTATTATGGAGTGAGATATGAAGTTGGGTTGGAGCATTTCTTACTCCATACTCCATTTTACTTTATTTTGGAGTAAAAAATGGAATGGTGTTGGAGATGTCCTTAGTGTCGTGATTTATGCTTTGATCTCAAAGTTGAAAAAAACAACTAAAGTGTAAAGAGAAAGAAACCTAAACCTTTCCAAGACTTAATAAGCTAAAATTAGCTAAATATGGTCATTGTTTTCAAAAGTTTTCCACAAAATCCCAAACCAAAAAAAGATGCAGACAAGGTTTCTTCCTCCTCAAAGCTCTTTTTTAAAAAAAGCAAAATCGTATGCACATACGAATATAGAATAAACAAATACTATGATTTTTCTAATGATCTTGTCTGATTCTTTCACAAACCGCCTCTATGATATCACCTCTTTCCCAGCGATTAACCACCCAGTCCGGAAGAACAGCCTGTTCTGAATCAGCTCGGGGCTCATACATTCTTCTACCGCAAGAAACTTCTAGCATAAACACACCAAAGGCGTAAACATCTGTTCCCGTGGTTGGTCTCCCTGTTCTCACGAGCTCTGGTGCCATGTACCCGAACGTTCCAGCCACTCTAGAGGTCTGAGCTTCATATCCTCGATCATGTAGCTTAGCCAATCCGAAATCTCCAAGACTTGCATTCATCTCATCGTCAAGTAAGACATTTGCTGGCTTGATGTCTCTATGAATCACAACTTGCAACCACTCATGATGGAGATAGGAGAGTGCAGAAGCAACGTCTTTTATGATCTTGTAACGTTGAGTCCAAGAGAGACGTTCTTGATCTGATCCGTACAGGTACTTGTCAAGGCTTCCATTGGGCATTAAGTCATAAACTAAGTACAGCTCCTCTTTGTACCTGCAGTAACCAAGAAGCCTGACTAGATTCGGGTGTCTAAGACGACCTATAGTGTTACCTCAGCCAAGAACTCTCTCATTCCTTGACTCGAGCCACGAGAAACACGTTTAACCGCAATCTCTGCATCAGAACCTGGAAGTGTGCCTTTAAAGACCTTACCAAACCCTCCTTCACCTACAAGCTGTTTGAAACCATTAGTGGCTTTATAGAGTTCACTGTAAGCAAACCTATGAGGCCCACATTCTATTTCCCATTCCTCTAGAACCTCCAAGACCTTCTTATGCTTCTTATACAGGAAAAGACTAAAAGCTGATGCAGCAAGCGCAACAAAGAGAGCTAAAGTCAATGAGGTTGCCAGAACAATCCGTTTTACCTGAGACTCTACCTTGGGATATGGAGGAAAGATCGGTATAGCGAAATCCAGCTCTGGAACAATATTCATACCACATCAGCATGTAATGTATTGCTCCAACTGATCCGGTGGAGGCTGTGAAGCCAACGTACATATCCTCCATAAGATAAGGTGACAGGTCTTGGTTCAATGAAAGAAGTGGCAGCTTTGGGTGATATGTCTCATCTGGTGGTGATAAGGTGACATTGAGTCGTCTCTCTTCATGACTATACAGAATAGTGACTCGGAGCAGCTTTCCACTGACTAAAGAAAGGCTTTTAAACTCACCCTTTTGATCATAGTAACCTGCAGGAGCAGATATGATAGACCTCATGCCATTGATGTTGATACCAACATGGTTATCATCAATGTCACCAAACTCATCATCTTTATGTACATCGAGCTCAACAGCAATGATCTGGTTAGAGCTTTCTCCGTTGTTTGTAGCGTTGAAGATACCGAGGTACTGATCAGGGGATGCACCGGGGATGCCTCTCGTGGGAGAGATCACAAAGGCCATGCCGTGAGAGCCTTTGTTCTTATGCTCAGGGACGATGGCAAAGAAGAAGGTGAAAGAGAAAGAAGTCAGTGTACCGTTTGCAGAAGTCTTGAAAGGGAATGGCTTGTCGTCGAAGGCTTGACCATAAGAGTTCTTCTTGGTGTTAGTTAGCGTCGTGAAACCATTCATGCGACCAGCCGATTCTTCCATTATCAGCTTTCCATGAGAGGTGTCTGTACAACAAAACAGGACAAACATAAGAACAGGCAGAGAGAGGATTTTGTTAGACATGATCATTTGATCAATGATGGGTTTAGAAGGGTAATAGCTTAGTTAGCTTGTTGTGCTGGGGATGGTTTATATCAAGGAGAGAGTCAGCAGAAACCTTGACTAATACCATTTAATTAACCAGTATTTGTCTTTGAGAAGTAAGATGAAAAGTCAACTAATGACTTTAGGCATTGAAAACATATAAACTACTCTAGAGACCTGCAGATACGTTAGAACAGAGAGCAACAGGTGTAGAACAATCAGTGGTGTCCAAAACCTGCATGAATCATGTGACAAACAAAGAGCTAGTCAAACCAAATCCTCTGTCATTGTTTTTTCTTTTATTATGTTACATCCGTAAATTCATAAATCCAGATTACAACAGCACTCAAAATCAACACAACTCACAAATGAAGCAAAAGTAACATAAAGAAAAAAAGAAAGGTTTCAATCAAAAGAAATCACACATATCTGTTAAACGGCTTCCTACCATCTGGCATCGAGACAGCAGAACCAATGCTCAGATTCCCTACTGATTTAAGTGTCTTGTGCTTCTCAAGAACCACACCACCAGGTGAACCAGGACCACCTCTCTGGCTGCTGCTGTTGCTCATGAGCAATGATCCTTTGTTCCATCTAAACGTATCAAGACCTTGTTGTGTCGGTGGATAAGACATTCTCCTCTTCTCGCTACTGACCGATGACGGTGTACCCATCACTCTCTCCTTTGGATTGCTGCTTGGTCTAACTTTGGCCTTGGCAGAGACTGTTGGAGCCATGTAGCTCGGGAATGGAGGGCAGCTTGTGAGGCTGTCATTGTCTCTGAAAGGAGAATCTTGTCTTCCTCTCGAGTATCTTGATGTGCCTGTGCGGATGGGTCTGGATGGAGTGAGAAGTGTAGACCTAGTTGATCTTGGTGTGGAAGTGTCGAAGTTGCTGTCACGCCTGAAATGGTGTTGGTTGCTTGACTGAGAGAGAGGGCTTGGGCTCAGTCTTGTTGGTGTTAGCCTGTAATCTCTATGGCTCGGTGCAGGACTAGCAAGAGGAAGCTGACGATCCATCCAGTTCCACCACAGAGGGAGCCCAATTGAAGCACGCACGTCCTGAGCAGACTTGGGACTGTTCTTCCACAACTGTACAAAGACGGAGAGAGAGAGAGAGATGAATCAACAAGGTGGTGGAAATGAAGAAAGATTATGTGTTATACCTTGTGAGAATAAGCATAGGCCATGGATCGTTCTCTCTTGATGATAGCATCAGTCTTCCTCTGAGATCTTGCATCCCGTTCTTCTTTTGTCAGCACACTGTCGTCCCAGTTACCATTACCAGCCTCAGATGCAGCCCATTTAGCTTCGTCTCTCTCAAGCTGAGCTTGGTTTTCCAACATTTTGATGCGGCGTGACTGAATCTGAGACTGAACACGGACCAGTTGCTGCATGTACTTCATTGCATTTACTGTCTGACGCTTCACGCTGTATCCTCTCACCACGCCTTGAAGCCTGACTAGTCCTTTGAGAGCTCTGAAACTCCTTCTTGCCTGTTTCATCCAAATTAACAACTTCCTTGTGTTATGATATGGACTAATGGGACAAAATCTTGAAACATAAATAAAGAATGTGGCTACGTACCATGTAACCTCTGAAAACTGCTTGGATCTTTGTTGCAGAAGCATGTTGGACCAAGAGAGTTGGCTCTGGTCTAGATACAATCTCCCGTCGCTGCACAGGCCTAGGCGAGACTGGTCTTGGAGAAGGAGGCCTAGGCGTAGTTGGCCTTGGAGCATTCAGTTTTGGTGTTTCTGCTCTTGGAGAAGGAGGTCTTGGAGCATCCAGTCTTGGTGGTTCTGCTCTTGGAGAAGGAGGTCTTGGAGCATCCAGTCTTCGTGGTTCTGCTCTTGGACTTGGAGTATCCAAGCTTGGTGGGTCTGCTCTTGGAGAAGGAGGTCCTGGAGCATCCAACCATGGTGGGTCTGCTCTTGGAGAAGGAGGCTTTGGTGAAGATGGTCTTGGATTATTCAATTTTAGTGGGTCTGCTCTTGGAGAAGGCAACTTTTGAGGGACTGCTTGTGGGGAGACTGCTCTTGGAGAAGGCAACTTTTGAGGGACTGCTTGTGGGGAGACAGCTCTTGGAGAAGGAACAATGGGAGGGGGAATCCTCTGAGAAGGAACTCGAGTAGAAGCAGGCTTCAGAGGAGGAGGAGGAGCACTGGCAGAGGCTGATGATGATGGTGTTGATCGATCAGAAGGCTTGGGAGAAAGAGACCTTGGAGAATCCAATCTAGGAGGAGGATGAGACTTTGGAGAAGCGGCTCTTGGTGAAGCAACTCTTGGGGAAGCAGGCCTTATAGGAGGAGAGGCAGAGGGTGGATTTGATCGATCAGGAGGAGTAGAAGGCCTGAAAAAAAGATTGTGGTCTCTCTCAGCCTCGCCAAAGATCTTCTCAATGCTACTAGGCTCTCCACGCCTCAGCTTCCCAAAACCTTTCTTCCTCTTCTCTTTTACATTCTTTCTCTCTGCTTCCTGTTAAACCAAAATTGCTCACCGTGAGACAAAGTAATCTTATCATCAAAATAACCATCAAAAACTCCTTTAAATATAACATTCTTGCTAGCTAAATAAAATCCAGTAAACAGTAACCAGCTTATTACATTGCCTAGCTTCTCTTTGGAATGTGGAGTAAAAACCCTTTTGATTGCAGAAAACCAACTTCCTTTCTTCCCCATTTCTCGAACATTACTTTCCTCACCTGTCACAAACAAAAACATATAATTCAACCTTTGTTGTAGCCACACACACACCTTAAAGGATGAACCTTTATGTTACTTCTAAGATCTATGCATGGGACAACTACAAACTGATTAATACTGCAACATTCATCAGAAGCGTTTCTTACTGAGATTGTTGGCTACGATTTTGTAAGCATGATTGCTTTTGTATCACCGAGAACGAACTATACCGTCAACAGCAAAACTCATTACCTGCATGAATCAAATGAAACAGCTGTTAAGGAGAGAAAGGGAAGAAAAAAAGAAGATCCAAGAACTCAAGTCAGATACAGAGAGAGAGAGAGGGAGAGAGGTTTTAAGTTGCTGAGCTTCCATGAAAAGGAAGTTTTAACTTTTATGACAAATCTTAGCTCAACTATATCTTCAAATTAGGTGAACAGACTAAATCATCATAATAATTTTACTTGTTGGATAGACAGAGACAGAGACAGAGACAAGAGCTTTCAAGTGTTAAAGATCTCAAATTTATTATTGTAAAAGAAATTGAGAATTTTGCTCAGTAAACAAAAACTAACTCACAAGTGAGCTTTCTCTCTCTCACCTCGAAAATCATGTGTTTCTCATCCCGACAAGAGGAGAGAGATCAAGGAGAAACAGAGTAAAGACATCAACAACAACCAAGAAAAAGACAGATCTTTTGAAACAACCAAGAAAACCATAAAGCTGAATATGAATATTAAATTAAAGAGGGGCAAGAAAACAAGAATTACTTACCTCAGATTCTGAGATTTATGTGTAAGATTTCTCTTCTTCTAGATGTTGTCAAAAGAAATTAAGAGAGATAGAGAGAGAGAAGCAAGCAGCCAGAGAAGAAGAAAAAAACACTCCTTCTTTGCCTCTGAGTCTATCCTCTGTTTCCACTCAACACACGACATAGAAAAATACTACTTTATTTTACATAATGGGTGTATTTAAGAAAAGTATTAGTCTTCTAATCCTTTTTGTGGGTAGAATTACTTTGAAAATGTTGAAAAGTCTGCAACTTTGGATCTGGGGTCTGTCTAGTTGGTATGGGATGAAATTTTGAAACTTTTTCTTTGCTATTTTCTCTTACTACCTTTTGTGTTTTCTTTTCTTTGGTATCAGCTCGAAATCATCATCATGAAGAGAGAGAAGAAGAGTTGGTCACCTTATCACTCAACCTTGGCCTACTTTTGTTTTCTTTACCTCAATTGTAATACCAAACGGTAACATAAAACTTGTGGACTGTATTAGACTAGTAGATTATGTAGGATTATTTGATAGTGTTATGCCACAAACAAAAAGAGTAAACAGGTTGATACTGTTTTATATGTTAATAATATTTTCCTCAAAATGACAATTGTTGGTAGAAAAAATAAGAATATTCGGTGGTAAATTAAAAGTTTAATTGTGGTTTTGTGTGTTTGGTCTGTTACCAATTGTTGCACAAAAAGGTCTGTTACCAATTTTGTAGTTGATGGAATGTGGTATGTATTATTGTTTATTATGTAAAAGTAGAACACGATAGAACGGTACAAATTATCTAATATATATAAATATTAGATACCATAACTATTTAGGATTTACAAGCTGTTGTGAGTAAGTTTACCAGTCAGAATAATCATACTGTAAAATATAAAACTAAATTTAAATTTTGTTAATTTGAACTTGAATAAAAAGTATTTAAAAAGTGGAGTTTTCTTACAGTTTTTGTTGATTTAATACCATCAGTTTGATTAATTAAACAGTTTTAGATAATTTTATTATTTGTTGACCATTTTTTTGTCAAAATGAATTGTCTGTTTTTCATAAAAACATCATGATTGTATTGTATCCTAAATCAGTCATTAAAATACCTAATAATAATATCATCTAGACAACAAAAATGCAAAAGCAGGTCTCAAAGAAGAACTATGCCATAATTATTATTTCTTGAAGGGTATATGTTCATGTCCCTGCCAAAAACGTATATATCTTTACCAAAAAAAAAAAAATAGAAAACAAAGCATTAGGTTAAGTGGAGAGATTCTGATTTGTTTATCTGATGCATATACAAATCATAGCTTTTTGACATTTTGCAACTATCGACATTTAAGTTATGATTTTTTGTTTGGTATCGAAATGAGAACAGAATCTCAAGAAATTCTCATAGACGAGGTTGATTCTTTTTTTTTTCTTCTGGTCCCATGATGGACTCACACGCACTTTCATCTCGTACGTGATTCTCACTTTCGTGCCTTCCTCCATTTAGTGCATTATTTACCCAATGCTACATGACATCGACCAACCATTGAACCTCTTGGAGATGTTGTGGTTAAATCAATCTTTTTAAATTCTTATGTTTTGTAATAGTAGTTAAACTGATATGTTGTTTCATGTTAACTCAGAGAGAACATTTATTTTTAACAAAACTAGACCTAGTTCTTGATCTAATGCGGAAGATATATGAAACAGATATATCGTAGAAATATACTAAAAATCGAATTTTGGTATTGCTATTTATTAGTGTAGTGATAAAAACGCATGATATACAATTTGAGAAACTAATTAATTAATTCAAGCAAGCAAGAATATAAAAGTATTTGAGCTAAGTGACAAGACAAGTAAGTCCTCTTCTCACATTCCTACATATTATAACTCGTCTTCGTATGCTGCCACACCTTTGCTCGTGTGTGTGTGTGTGTGAT
Organism: Brassica nigra; assembly: GCA_016432835.1. Lineage (NCBI taxonomy): Eukaryota > Viridiplantae > Streptophyta > Magnoliopsida > Brassicales > Brassicaceae > Brassica > Brassica nigra. The sequence continues at coordinate 61,682,913 of CM028246.1, forward strand.
TTATTAATTTTTTTGTGATTTAATAATTAAATTTTCCGCATTAAGACCTAACTAACACTACCTATGTCATTACCACTAATGTGGCTATATAATATAACATGAACTTATATATAGCAAAAACTGATCACCAGCCCGAACCGAAAAAACAGAAAGGCATATAACAAAAGTTTTTTGATCTAAAGCCCTACATGCATTTTTGGTATACACTATTACCCTATCAAAGAAAGTAGAATAAAACTCAAATTGTTATGTCATATTGTTTATCGAACAAAAAAACAGAATAAAATCTTTTACGAAACTGAACTTATTACACGGAAAAAAAAAGAAACTGAACTTATCACAGAAAATAGATCAACTAGCAATAAATCTATCAAAATGATCTATGATCCCATCCCATACTATGCATCGTTTAAACTTTGCTAGCTAGGGGTTAGCAATTTGTTGGGCTTAAAGGCCCATCAGGTTGATAATAAAGCCCATATTCAAATATAATTCGTCTTTTTTTTTATTTTCAGCGACCACCGAAATAAATCTCCTTCCTCCCCCGGCGGGTCTTGGAAGCAGATCATCAGATTCTCTAGTCTCTCTGGTCAGTTTTTTTTTTGAATCTTTCATCTCGGATGTTTTCAGCTTAATGGAACGTGGTAGCTTAATCTGAATTTGCAAATTGAATTATGCTATCTCCTGTAGTTAGTGCTGTTGATTTTCGTGTAGATTTTGATGATCTAGGGTTTGTAATCACTCAGAAACTTTATCGATTCGATTCATAATCTTAATGGTTTCGAGAAAAATTTTTCACAGTCAATTTCGATTAGATCTTTCACTTTTCCCTTCGTTTGCATTGTGTTTATGTTTTCTTTTTTTTTTTTGTTTCAGCGATTCGAGAGAGAAGAAGTCTTCAGAACTTGAGGATCTGCAAAGAGTATCCATCTGAGGTTTTTAGCAATGGTAATATTCGATCAAATCAATGCCTGAAGTGTGTGTGTGTTCTGTTCTTAGCTATTGCTGTTAAGACTATTGTGAGATTTGTTTCTTTTTTTCCAGGTATTACTACAGTTAGACCCATTCCTCAACGAACTGACGAGCATGTTCGAGAAAAGCAAAGAGAAAGGTTCTGTGTGGGTTACTTTGAAAAGATGTACGTACGTTTTGGCTCTTCACCTGTTTACTTGACCTTATTCACTCCACCTTTGTTATAGTTTATAGTTATCTTCTCATCTTAATATGATGTATATTAATACTTGTTGTTGTTGTTGTGTCAGCTTCTTTGAAGTCTAAGCTGCAGAAGAGGAAACTGAGCTCTGCTGGAGAGTCCATTGAGTACAGATGCCTTATTCGAGCTACTGATGCCAAGAAAACCATTTCTACTTCGGTATGTTCTTCTCACAATTACAATATATTCTCTTTGTTCCCAAAACGTTATGCATATGATGAGTAAACCATTATGTCTATTAGTCAAAAGGATGATAGTAACGGATAGCATTCTTTCTTAGTCCTCTATTCGTGATCTTTAAGTTTTACACTGAAGCTAACCTTGTTGCTGCAATGCTTTCTTGTTTTAAGGTTGGGGCTAAGGATCACCAGAGATTTCAAGCATCATATGCCACCATTCTTAAGGCTCACATTACTGCTTTGAAGAAGAGGGAGAGGAAAGACCGTAAGAAATCCACAGAGGCAGAGAAGAAAGAAGGCTCCTCAACCACCACTAAACCCAAGAAACTTTGATTATTGTCTTCTCAATGATTTGCATTTTGTTGCCTAGAAATTGAATTTTGAAAAGATATCAGAGAATTTTGATTCGTCATTATATAGATTTCTGGCTTGCGTTTTCTTAAATAACCCATCTAAAACAATGATAAATGTCTGATAAATTAAGCACGAACTTTGACTAAACATCAAGAACTCGATTTCAAAGCTGAAAGGACCTGAACCTATAATAAAAAGATCAACTGTGATTACGAAACATCTCTTCAAGCTCTCGGCTCGAATAAGATATCTCTCACAACGAACTGTTCATATAAGGATCTATTCGAACTGTTCATCAGTCTTTTGAGTCGACATAAGCCTTGAGTACTTGTTTATACTTGACAGGACTGTCATACCAGTTTGGTGTAGCAACACAAATTCTACAATAGGGCATACTGAAAAGTTGTAAAATATTTGCATAAATAAATTCATACAATTTGAATAAAAAGAACGGGTTTGCAGCTGCAAAACACTATTTCCTTAATTTTGTAAACACCCCGTAGTGTGACGATTGACATGGCATTCCAAAATCCCAGGATACAACTGCATATATTTCTCTCCTATCACTGAAGAATAGAATCCATCGAACCTATTTCTGTGATCCACTCTTAGACTCAATAAACTAAAAGAAAAACCTATTCAAGTGGGAAATGAGATTTGTTGTTCATGTGATTTGTCTCAATCTCTATCTATCAAGGAGGTAATGAGCACATGACTTTTGTGGCCAATGCTAACATAACTCATACATACGTTTTTCTTTAGTAGTCATGAGCCATAAAGGAGAATTAATGTGATGGCAATAAAGAGAATTCATTTTCGCTTATACGTTTGAGTTTCATTTGTTGTTACAAATATCAACTCTTTATTTTGTCATTATCTTTATTTTGTCATTAGTGGCAATTAAAAGAGACATATTGTTGTTCACTTTTCAACAAAGGCAAAATAAAATTGGATCATTTGCCATATTCTCTAAGTCCACAACTCAGGACCAAAAATCTCTTTATCTAATATAACATAGTATATTCAAGGCTTACAAACCTTCTTATAATTCTCCACATTATATACAAGAGAACATTCACATACATTTCCATAGTTCAACGTCGAAGCAAAGAGTATACGATGAGTACTGGCTAGAAAAGGCGATTATCAACACGCCAACTGTTAGAATTCGTTTTTGACAAAATGGTTTTAATATCTTTTTCGATAAGTTTATAATGTTTGACACTATGTAATAGTGTATTCGTATGTCAAAATAAAAATTGGTTTGAATGAGAAATAGAGGTTCAAATGAATTACTTATAAAGCATAAAATATTGTCATCTGGATGATTTCATTACCCGTATTGTCCTTGAAAAGGAACTCGCAATCAGTTCAGCTTATTTCCAGTCTTTGTTCCTTCGGGTAGTCGACCACTGAGACAGAACTTTGCTCCTTCTTCTTCAAGAGAGCACTTTCCTCTTTCTTCTTCCAAAGAGCACTTTCCTCCTTCGAGGTCGGTGGTAGGGGATATAGCTGGAACAACGCATTTCAATGCAGTTGAAGACCAGACTATGCATGATGGCTCTAAAGTATGGCGATGAAAGATATGTCTGGTCCCTTATCAAAGCTGATTAACCAGTATTCTCTAATAGGAAGAACAAGCAGATCAGTTGCCGTTACATATCAATGATCAAAAAGGAGAATTCCCAAAGTAATTCTCTCGTGGCTCTTGTTTTCTTTTCTTTTGTAGCCTTTTCTCATGTTCCTCCTATTCAATACGAATTTTTGATCTGCACTAATAATGTATCTAAGCAGTCTTCATCTAATAATCACCAAATCCAAAACTTTTTAATCCACACTTATAATTTCAAAACCACTTTTAGTATATACTACAGAGTGGCTCAAAAATCATCGGATAAATCAACAAAAAGAGGCTAAAATTCAAAACCAATTTAAAGAAAGAAAGTGATTTTGGGTAGTAGTGGTTACAAACTAGTTCTGTTGTCCTTTTTATGCAAGTGGTTAAATCTTTTTTTTTTTTTGATCAAAGTGGTTAAATCATTAACTGAAGTTTATCTAGTCAATACTAATAATCAAAATCATTTATGATAGATGAGCCGGCTTCAACATTAACTCTGTATAAATATTGTTAAAATATGTCAAATTCACGATATATATAGAAATTACAGCTAATGCATGAGGACAAGAACAATGCTCCAAGCAGAATTTTTTTGAACAAAGAGAAAAGAGAAGTGTAAAACCGAATACTTCCACGTCTTTTATATTTGTAAATTCTAAAGCACTTTTTTTTTTTACTCAGCAACAACTTTATATTGACCAACTTTCGGGATACAGAATTTTCCACCACAAGAGTGTTTGAACCACACTTATAACAAAGAGATTTAGTAACACCTAAGATCACTAGTTGGACCAAACGCTACCCAATCTATATCTCTGTTGTAATTTCATCCCAGTGAACACAAACTTCTCTTACCCAGAAGAAGTCGGTCCTTGAACCATACCTAAAGCACTTTTATGCTTGTGACCGACTCACCATATGATTTTTCCTTTATAATTCACATGGGAAGTCGGCAATTTCCACATGAGAAACGCGTTGGTCTAGTAAAATAATAAGAAATGTTGCTACTCTTTTAGATTCAAAATTCAAGCTAAGATAAAATATAATATAATAGACGATGTGTGTTTGTGTGTTGTGGTCTTAGCCATTGCTGTTATGACTATTGTGAGATTTGTTTATTCTTCTCTGGTGTTTGCTGCGATTTGATTAAGGACGCTTGACTGATCAATTCGGGGTATGTCTTTTTGGCTGATCATGTTCTTTTTTTATGACACCTTCTTTGTTGTTTTTTCAGGTTTTACTACAGTTAGACCCGTTCCTCAATGAACTGACGACCATGTTCGAGAAAAGCAAAGAGAAAGGTTCTATGTGGGTTACTTTGAAAAGATGTACGTTTGGCTGTGTACTCTTTACTTGACCTTCTTATCTCCACAGTTTATTTATCGTTTCGAAGATTAATTTTATATGATGTATAATACTTGTTGTGTCAGCATCTTTGAAGTCTAAGCTGCAGAAGAGGAAACTGAGCTCTGTTGGAGAATCCATCCATAGAGTACAGGTGCCTTATTCGAGCTACTGATCCTAAGAAAACTATTTCTACTTCCGTATGTGTTCTACTAATTCTCAAGATTACAATATTCTCTAACATACTTGTCTCCAAAACGTTATGCATATAAACCATTATATCTACTAGTCAAAAGGTTGTTCCAGTCTTACTTTCTCTGGAGAATATTTATGTGATTGTAACAGATAGCATTCTTCCTTAGCCCTCTATTTATGATCTTTAAGTTTAAACTGAAGCTAACTTGTTGCAATGCTTTCTTGTTTTAAGGTTGGGGCTAAGGATCACCAGAGATTTCAAGCATCATATGCCACCATTCTTAAGGCTCACATGACTGCTTTGAAGTAGAGGAAGAGGAAAGACCGTAAGAAATCCACAGAGGCAGAGAAGAAAGAAGGCTCCTCAACCACCACTAAACCCAAGAAACTTTGATTGTCTCTTCTCAATGATTTGCATTTTGTTGCCTAGAGATTGAATTTTGAAAAGATGTCAGAGATTTTGATTCGTAGTTATATAGATTTTTGGCTTGCGTTTTTTTAAATAAACAATGACAAATGCTATGAAGCACGGGGACGGCAGTTTGGTTAACGTACCCGTACCGAAACGTTTCGGGGACGGAAACACAACGGAAACTGCACGGGGACACTTCGGGGACGTGGCAGTTCATTTATGGAATGTTTGAAATGAATTTTCTTCAATATTATAGTATCTTAAGCTAACTCACTAACCTTTTTACAAAAAATAAAAGAAAGTAAAGTTTTAACTTTCAATTTTGTTTCTAAGTTTATGAACTTTTACTAGATGAACCAAATTTTGATAAAAAAAATGTTTAATCATTGTTTTTATTATTATTATTATTTAAAATAATATGTTGAAGTAACTTTTATGTTAAGATTTTGGTGTAATCTTTTTATTTTGTCCATTATGGATAGCTTATATATATCTTTAACATATATATATTTGCCGTACCTGTACCCATAATTTTTTAGTTTTGCCGTTTCCCGTCCCCGCTTCCGTATCCGTATCTATTCCCGTATCCGTCCCGGTGCAACATAGGACAAATGTCTGATAAAGGAAAAGGCATCTGACCTCGTCACTACCATTGGACTTATCGTTCCCACCAAATAAGCACACACAGCAGAACTCTGCTTCCATTTCCCAGTAGCTGCACGACGCCTGTGATGATCTAACAAAGGCGAGAACTGAGTGGACACTGAACCAGCTGCACTGAGACTAAAAGTAGCACGTAGGCAGTAACTAAACCGTAATGAGAACCTAATAATAGGTACACTATAGACACAATGCCATCGAGTTATTCTTGCAGGAGAGTAGTAGCATGGTTGAAAACAATTAGCTTGCGTAAAGCTCATCTTTTTACCCCAATTCTTGAGCTTAACGTTGTCGTTTCAGTTGATGGTTCTAATCTAACTAAACCATGTTCTAATCTTTCTAAACCATGTTCTAATCTTTCTAAACCATGGGTTGGTAGACTGAACCGGTTTATTTGATAGGTTGTTGTAAACACCCCGCATGAGAGTTGACGACTTGCTTTATCAATTGTGTTCGGTTTGGTTACTTCGTTCTATAAAACAATTTTTGTTAGTTGTCTAAGTATATTTTTGGTTTGATTTTGATTTTTTTACGTACAAATAACATATTTAATAAAAAGGAAATATTCAGATAATAAAAAAAGAAATTATATTTATTTTTATGAAAATGATTTTTATACATAATATGATTTCATAAAAAGGAAAGTTCACAAAAGTCAGTTTTGATGTTAAAAACTAATCATCTCTTTAAAACATAATATTAAACAGGATAATATATTTTAAAATTAATAAAATATTTTATCTATATCAATCTATTTTCTCATATTATTACAACAATTATTATAAAAAGCATATACTAAAATTTCATTGATGAACTAAAATTTTTTATAATTGCATTGAGATGTTTATTATTTTTTGCATAATTTATTTTTGCTATATTTTTAATTTGTCACATTCTTTAATAAAAATACATAAATGGAAAATCTAAAAACTTTAATCAAACCTAATATACCACTACAATTTCTTTAAGGCTTAATATTTTTATTTTTATTTTTATATATTCATACAGGATAATATACATATAACAAGAATGCATAAACCAATATGAAATTTTATGGTTAAGATAATCTATAATATTTTCAATTTATATTTTATACATTTTATGTATTAAGTTACTTAGAATTTTACAAAAAAACTTTTTAAAAAAATATTGATATCCGTTCATGAGTTTTCATAATTTTATCGATAATGTTCGTTTATAAAACTTCATACTTATCATAGTTTCAGTTTTTATACTAATCTAAGAACTCTACAAAAATAAAATTATACAAAAGAATTTACGTAAAAACATATGCATATTTAAGATAAAGAACTGAAATAATTAAATAGATAAAACTAATTAAATTTAGTTTGACTAGAACTAAAGTAATTGTGTAACTTAATGTAACCAAAAATGAGTAATTTAAATGCAAAAAAACAAAATAAAATTATCAAAATTTAATTAATTCAGCACAAAATAATACAATTATACTTGGAGAAGTAAATACAATTTATTATATCCAAGTAATAACAAAATCGATTATATATTCAAAATACACGTTTAATTAAAATAATATAATATTATTGAAATAAATCATACATATAAATTATAAATAATTAAAATTAAAACATTTAATTATATATAATATATTTATTTCTAAACATTTATACCCGTGCATGAGCACGGAAAAATCACCTAGTAATAATAATTTAGTTTTGGTATTTACTATATTTTTATTATCCAGTTTAAGCAGTAAGAGCACTGTTACTTTTTATAATCATTGATTAATTAGCTAGATAATTTTGTTCAGTAGAAAATTCATCTTCTTGTAATTTTTATCTTCTAATGACCAGCAAAACAAAAACTGAATTATTCAGTGAGAAACCTCAAAAACTTTTGAACTGATACAAACTCGTTTATCTATATCAAATTATATTTAAAATGATTTCAATATAATTAACTAGTTTTTCAGAAGCAAAATGATCGAATTCATAACCGACATGAATTTTTTTTGGGTCATTGGCTTATTATGTAATGGTACAAAACTGGGTACAAAAGGGTCCATCGATTTGGACTAAGAAAGAGCAAATTGATAATCGAGAAATACCTAACCTTGATAAAAAAATATCATTTTAAATAGACAAAATTTTACACTATAAATACAAAGACACACCACCTTCAATTCTTCACACACAACAACTCACTCTCAAACAAAACAAAAAATGGCTACCCCAATATCGATTCTAAGAAACACTCTCATCCTTTTTCTCTTCACCTTAACCATCCTAACAAAAACCGCGTTCTCTCAAAACTGCGGTACAACAGGATGTGCGAGGAACCTGTGCTGCAGTAGGTATGGATACTGTGGCACCACAGCGGCCTACTGTGGCACAGGATGCAGAAGCGGACCTTGCACCTCCCAAAGCGGTGGTGGAGGTCTCAACGCTGGCCCTCGTGATACAATTGCAAATGTTGTCACACCCGCAGTTTTTGCTGGTATCATGAGCAAAGTAGGATACGGCTGCCCAGCAAAAGGGTTCTACACTCGTCAGGCTTTCATCTCGGCTGCCCAATCGTTCCCGGCCTATCGAGGAACCGTCGCTAAGCGTGAAATCGCAGCCATGTTGGCTCAGTTCTCACACGAATCTGGAAGTAAGTGTTCACCATTAAATCTTCTAGTTTCACTTGCATGAGTCTATGTTTACTGCAGCATAATACCATAACTGATACTGCGAAAAATTATATGTTTATGAATATGAAGCCTCTATAATTAGCCCTAGTAGGCTAATACACAAGGATAAACTCAATGTGTATCAAAATTTCATGGGTATTACAAATGCTATTTTTTTTAATAAAGAATGTTTTATTTGTTTATGGGAATGTTTTATTTATTTAACAAATTACTTTTGGCATCTAATTCTCTTGTTTTTTAAAATAAATTAAAACCGGATATTGTGTAAAGGTTTTTGTTACAAAGAAGAAATAGCAAGAGGAAGGTACTGCCAAGCTAGCTCAGTCTACCCTTGTCAACCGGGAAAGAACTACTACGGTCGTGGTCCTATCCAAATCACATGGAACTACAACTACGGTGCAGCCGGAAAGTTCCTTGGACTCCCTCTATTGACTGATCCAGATATGGTGGCTCGTAATCCTGATGTGGCCTTTAAGTGTGCCATGTGGTTCTGGAACCAAAATGTTCGTCCCGTCTTGGACCAAGGCTTTGGAGCCACCACAAGAAGGATTAACGGTGGGGAGTGCAACGGTGGGCGTCCGGCAGCGGTGCAAAGCAGAGTTAATCGCTACTTGGAGTTCTGTAGGCAGTTTGGGATCACTCCTGGAACAAGCCTTAGTTGTTAAAGACATTAAATGTGGTTAATATGGCAACCTTCATGCTATGATGTTGGTCTTGCGCGTGTGAGTTAATAAGTAATGGTGTGTGAATAAAAGGTTATGAGGTGTAACCTAATGAATGTATCATACTATCATGTGTTGTTTGTATCAGTTGTCATAAAATAAAGTATCCATAATAAACAATGTTGTGATTCGTCTCTTTTGCAGGTCAGTTCTTTCACTTTGTCTCTTTTTCTGTTTTGTTTCTCTTTTAATCTCTTACTCTTTTTCTTGCATAACATCTTAGAGTCGATCTCACTTGACTCCGTACTTACTCTAATCATTCTTCCTTGCTCACTTAAACCTAGTCCATACTTCTAGTCTTTAGACTAATCTACACTCCAAACTTTACTATTCTAACAACTCTTACCAACTTCATAATACAACAACTCTTAACTTAGTTAACAAACTAAAACTATGTACACTGGTTTAATTTTTTGAACACCCTATTTTACACTTTTACCTTTAAGACATCACCTTCTCTTTCTTCCACATATACATCTAATATTTATATTCATAATGATTTTTTTTTTTAAAAATAATCAACACCTTATCTATTTTTTATTGCATATTTCGTATTTTGATTCGGTAACTAAATAATAACAGTTAAAACATACACAACTTTTCTTAAAAAAATAAAAGAATTATAAAAATTAATAAAAATAGTTAGAGTTGAATTTTTTTGAAATATTTAATAAAAATATAACATAATTTGATTGAAAATGTTTAAAATTTATGATAAAAGAATTTTTTTGTATATGTCCAAATTGTACGAAACTAGTCTCTATTTATAGATCATAAAAATATAAATTTTGATATAATGTAATAAAATAAATTAATTAATTTGCTGTAGAATAAATGACTTATAATAAAGAACGTGAATATGAAAAATCCAATTAATATCAGCAACCAATAAGAAAATAATACAAATTGTTGTGCACCCCATCTTTTTGGCTTTCAACCTGTTGAATATTGGAAAAATTCAATAGCAAACAATCCACGTAATGTTTTTATTTTTTTCAACATGCCCACCTTAAACATTCAATAACTTAAACAAATATTCAACAAGTCTATTGTAAGTAGTCTAACTAGTTAATACCTTAACTTTACTAACGATTTGTTGACTTGAAACTTCTTTCTCTTTCGCTTATCACCTTCCTTCTTCTTCTTGCCTTTTTGTTCTTCTTCTTCTCAGTGACTTTCATTCTTTCATTTGCAGGCTTTACTCAAGAAATCACTTTCTCAACAAATACATTTACAATATTTACACCCTTTCTAATGATTAATGCAAACAAATCTTACAGAGGAGTGTTACACGTAAATAACAATGTTTTTCCAAAATTTTCAGTAACAAGGACCTATCGATATATACGTCTAAGAAAGTTGATGCATTTTCGAATTAAAAAAAAAAGAAACTGTCATTAACACAAGAGGGTTTGTTTCAACTTGTTTTCGTTGCTATAAGGATTGTTAAGTATTGCTTTGGAACTAGATAAAATGTCTCAAAAGATAGTTATAGATAAAAAGGTCATGGTTCACTCACACGTAGAATGAGCGTGGACTTACACATGCATGAAAGGGTTCATACGCATACAGTTCACAACCGACGTCAAGCGGTCACAACCGACGTCAAGCGGTCACAACCGACGTCAAGCGGCATATTTCAATGACTTCTTATTTGTCCTCTTCGCTGAACGACCCTTTTAGTAGCCAGACTCTTACTCTCTTAAGTCATGGAAGATGATTTCACATGAATTTTTTTTTGTTATTCCGATAGTATATTTCTTAAGGATATTTTTATATGAAAAGGCTATTATATTTTCAAACGAATAATAAATTACCTTTTATGTGAACAAATATATAAGATTTTAACAAATAACTGCATATGTATAAAATATAGGATTAGCACAATCTACATTGACTATGATGTGCTTAAGTATTTTTTGAGGTGGCTGCCGAACACCATATAGTTTATCAATTTTACTTGATCCTAAAACGAACTTTTAGTTTGATACCTACATTTCCATGCAAACACACAAATTCCTTATAATCACACATTGCCCCGAAAACCCTTTATGGAAAAAAACCTATAAAGTTTTTTCTTAAAACTTTGAGAACTCTCCTATTCGTTTTTCTCTTTGCGTTTTGGTGTCTAATCTGTTGCCTAAATTGTCATTCATAGTTCAGAACTTCTCCCACAGAAGCTAGCCACACCGCAATTTTTAACATGACTATTTTTGTTATTCTTTAGACTTGTTCACTTTTTCTAAATAAGGTTAGATTTTCTTATTTCCAAAGACTTTCCCTAAGTAATCTTCAAATTTTTTTCTTATAAACTCGAAGTATCCGGCGACTGAGATCTATCAATAAATTTCTAGAGGTTTATCTACCGTTATTAGATAAATTCAATTGCTCGCAATGAAAATTAATTTTCAGTTCTTACTGACTAATTTTAATTTTTTATTGATACCATCTGGGAAACTTCTTTAGTTCAGCTCCACCTAGAGCATTTTCAATGGTGAATTTTTCACCAAGTTTTCATCATTGTAATAATAAATAAAATGACAAAATTAAGAGAGAAAAAAGGAAAAAAGAGAGAAGTCTCTCGTACAAGAGACTCAAATAAAGTTATGAGAGATTGCCTTATGACTTGTCCTATTGTGTTTTTAATTTCTTACAATTTCTCAAACAAAGTTTCTAATTCTTAAATAAAGTTTTTAATTAAAATTTCTCAAATAAAGTTAATAGTTTCTTAAAATTAATTATAAAATATTAAGTTGTACTGATCTTTTATTGTGAGAAACGGTTCTAGAAAAGAACCAATACTGGTGCTCTTATGTCTTTCAGCTGCATTTCCAGTTCCATTTCTTCCACAGAGCTTCTTACTTCAATTATTATGATTTACCACGAATCAAAACTAATTAATTAACTATAAGCAACGGTTGGGCTACGAGCCACCATATCTGGATCCTCCGAGAAAGGAAGTCCAAGGAACCTTCCGGGTGCGCCGTAGTTGTAATTCCATGTGATTTGGATCGGACCACGACCGTAATAGTTCTTTCCCGGTTGACAAGGGCACCTCAAGTTCAGTGAGCAGTACCTTCCTCCAGCTATTTCTTCTTTGAAACAAAAACCTTTACATAACCAAAGCAAGAAAAATTTATTTCCAAACATGAAATGGATATTCCCAATTAATACTTAGAAGATAAAATAAATTATCAAATTTATTTTGCAATAAAGCTACTACGTCTCATTATTCAATAAACATATATTTCACTGTTTTTTTTAACTACAAAAGTACAAATTCGTATAGACAAATGGTTTTTTAAAAATTAAATTTTCTCGTTACATCAATTCTTATCAATTTTTACTAAAACTCTAAATGACTAATGCAAACGATTTGAACCAACAAATATTATCATATAAAAGTCCAAAAATGCATTCCTAAAGCTAAATCATATACTTGAACCTGAGTATGTTACAGAACAATGTGCAAAACACGAATGGAATATTCGATGCTACATATTCTTAAATTATTGATTGGACTAAAGCCTGACACATAATAAGACTATAAGACAATATTTATAACCTTCCACAAGAAATTCACGTTTACAGGTAATTCAAAACAATCTTAAGAATTTTAAAATGGTTGGAATATGACACGAGCCTACTTTTAATATTCAAAAGAAGATCAACATCATACATTTCGTTCCTTTATGTCTTAAGATTATTACTTCTTATAAGACCTTTCCAATAAAATTTCCTTAAAATATATAATAATATACATCTCACCAAACCAAAAGTTAATTAACCCAATTTGACAAAAGGCATCTGACCTCGTCACTACCATTGGACTTATCCTTCCCACCAAATAAGCACACACAGCAGAACTCTGCTTCCATATCCCAGTAGCTGCACGACGCCTGTGATGATCTAACAAAGGCGAGAACTGAGTGGACACTGAACCAGCTGCTCTGAGAGTAAAAGAGCCACGTGGGCAGTAATAAACCGTAATGATGAACTAATAATAGGTACACTATAGACACAATGCGATCGAGTTATCCTTGCAGGAGAGTATAGCATGGTTGAAAACAAATAGCTTGCGTAAAGCTCATCTTTTTACCCAATTCTTGAGCTTAACGGTGTCGTTTCAGTTGATGGTTCTAATCTTTCTAAACCATGTTCTAATCTTTCTAAACCATGTTCTAATCTTTCTAAACCATGGGTTGGTAGACTGAACCGGTTTACTTGATAGGTTGTTGTAAACACCCCGCATGAGAGTTGACGACTTGCTTTTATCAGTTGTGTTCGGTTTGGTTACTTCGTTCTATAAAACAATTTTTGTTTTAATTGTGTTCGGTTTGGTAAACTTCGTTCTATAAACAATTTTTGTTAGTTGTCTAAGTATATTTTTGGTTTGATTTTGATTTTTTTTACTTACACCGGTTTTAAAATCATAATAATTTAGTTTTGGTATTTACTATATTTTTACAATCCAGTTAAGCAGTAAGAGCACTATTACTTTTTATAATCAGTTCAGTAGAAATTCATCTTCTTGTAATTTTTATCTTCTAATGACCAGCAAAAAAAAAAAAAACTGAATTATTCAGTGAGAAACCTCAAACTTTTGAACTGATACAAACTTGTTTTTTTTTTTCACACTGAAACTTTTCAGTGACGAAAACTTGTTTATCTATATCAAGTTATATTTAGAATGATTTTCAATATAATTAACTTGTTTTCCAAAAACAAAATGATCAAAATTCATAACCGGCATGAAATTTTTTGGGTCATCGACTTTTTTACAAAACTGGGTACAAAACAGGGTCCATCGATTTGGACTAAGAAAAAGCAAATTGATAATCGAGAAATACCTAACCTTGATACAAAATATCATTTTAAATTGACAGAATTTTACACTATAAATACAAAAACACACCACCTTCAATTCTTCACACACAACAATATCTCCCAACTCACTCGCAAACAAAACGAAAAATGGCTACCCAAATATCGATTCTAAAAAACACTCTCATCCTTTTTCTCTTCACCTTAACCATCCTAACAAAAACCGCGTTCTCTTACGACTGCGGTTTCACGGGGTGTGCGAGTTTCATGTGCTGCAGTAGGTATGGATACTGTGGCACCACAGCCGACTATTGTGGCACAGGATGCAAAAGCGGACCTTGCAGCTACGAAAGCGGTGGTGTAGGTCTCAACGCTGGCCCACGTGATAGAATTGCAAATGTTGTCACACCAGCAGTTTTTGCTGGTATCATGAGCAAAGTAGGATACGGCTGCCCAGCAAAAGGGTTCTACACTCGTCAGGCTTTCATCTCGGCTGTTCAATCGTTCCCGGCCTATCGAGGAATCGTCGCTAAGCGTGAAATCGCCGCCATGCTGGCTCAGTTCTCACACGAATCTGATAGTAAGTGTTCACCATTAAACCTTCTAGTTTCACATGCATGAGTCTATGTCTGCAGCATACCCATAACTGATACTGCGAAAAATTATATGTCTATAAACATCAAAAATACTTGCCTCTATTAGCCCTAGTAGGCTAATTCACAGGGATAAACTCAATATGTAATTTCATGAGTACACAAATGATATTTTTTTACAAAGAATGTTTTATTTGTTTATGGGAATATTTTATTTATTAAACAAAACTTTTTGCATCTAATTCTTTAAAAAAAAATCGGATTTTTGTAAAGGTTTTTGTTACAAAGAAGAAATAGCAAGAGGAAGGTACTGCCAAGCTAGCTCAGTATACCCTTGTCAACCGGGAAAGAACTACTACGGTCGTGGTGCTATCCAACTCACATGGAACGAGAACTACGGTGCAGCCGGAAAGTTCCTTGGACTCCCTCTATTGACTGATCCAGATATGGTGGCTCGTAATCCTGATGTGGCCTTTAAGTGTACCATGTGGTTCTGGAACGAAAAGGTTCGTCCCGTCGTGGACCAAGGCTTTGGAGCCACCACAAGAAAGATTAACGGTGGGGAGTGCAACGGTGGGAGTCCGACAAGGGTGCAAAGCAGAGTTAATCGCTACTTGGAGTTCTGCAGGCAGTTTGGGATCAGTCCTGGAACAAGCCTTAGTTGTTAAAGACATTAAATGTGGTTAATATGGCAACCTTCATGCTATGATGTTGGTCTTGCGCGTGTGAGTTAATAAGTAATGGTGTGTGAATAAAAGGTTCTGAGGTGTAACCTAATGAATGTATCATACTATCATGTGTTGTTTGCATCAGTTGTCATAAAATAAAGAATCCATAATAAACACTGTTGTGATTCGTCTCTTTTGCAGGTTAGTTCTTGCACTTTGTCTCTTTTTCTGTTTTGTTTCTCTCTTAATCTCTTACTCTTTTTCTCTGTTTTGCTTATGCAAGACTTTGTTTTGCCAAACTTATTTTTCATTCATTCTTGCATAACATCTTACAGTCGATCACACTTGACCTTTATAGTAGACTCCTTACCGAATCTAATCATTCTTCCTTGCTCACTTCAACCTAGTCCATACTTCTAGTCTTTAGACTAATCTTACACTCCAAACTTTACTATTCTAACAGCTCTTACCAACTTCATTATACAACAACTAACTAGTTAATACCTTAACTTTACTAACGACTTGTTGACTTGAAACTTCTTCTTCTTGCCTTTTTGTTCTTCTTCTTCTTCTTCTTCTCACTGACTTTCATTCTTTCATTTGCAGGTTTTACTCAAGGAATCACTTCTCAACAAACACATTTACACCCTTTATAATGATTATTGCAAACAAATCTTACAGAGGAGTGTTACACGTAAATAACAATGTTTTCCAAAATTTTCAGTAACAAGGACCTATCGATATATACGTCTAAGAAAGTTGATGCATTTTCGAATAAAAAAAAGAAACTGTCATTAACACTAGAGGGTTTGTTTCAACTTGTTTTCGTTGCTACAAGGATTGTTAAGTATTGCTTTGGAACTAGATAAAATGTCTCAAAAGATAGTTATAGATAAGATGGTCATGGTCCACTCACACGTAGAATGAGCGTGAACTTACACATGCGTGATAGGGTTCATACGCATACAGTTCACAACCGATGGTCATGGTCATGGTCCACTCTTCGCCGAACGACCCTTTTAGTAGTTTAGACTCTCGTACTCTCTTAAATCATGGAAGATGATTTCACATTATTTTTTTTTTTTTGTTATTCCGATAGTATATTTCTTAAGGATATTTTTATATGAAAAGGCTATTTTATTTTCAAATGAATAATAAATTACCTTTTACGTGAACAAATATATAAGGTTTTAACAAATAACTGTATATATATAAAATATAGGATTAGCACAATCTACATTGACTATGATGTGCTTAAGTATTTTTTGAGGTGGCTGCAGAACACCATACATTATCAGTTTACTTGATCCTAAAACGAACCTTTAGTTTGATACCGACATGTCCATGCAAACACACACAAATTCCTTATAATCACACATTGACTCTTTACAAGAATTTCCGAAAAACCCTTTTTGGGGGGAAATTTTTTTTCGTAAAACTTTGTGAACTCTCCTATTCATTTTTGTTCTTTTGCGTTTTGGTGTCTAATTGTTGCCTAAATTGTCATCTATAGTTCAGAACTTCTCCCACACAAGCTAGCCACTCCGCAATTTATAAATGAATATTGTTGTTATTCTTTAAACTTATTCACTATTTCTGCATATAGGAAACTAAGGTTAGATTTTCTTATTTCCAAAGCCTTTCCCCAAGTAAAAAAGAAAAAGAAAAAACAAACTAAGGTTAGATTTTCTTATTTCCAAAGCCTTTGCCCAAGTAATCTTCAGTTTTTCTTTTCTTATATGTCGAAGTATCCGACAGACTGAAACCTAATTGATAAATTCTCTAGAGGTTTGCAGTATTAGATAAGTCCGATTGCTCGTAGTGAAAATTCATCTTCATTTCTTGCTGACTAATTTTAATTTTTATTGATACCATCTTGGAAACTTCTTTAGTTCGGTTCCACCTAAGACCATGATTAATCCAAGGTTCTTAGGAAAATATAAGAAATTGGTTCTTAACTTTTAACTAAAAAGTTAAGAATCGGTTCTTAAATAAGGTTGTTAAGAACGGGTTCTTACCTTTTTTTATTTACAAGTTAAGAAACAGTTTCCTATATTTCTATAAGAATCTCACCTTAAGAACTTCGGGTTAATCATGTTCTAGGATCACTACCATCGGAAATATACTCTTCATGGTTTCATACACTTTTTATATTAATATTTTTATAACATTTTGCTACGTCAATAAACTTTAATTTATCTGAAAAATGCTAAAGCAATAAAAGGACGACATGTGTACACAATAGTATGAAATTGGTTCTAAAAATTTGTCAAATAATTTATTTGACAAATTTTTAGTTCAATTGAAACATTAAATTAAACTAAAAATTTGTCAAATAATAACCATAATGTAAATATAATCTAAGAGAATACATATATAATATTTCGTAATTCATTATTTTTGTGTTTTTGTCTCATTGTTTTAAAAATCTAAAAGAGAATATATCATGTTTGTTGGCTACTGTTTTTTGTTGACGTTTTATGGGTTATGTTTGGTTATAATCTTTTTCTTTTACTACCACTGGATTTTTTCAGTATATATTGAAGCTTATACTTTTAGTGTTGTTTAAAAATATTTAACCATATTCTATATTCGTATTAATGTATTCTAAACTACCTTTCGAGGTACATGTACATCATTCTAATTTGTAACAATTAATTTAGTCTAAATTCATATACTGTTTAAATAGGTGGACTAACCACTATAAAATCACTATTATCTAGAGAAACAGAGACAACAAATGTTCCTAACTTCTTTGAGCTTCATAATATAAATGTGGCGGATGCGACTTTGCAATAAAAAATATTCTCATTTTTTATTAATTTCACTCAAAATTTGTGGGTTAACCCCTACGAAACTATTGAGTTTTTCGTTAATTGCTATATATATTGAAGCTTATACTTTTAGTGTTGTTTAAAAATATTTAACCATATTCTGTATTCTTATTAATGTATTCTAAACCACCTTTCAAGGTACATGTACATCATTCTAATGTTTAACAATTAATTTAGTCTAAATTCATATACTACTTAAATAAGTGGACTAACCACTATAAAATTACTATTATCTAGAAAAACAGAGACAACAAAGGTTCCTAACCTCTTTGACCATCATAATATGTAAGTGGAGGATAAAAATTTGAATTAAAACTATATTTTCATATTTTTTTAATATCACTCAAAATTTGTGGGTTAACCCTTACGAAAATATTAAGTTTTTCGTTAATTGCTATATATATTGTAGCTTATACTTTTAGTGTTGTTTAAAAATATATAACCATATTCTATATTATTATTAATGTATTCTAAACCACCTTTCAAGGTACATGTACATCATTCTAATGTTTAACAATTAATTTAGTCTAAATTCATATACTTCTTAAATAAGTGGACTAACCACTATAAAATCACTATTATCTAGAGAAACAGAGACAACAAAGGTTCCTAACCTCTTTGACCATCATAATATGAATGTGGAGGATTCAACTTTGCAATAAAACAATATTGTCATGTTTTTTAATTTCACTCAAAATTTGTGGGTTAACTCCCTACGAAAATATTGAGTTTTTCGTTAATTGCTATATATATTGAAGCTTATACTTTTAGTGTTGTTTAAAAATATTTAACCACATTCTACATTCATATTAATGTATTCTAAACCACCTTTCATAGTACATACACATCATTCTAATTTTTAACAATTAATTTAGTTTAAATTCATATACTGCTTAAATAAGTGGACTAACCACTACAAAATCACTATTATCTAGAGAAACAGAGACAACAAAGGTTCCTAACCTCTTTGACCATCATAATATGAATGTAGAGGAAGAAACTTTGCAATAAAACAATATGGTCATATTTTTTTAATTTCACTCAAAATTTGTTGGTTAACCCCTACGAAAATATTGAGTTTTTCGTTAAATGCTATATATATTGAAGCTTATACTTTTAGTGTTGTTTAAAAGTAGTTAATCACATTCTACATTTGTATTAATGTATTCTAAACCAACATTCAATGTACATGTACATCATTCTAATTTTTAACAATTAATTTAGTCTAAATTCATATAATACTTAAATAAGTGGACTAACCACTATAAAATCATTATTATCTAGAGAAACACAGACAACAAAGGTTCCTAACCTCTTTGAGCTTCATAATATGTAAGTGGAGGATGCAAATTTGCAATAAAACAATATTTTCATATTTTTTAAATATCACTCAAAATTTGTGGGTTAACCCCTACGAATATATTGAGTTTTTCATTAAATGCTATATATATTGAAGCTTATACTTTTAGTGTTTTTAAAAATATTTAACCAAATTCTATATTCGTATTAGTGTATTCTAAACCACATTCCAAGGTACATGTACATCATTCTAATTTGTAACAATTAATTTAGTCTAAATTCATATACTGCTTAAATAAGTGGACTAACCACTATAAAATCAATATTATCTAGAAAAACAGAGATAACAAAGGTTCATAATCTCTTTGACCATCATAATATGAATGTGGAGGATGCAACTTTGCAATAAAACAATCTTATCATGATTTTTTATCACTCAAAATTTGTGGGTTAACCCCTACGAAATTATTGAGTTTTTCGTTAATTGCAATATATATTTAAGCTTATACTTTAAGTGTTGTTTAAAAATATTTAACCACTTTCTACATTCATATTAATGTATTCTCAACCACCTTTCATAATACATACACATCATTATAATTTTTAACAATTAATTTAGTCTAAATTCATATACTGCTTAAATAAGTGGATTAACCACTATAAAATCATTATTATCTAGAGAAACAGAGACAACAAAGGTTCCTAACCTCTTTGACCATCATAATATGAATGTGGAGGATGCAACTTTCCAATAAAAGAATATTGTCATGTTTTTTTAATTTCACTCAAAATTTGTGGGTTAACCCCTACGAAAATATTGAGTTTTTCGTTAATTGCTATATATATTGAAGCTTATACTTTTAGTGTTGTTTAAAAATATTTAACCATATTCTATATTCTTATTAATTTATTCTAAACCACCTTTCAAGGTACATGTACTTCATTCTAATTTTTAACAATTAATTTAGTCTAAATTCATATACTGCTTAAATAAGTGGACTAACCACTATAAAATCAATATTATCTAGAGAAACAGAGACAACAAAAGTTCATAACCTCTTTGACCATCATAATATGAATGTGGAGGATGCAACTTTGCAATAAAACAATCTTATCATGATTTTTTAATTTCACTCAAAATTTGTGGGTTAACCCCTACGAAATTATTGAGTTTTTCGTTAATTGCAATATATATTTAAGCTTATACTTTAAGTGTTGTTTAAAAATATTTAACCATTTCTACATTCATATTAATGTATTCTAAACCACCTTTCATAATACATACACATCATTCTAATTTTTAACAATTAATTTAGTCTAAATTCATATACTGCTTAAATAAGTGGATTAACCACTATAAAATCATTATTATCTAGAGAAACAGAGACAACAAAGGTTCCTAACCTCTTTGACCATCATAATATGAATGTGGAGGATGCAACTTTCCAATAAAAGAATATTGTCATGTTTTTTTAATTTCACTCAAAATTTGTGGGTTAACCCCTACGAAAATATTGAGTTTTTCGTTAATTGCTATATATATTGAAGCTTATACTTTTAGTGTTGTTTAAAAATATTTAACCATATTCTATATTCTTATTAATTTATTCTAAACCACCTTTCAAGGTACATGTACTTCATTCTAATTTTTAACAATTAATTTAGTCTAAATTCATATACTGCTTAAATAAGTGGACTAACCACTATAAAATCAATATTATCTAGAGAAACAGAGACAACAAAGGTTCATAACCTCTTTGACCATCATAATATGAATGTGGAGGATGCAACTTTGCAATAAAACAATCTTATCATGATTTTTTAATTTCACTCAAAATTTGTGGGTTAACCCCTACGAAATTATTGAGTTTTTCGTTAATTGCAATATATATTTAAGCTTATACTTTAAGTGTTGTTTAAAAATATTTAACCATTTTCTACATTCATATTAATGTATTCTAAACCACCTTTCATAATACATACACATCATTCTAATTTTTAACAATTAATTTAGTCTAAATTCATATACTACTTAAATAAGTGGATTAACCACTATAAAATCATTATTATCTAGAGAATCAGAGACAACAAAGGTTCCTGACCTCTTTGAGCTTCATAATATTTAAGTGGAGGATGAAAATTTGAATTAAAACAATATTGTCATTTTTTTTAATATCACTCAAAATTTGTGGGTTAACCCCTACGAAAATATTGAGTTTTTCATTAAATGCTATATATATTGAAGCTTATACTTTTAGTGTTGTTTAAAATATTTAACCAAATTCTATATTCGTATTAATGTATTCTAAACCACATTTCAAGATACATGTACATCATTCTAATTTGTAACAATTAATTTTGTCTAAATTCATATACTAGTTAAATAAGTGGACTAACCACTATAAAATCACTATTATCTAGAGAAACAGAGACAACAAATGTTCCTAACCTCTTTGACCATCATAATATGAATGTGGAGGATGCAAATTTGCAATAAAACAATATTGTCATATTTTTTTAATTTCACTCAAAATTTGTGGGTTAACCCCTACGAAAATATTGAGTTTTTCGTTAATTGCTATATATATTGAAGCTTATACTTTGTTGTTGTTTAAAAATATTTAACCATATTCTATATTCTTATTAATGTATTCTAAACCACCTTTCAAGGTACATGTACATCATTCAAATTTTAACAATTAATTTAGTCTAAATTCATATACTGCTTAAATAAGTGGACTAACCACTATAAAATCACTATTATCTAGAGAAACAGAGACAACAAAGGTTCCTAACCTCTTTGACCATCATAATATGAATGTGGAGGATGCAACTTTGCAATAAAAAAATATTGTCATATTTTTTTAATATCACTCAAAATTTGTGGGTTAACCCCTACGAAAATATTGAGTTTTTCGTTAATTGCTATATATATTGAAGCTTATACTTTTAGTGTTGTTTAAAAATATTTAACCATATTCTATATTCTTATTAATGTATTCTAAACCACCTTTAAAGGTACATGCACATCATTCTAATTTTTAACAATTAATTTAGTCTAAATTCATATACTGCTTAAATAAGTGGACTAACCACTATAAAATCACTATTATCTAGAGAAACAGAGAAAACAAAGGTTCCTAACCTCTTTGAGATTCATAATATGTAAGTGGAGGATGCAAATTTTCAATAAACAATATTGTCATATTTTTTTAATATCACTCAAAATTTGTGGGTTAACCCTACGAAAATATTGAGTTTTTCGTTAAATGCAATATATATTGAAGCTTATACTTTTAGTGTTGTTTAAAAATATTTAACCATATTCTATATTCTTATTAATGTATTCTAAACCACCTTTCAAGGTACATGTACATCATTCTAATGTTTAACAATTAATTTAGTCTAAATTCATATACTACTTAAATAAGTGGACTAACCACTATAAAATCACTATTATCTAGAGAAACAGAGACAACAAAGGTTCCTAACCTCTTTGACCATCATAATATGTAAGTGGAGGATGAAAATTTGCAATAAAACAATATTGTCATATTTTTTTAATATCACTCAAAATTTGTGGGTTAACCCTTACGAAAATATTAAGTTTTTCGTTAATTACTATATATATTGAAGCTTATACTTTTAGTGTTGTTTAAAAATATATAACCATTTCAAGGTACATGTACATCATTCTAATTTGTAACAATTAATTTAGTCTAAATTCATATACTACTTAAATAAGTGGACTAACCACTATAAAATCACTATTATCTAGAGAAACAGAGACAACAAAGGTTCCTAACCTCTTTGACCATCATAATATGAATGTGGAGGATGCAACTTTGCAATAAAACAATATTGTCATGTTTTTTTAATTTCACTCAAAATTTGTGGGTTAATCCCTACGAAAATATTGAGTTTTTCATTAATTGCTATATATATTGAAGCTTATACTTTTAGTGTTGTTTAAAAATATTTAACCATATTCTATATTCTTATTAATGTATTCTAAACCACCTTTCAAGGTACATGTACATCATTCTAATTTTTAACAATTAATTTAGTCTAAATTCATATACTGCTTAAATAAGTGGACTAACCACTATAAAATCACTATTATCTAGAGAAACAGAGACAACAAAGGTTCCTAACCTCTTTGACCATCATAATATGAATGTGGAGGATGCAACTTTGCAATAAAACAATATTGTCATTTTTTTTAATTTCACTCAAAATTTGTGGGTTAACCCCTACGAAAATATTGAGTTTTTCGTTAATTGCTATATATATTGAAGCTTATACTTTTAGTGTTGTTTAAAATATTTAACCATATTCTATATTCTTATTAATGTATTCTAAACCACCTTTCAAGGTACATGTACATCATTCTAATTTTTAACAATTAATTTAGTCTAAATTCATATACTGCTTAAATAAGTGGACTAACCACTATAAAATCATTATTATCTAGAGAAACAGAGACAACAAAGGTTCCTAACCTCTTTGACCATCATAATATGAATGTGGAGGATGCAACTTTGCAATAAAACAATATTGTCATGTTTTTTAATTTCACTCAAAATTTGTGGGTTAACCCTACAAAATATTGAGTTTTTCCTTAATTGCTATATATATTGAAGCTTATACTTTTAGTGTTGTTTAAAAATATTTAACCATATTCTATATTCTTATTAATGTATTCTAAACCACCTTTCAAGGTACATGTACATCATTCTAATTTTTAACAATTAATTTAGTCTAAATTCATATACTGCTTAAATAAGTGGACTAACCACTATAAAATCACTATTATCTAGAGAAACAGAGACAACAAAGGTTCCTAACCTCTTTGACCATCATAATATGAATGTGGAGGATGCAACTTTGCAATAAAACAATATTGTCATATTTTTTAATTTCACTCAAAATTTGTGGGTTAACCCTACGAAAATATTGAGTTTTAGTTAATTGCTATATATATTGAAGCTTATACTTTTAGTGTTGTTTAAAATATTTAACCATATTCTATATTCTTATTAATGTATTCTAAACCACCTTTCAAGGTACATGTACATCATTCTAATTTTTAACAATTAATTTAGTCTAAATTCATATCTGCTTAAATAAGTGGACTAACCACTATAAAATCATTATTATCTAGAGAAACAGAGACAACAAAGGTTCCTAACCTCTTTGACCATCATAATATGAATGTGGAGGATGCAACTTTGCAATAAAACAATATTGTCATGTTTTTTAATTTCACTCAAAATTTGTGGGTTAACCCTACGAAAATATTGAGTTTTTCTTAATTGCTATATATATTGAAGCTTATACTTTTAGTGTTGTTTAAAAATATTTAACCATATTCTATATTCTTATTAATGTATTCTAAACCACCTTTCAAGGTACATGTACATCATTCTAATTTTAACAATTAATTTAGTCTAAATTCATATCTCGCTTAAATAAGTGGACTAACCACTATAAAATCACTATTATCTAGAGAAGAGACAACAAAGGTTCCTAACCTCTTTGACCATCATAATATGAATGTGGAGGATGCAACTTTGCAATAAAACAATATTGTCATATTTTTTAATTTCACTCAAAATTTGTGGGTTAACCCTACTGAAAATATTGAGTTTTAGTTAATTGCTATATATATTGAAGCTTATACTTTTAGTGTTGTTTAAAATATTTAACCATATTCTATATTCATATTAATGTATTCTAAACCACCTTTCAAGGTACATGTACATCATTCTAATTTTTAACAATTAATTTAGTCTAAATTCATATCTGCTTAAATAAGTGGACTAACCACTATAAAATCACTATTATCTAGAGAACAGAGACAACAAAGGTTCCTAACCTCTTTGACCATCATAATATGAATGTGGAGGATGCAACTTTGCAATAAAACAATATTGTCATGTTTTTTAATTTCACTCAAAATTTGTGGGTTAACCCTACGAAAATATTGAGTTTTTAGTTAATTGCTATATATATTGAAGCTTATACTTTTAGTGTTGTTTAAAATATTTAACCATATTCTATATTCTTATTAATGTATTCTAAACCACCTTTCAAGGTACATGTACATCATTCTATTTTTAACAATTAATTTAGTCTAAATTCATATCTTGCTTAAATAAGTGGACTAACCACTATAAAATCACTATTATCTAGAGAAACAGAGACAACAAAGGTTCCTAACCTCTTTGACCATCATAATATGAATGTGGAGGATGCAACTTTGCAATAAAACAATATTGTCATATTTTTAATTTCACTCAAAATTTGTGGGTTAACCCTACGAAAATATTGAGTTTTTGTTAATTGCTATATATATTGAAGCTTATACTTTTAGTGTTGTTTAAAATATTTAACCATATTCTATATTCTTATTAATGTATTCTAAACCACCTTTCAAGGTACATGTACATCATTCTAATTTGTAACAATTAATTTAGTCTAAATTCATATCTTGCTTAAATAAGTGGACTAACCACTATAAAATCACTATTATCTAGAAGAGACAACAAAGGTTCCTAACCTCTTTGACCATCATAATATGAATGTGGAGGATGCAACTTTGCAATAAAACAATATTGTCATGTTTTTTAATTTCACTCAAAATTTGTGGGTTAACCCTACGAAAATATTGAGTTTTTGTTAATTGCTATATATATTGAAGCTTATACTTTTAGTGTTGTTTAAAATATTTAACCATATTCTATATTCTTATTAATGTATTCTAAACCACCTTTCAAGGTACATGTACATTATTCTAATTTTTAACAATTAATCTAAATTCATATACTGCTTAAATAAGTGGACTAACCAGAATAAAATCATTATTATCTAGAGAAACAGAGAAAACAAAGGTTCCTAACCTCTTTGAGCTTTATAATATGTAATGTGGAGGATGCAAATTTGCAATAAAACAATATTGTCATGTTTTTTAATTTCACTCAAAATTTGTGGGTTAACCCTACGAAAATATTGAGTTTTAGTTAATTGCTATATATATTGAAGCTTATACTTTTAGTGTTGTTTAAAAATATTTAACCATATTCTATATTCGTATTAATGTATTCTAATTCACCTTTCAAGGTACATGTACATCATTCTAATTTGTAACAATTAATTTAGTCTAAATTCATTTACTGCTTAAATAAGTGGACTAACCACTATAAAATCACTATTATCTAGAGAAACAGAGACAACAAAGGTTCCTAACCTCTTTGACCATCATAATATGAATGTGGAGGATTCAACTTTGCAATAAAACAATATTGCCATATTTTTTTAATATCACTCAAAATTTGTGGGTTAACCCCTACGAAAATATTGAGTTTTTCGTTAATTGTTATATATATTGAACTATACTTTTAGTGTTGTTTAAAAATATTTAACCATATTCTATATTCATATTAATGTATTCTAAACCACCTTTAATTGTACATACACATCATTCTAATTTTTAACAATTAATTTAGTTCAAATTCATATACTGCTTAAATAAGTGGACTAACCACTATAAAATCACTATTATCTAGAGAAATAGAGACAACTAAGGTTCATAGCCTCTTTGAGCTTCATAATATGTAAGTGGAGGATGCAAATTTTCCAAAAAACAATATTGTCATATTTTGTTAATATCACTCAAAATTTGTGGGTTAACCCCTACGAAAATATTGAGTTTTTCGCTAATTGCTATATATATTGAAGCTTATACTTTTAGTGTTGTTTAAAAATATTATCTAGAGAAACAGAGACAACAAAGGTTCCTAACCTCTTTGACCATCATAATATGAATGTGGAGGATTCAACTTTGCAATAAAACAATATTGTCATATTTTTTTAATATCACTCAAAATTTGTGGGTTAACCCCTACGAAAATATTGACTTTTTCGTTAATTGTTATATATATTGAAGCTTATACTTATAGTGTTGTTTAAAAATATTTAACCATATTCTTATTAATGTATTCTAAACCACCTTTCAAGGTAAATTTACATCATTCTAATGTTTAACAATTAATTTAGTCTAAATTCATATACTTTTAAATAAGTGGACTAACCACTATAAAATCACTATTATCTAGAGAAACAGAGACAACAAAGGTTCCTAACCTCTTTGACCATCATAATATGAATATGGAGGATCAACTTTGCAATAAAACAATATTGTCATATTTTTTAATATCACTCAAAATTTGTGGGTTAACCCTACGAAAATATTGAGTTTTCTTAATTGCTATATATATTGAAGCTTATACTTTTAGTGTTGTTTAAAATATTTAACCATATTCTATATTCATATTAATGTATTCTAAACCACCTTTCATTGTACATGTACATCATTCTAATTTTAACAATTAATTTAGTCTAAATTCATATCTAATTAAATAAGTGGACTAACCACTATAAAATCACTATTATCTAGAGAAACAGAGACAACAAAGGTTCCTAACCTCTTTGAGCTTCATAATATGAAGTGGAGGATGCAAATTTGCAATAAAACAATATTGTCATATTTTTTAATATCACTCAAAATTTGTGGGTTAACCCTACGAAAATATTGAGTTTTAGTTAATTGCTATATATATTGAAGCTTATACTTTTAGTGTTTTTAAAATATTTAACCATATTCTATATTCTTATTAATGTATTCTAAACCACCTTTCAAGGTACATGTACATCATTCTAATTTTAACAATTAATTTAGTCTAAATTCATATCTGCTTAAATAAGTGGACTAACCACTATAAAATCACTATTATCTAGAGAAGAGACAACAAAGGTTCCTAACCTCTTTGACCATCATAATATGAATGTGGAGGATGAAATTTTAAATAAAACAATATTGTCATGTTTTTAATTTCACTCAAAATTTGTGGGTTAACCCTACGAAAATATTGAGTTTTAGTTAATTGCTATATATATTGAAGCTTATACTTTTAGTGTTGTTTAAAATATTTAACCATATTCTATATTCTTATTAATGTATTCTAAACCACCTTTCAAGGTACATGTACATCATTCTAATTTTAACAATTAATTTAGTCTAAATTCATATCTGCTTAAATAAGTGGACTAACCACTATAAAATCATTATTATCTAGAAACAGAGACAACAAAGGTTCCTAACCTCTTTGACCATCATAATATGAATGTGGAGGATGCAACTTTGCAATAAAACAATATTGTCATGTTTTTTAATTCACTCAAAATTTGTGGGTTAACCCTACGAAAATATTGAGTTTTCATTTAATTGCTATATATATTGAAGCTTATACTTTTAGTGTTGTTTAAAATATTTAACCATATTCTATATTCTTATTAATGTATTCTAAACCACCTTTCAAGGTACATGTACATCATTCTAATTTAACAATTAATTTAGTCTAAATTCATATCTTGCTTAAATAAGTGGACTAACCACTATAAAATCACTATTATCTAGAAAAGAGAACAACAAAGGTTCCTAACCTCTTTGACCATCATAATATGAATGTGGAGGATGCAACTTTGCAATAAAACAATATTGTCATATTTTTAATTTCACTCAAAATTTGTGGGTTAACCCTACGAAAATATTGAGTTTTAGTTAATTGCTATATATATTGAAGCTTATACTTTTAGTGTTGTTTAAAATATTTAACCATATTCTATATTCATATTAATGTATTCTAAACCACCTTTCAAGGTACATGTACATCATTCTAATTTTTAACAATTAATTTAGTCTAAATTCATATCTTCTTAAATAAGTGGACTAACCACTATAAAATCATTTATCTAGAGAAACAGAGACAACAAGGTTCTAACCTCTTTGACCATCATAATATGAATGTGGAGGATGCAACTTTGCAATAAAACAATATTGTCATGTTTTTAATTTCACTCAAAATTTGTGGGTTAACCCTACGAAAATATTGAGTTTTAGTTAATTGCTATATATATTGAAGCTTATACTTTTAGTGTTGTTTAAAATATTTAACCATATTCTATATTCTTATTAATGTATTCTAAACCACCTTTCAAGGTACATGTACATCATTCTAATTTTAACAATTAATTTAGTCTAAATTCATATCTTGCTTAAATAAGTGGACTAACCACTATAAAATCACTATTATCTAGAGAAACAGAGACAACAAAGGTTCCTAACCTCTTTGACCATCATAATATGAATGGAGGATGCAAACTTTGCAATAAAACAATATTGTCATATTTTTAATTTCACTCAAAATTTGTGGGTTAACCCTACGAAAATATTGAGTTTTTGAATTAATATATATATTGAAGCTTATACTTTTAGTGTTGTTTAAAATATTTAACCATATTCTATATTCTTATTAATGTATTCTAAACCACCTTTCAAGGTACATGTACATCATCTAATTTTAACAATTAATTTAGTCTAAATTCATATCTTGCTTAAATAAGTGGACTAACCACTATAAAATCACTATTATCTAGAGAAAGAGACAACAAAGGTTCCTAACCTCTTTGCCATCATAATATGAATGTGGAGGATGCAACTTTGCAATAAAACAATATTGTCATGTTTTTAATTTCACTCAAAATTTGTGGGTTAACCCTAGAAAATATTGAGTTTTTGTTAATTACTATATATATTGGAAGCTTATACTTTTAGTGTTGTTTAAAATATTTAACCATATTCTATATTCTTATTAATGTATTCTAAACCACCTTTCAAGTACATGTACATCATTCTAATTTTTAACAATTAATTTATTTATTAAATTAGTCTAAATTCATATCTGCTTAAATAAGTGGACTAACCACTATAAAATCATTATTATCTAGAGAAACAGAGAAAACAAGGTTCTAACCTCTTTGACCTTCATAATATGTAAGTGGAGGATGCAAATTTGCAATAAAACAATATTGTCATTTTTTTTAATTTCACTCAAAATTTGTGGGTTAACCCTGAAAATATTGAGTTTTTAGTTAATTGCTATATATATGGGCTTATACTTTTAGTGTTGTTTAAAATATTTAACCATATTCTATATTCTTATTAATGTATTCTAAACCACCTTTCAAGGTACATGTACATCATTCTAATTTTAACAATTAATTTAGTCTAAATTCATATCTTGCTTAAATAAGTGGACTAACCACTATAAAATCACTATTATCTAGAGAAGCAGGAGACAACAAAGGTTCCTAACCTCTTTGACCATCATAATATGAATGTGGAGGATCAACTTTGCAATAAAACAATATTGTCATATTTTTTAATATCACTCAAAATTTGTGGGTTAACCCTCTGAAAATATTGAGTTTTAGTTAATTATTATATATATTGAAGCTTATACTTTTAGTGTTGTTTAAAATATTTAACCATATTCTATATTCTTATTAATGTATTCTAAACCACCTTTCAATTGTACATACATCATTCTAATTTTTAACAATTAATTTAGTCTAAATTCATCTTGCTTAAATAAGTGGACTAACCTATAAAATCACTATTATCTAGAAAAAGAGACAGACAACTAAGGTTCATAACCTCTTTGGGCTTCATAATATAAGTGGAGGATGCAAATTTTCAAAAACAATATTGTCATATTTTGTTAATATCACTCCAAAATTTGTGGGTTAACCCCTACTGAAATATTGAGTTTTCGTTAATGCTATATATATTAGAGCTTATACTTTTAGGTGTTTGTTTAAAATATTATCTAGAGAACAGAGACAACAAAGGTTCCTAACCTCTTTGACCATCATAATATGAATGTGGAGGATGCAACTTTGCAATAAAACAATATTGTCATATTTTTAATTTCACTCAAAATTTGTGGGTTAACCCTCTGAAAATATTGAGTTTTAGATTAATTGTTATATATTGAAACTTATTTTAGTGTTGTTTAAAATATTTATACATTCATATTAATGTATTCTAAACACCAAGATTTTATGTACATCATTCTAATTTTTAACAATTAATTTAGTCTAAATTCATATCTTTTTTAATAAGTGGACTAACCACTATAAAATCACTATTATCTAGAGAAACAGAGACAACAAAG
Source organism: Brassica nigra (assembly GCA_016432835.1). Lineage (NCBI taxonomy): Eukaryota > Viridiplantae > Streptophyta > Magnoliopsida > Brassicales > Brassicaceae > Brassica > Brassica nigra. The sequence continues at coordinate 61,714,576 of CM028246.1, forward strand.
GTTCCTAACCTCTTTGACCATCATAATATGAATGTGGAGGATCAACTTTGCAATAAAACAATATTGTCATATTTTTTTAATATCACTCAAAATTTGTGGGTTAACCCTACGAAAATATTGAGTTTTAGTTAATTATTATATATATTAGGCTTATACTTTTAGTGTTGTTTAAAATATTTAACCATATTCTATATTCATATATGTAATTCTAAACCACCTTTCAAGGTACATGTACATCATTCTAATTTTTAACAATTAATTTAGTCTAAATTCATATCTAATTAAATAAGTGGACTAACCACTATAAAATCACTATTATCTAGAGAAACAGAGACAACAAGGTTCCTAACCTCTTTGACCATCATAATATGAATGTGGAGGATGCAAATTTGCAATAAAACAATATTGTCATATTTTTTAATATCACTCAAAATTTGTGGGTTAACCCTACGAAAATATTGAGTTTTTAGTTAATTGTATATATATATTGAGCTTATACTTTTAGTGTTGTTTAAAATATTTAACCATATTCTATATTCTTATTAATGTATTCTAAACCACCTTTCAAGGTACATGTACATCATTCTAATTTTAACAATTAATTTAGTCTAAATTCATATCTTGCTTAAATAAGTGGACTAACCACTATAAAATCACTATTATCTAGAGAAACAGAGACAACAAAGGTTCCTAACCTCTTTGACCATCATAATATGAATGTGGAGGATGCAACTTTGCAATAAAACAATATTGTCATATTTTTTAATATCACTCAAAATTTGTGGGTTAACCCTAGAAAATATTGAGTTTTTTAGATAATTGCTATATATATTGAAGCTTATACTTTTAGTGTTGTTTAAAATATTTAACCATATTCTATATTCTTATTAATGTATTCTAAACCACCTTTCAAGGTACATGTACATCATTCTAATTTTTAACAATTAATTTAGTCTAAATTCATATCTTTTTAAATAAGTGGACTAACCATATAAAATCACTATTATCTAGAGAAACAGAGACAACAAGGTTCCTAATCTTTGACCATCATAATATGAATGTGGAGGATGCAACTTTGCAATAAAACAATATTGTCATATTTTTTAATATCACTCAAAATTTGTGGGTTAACCCTCTGAAAATATTGAGTTTTTCATTAATTATTATATATTGGAAGCTTATACTTTTAGTGTTGTTTAAAATATTTAACCATATTCTATATTCTTATTAATGTATTCTAAACCACCTTTCAAGGTACATGTACATCATTCTAATTTTAACAATTAATTTAGTCTAAATTCATATCTTTTTAAATAAGTGGACTAACCACTATAAAATCACTATTATCTAGAGAAACAGAGACAACAAAGGTTCCTAACCTCTTTGATCATAATATGTGTGGAGGATGCAAATTTGCAATAAAACAATATTGTCATGTTTTTTAATTTCACTAAAATTTGTGGGTTAACCCTCGAAAATATTGAGTTTTTAATTAATGCTATATATATTAAGCTTATACTTTTAGTGTTTTTAAATATTTATATTATATATTCATTATTAATGTATTCTAAACCACCTTTCAAGGTACATGTACATCATTCTAATTTTTAACAATTAATTTAGTCTAAATTCATATCTGCTTAAATAAGTGGACTAACCACTATAAAATCACTATTATCTAGAGAAACAGAGACAACAAAGTTTCTAACCTCTTTGACCATCATAATATGAATGTGGAGGATGCAACTTTGCAATAAAACAATATTGTCATGTTTTTTAATTTCACTCAAAATTTGTGGGTTAACCCTGAAAATATTGAGTTTTTAGTTAATTGCTATATATATTGAAGCTTATACTTTTAGTGTTGTTTAAAATATTTAACCATATTCTATATTCTTATTAATGTATTCTAAACCACCTTTCAGGAATGTACATCATTCTAATTTTTAACAATTAATTTAGTCTAAATTCATATCTTTGCTTAAATAAGTGGACTAACCACTATAAAATCACTATTATCTAGAGAAACAGAGACAACAAAGGTTCCTAACCTCTTTGACCATCATAATATGAATGTGGAGGATGCAACTTTGCAATAAAAAATATTGTCATGTTTTTTTAATTTCACTCAAAATTTGTGGGTTAACCCTCTGAAAAATTGAGTTTTTTCATTAATTGCTATATATATTGAAGCTTATACTTTTAGTGTTGTTTAAAATATTTAACCATATTCTATATTCTTATTAATGTATTCTAAACCACCTTTCAAAGTACATGTACATCATTCTAATTTTTAACAATTAATTTAGTCTAAATTCATATCTTGCTTAAATAAGTGGACTAACCACTATAAAATCACTATTATCTAGAGAAAGAGACAACAAAGGTTTAACCTCTTTGACCATAATAATATGAATGTGGAGGATGCAACTTTGCAATAAAACAATATTGTCATATTTTAATTTCACTCAAAATTTGTGGGTTAACCCTGAAAAAATTGGAGTTTTTAGTTAATTGCTATATATATTGAAGCTTATACTTTTAGTGTTGTTTAAAAATATTAACCATATTCTATATTCTTATTAATGTATTCTAAACCACCTTTCAAATACATGTACATCATTCTAATTTTTAACAATTAATTTAGTCTAAATTCATATCTTGCTTAAATAAGTGGACTAACCACTATAAAATCATTATTATCTAGAGAAACAGAACAACAAAGGTTCCTAACCTCTTTGACCATCATAATATGAATGTGGAGGATGCAACTTTCAATAAAAACAATATTGTCATATTTTTTTAATTTCACTCAAAATTTGTGGGTTAACCTACAGAAAATATTGAGTTTTTAATTAATTGCTATATATATTAAGCTTATACTTTTAGTGTTGTTTAAAATATTTAACCATATTCTATATTCTTATTAATGTATTCTAAACCACCTTTCAAGGTACATGTACATCATTTTTAACAATTAATTTAGTCTAAATTCTATATTAGCTTGGACTAACCACTATAAAATCACTATTATCTAGAGAAACAGAGACAACAAAGGTTCCTAACCTCTTTGACCATCATAATATGAATGTGGAGGATGCAAACTTTGCAATAAAACAATATTGTCATATTTAATTTCTATCTTTGTGGGTTAACCCCTCTGAAAATATTGAGTTTTTGTTAATTGTATATATATTGGAACATACTTTTAGTGTTGTTTAAAATATTTAACCATATTCTATATTCTTATTATGTATTCTAAACCACCTTTCAAAGGTACATGTATTCTAAATTTTTAAAATTAATTTAGTCTAAATTATCTTTGCTTAAATAAGTGGACTAACCACTATAAAATCACTATTATCTAGAGAAACAACAAGGTTTCTAACCTCTTTGACCATCATAATATGAATGTGGAGGATGCAACTTTAATAAAACAATATTGTCATATTTTTTTAATTTCACTCAAAATTTGTGGGTTAACCCCTAGAAAATATTGAGTTTTTGTTAATTATATATATTGAAGCTTATACTTTTAGTGTTGTTTAAAATGGCCATTTAACATATATTATTAATTTATTCTTAAACCACCTTTCAATGTACATGTACATCAATTTTTACAAATTAATTATTTGATTAATTTAGTCTAAATTCATATCTTGCTTAAATAAATGGACTAACCACTATAAAATCACTATTATCTAGAGAACAGAGACAACAAAGGTTCCTAACCTCTTTGACCATCATAATGTAGAATGTGGAGGATGCAATTTGCAATAAAACAATATTGTCATATTTTTAATTTCACTCCAAATTTTTAGGTTAACCCTACGAAAATATTGAGTTTTAGATTAATGCTATATATATGGAAGCTTATACTTTTAGTGTTGTTTAAAATGTTTAACCATATTCTATATTCTTATTAATGTATTCTAAACCACCTTTCAAGGTACATGTACATCATTCTATTTTAACAATTAATTTAGTCTAAATTCATATGCTTAAATAAATTGGACTAACCACTATAAAATCACTATTATCTAGAGAAATAGAGACAACAAAGGTTCCTAACCTCTTTGACATCATAATATGAATGTGGAGGATGCAACTTTGCAATAAAACAATATTGTCATATTTTTTAATTTCACTCAAAATTTGTGGGTTAACCCTCGAAAATATTGAGTTTTAGTTAATTATTATATATATTGAGAGCTTATACTTTAGTGTTGTTTAAAATATTTAACCATATTCTATATTCTTATTAATGTATTCTAAACCTTTAAGGTACATACATCATTTAATTTTTAACAATTAATTTAGTCTAAAATTCATATCTGCTTAAATAAGTGGACTAACCACTATAAAATCACTATTATCTAGAAATAGAGACAACAAAGGTTCCTAACCTCTTTGACCATCATAATATGTAAGTGGAGGATGCAAATTTGCAATAAAACAATGTTATCATGTTTTTTTTATCAAAATTTGTGGAGTTCTTACAGAAATATTGAGTTTTCATTGTGCTATATATATTAAGGCTTATACTTTTAGTGTTGTTTAAAAATAT
>CM028246.1:61719155-61900358 GCA_016432835.1 Brassica nigra
CACTGTTATATTATACTGAAGCTTTTATACTCTTTTAGTGTTGTTTAAAATATTTTAACTACATTATATATATCCTTATTAATGTATTCTAAACCACCTTTCAATTGTACATACATCATCTCTAATTTTAACAATTAATTTAGTCTAAATTCATATATATCATTAAATAAGTGGGATCAACCACTATAAAATCACTCATTATCTAGAGAAACAGAAACAACAAAGGTCCATAACCTCTTTGACCTCATCATAATATGAATGGAGGATGCAACTTTGCCAAAACATATTGTCATATTTTTAATTTCACTCAAAATTCATAATAACCCTTTAAAATATTGAGTTTTTCGCCAATTGCTATATATATTGAAGCTTATACTTTAGTGTTGTTTAAAAATATTTAACCACATTCTATATTCATATTAATGTATTCTAAACCACCTTCAAGTACATGTACATCATTCTAATTTTAACAATTAATTTAGTCTAAATTCATAATACTTTAAATAATGGACTAACCACTATAAAATCACTATTATCTGAGAAACAGAGACAACAAAGGTTCCTAACCTCCTCTTTGACCATCATAATATGAAGGAGGATGCAAATTTGCAATAAAACATATTGTCTACATTTTTTAATATCACTCAAAAATTTTGTTAACCTCACGAAAATATTGAGTTTTTTAATTACTATATATACTTTGCTTTATAATTTTAAACATTGTTTAAAAATGTATAACCATTTGCTGCATGTACATCATTCTAATTTTAACAATTATTCTAGTCTAAATTCATATATACTTCTAAATAAGTGGACTAACCACTATAAAATCACTATTATCTAGAGAAATAGAGACAAAAGGTTCCTAACCTCTTTGATTCATAGATAAATGAATGAGGATGCAATCTTGCAATAAAACAATATTGTCATGTTTTTTTTTAATTTACTCAAAATTTGTGGGTTAATCCTACTAAAATATTGAGTTTTTCGTTAATTGCTATATATATCAAGTTTATACTTTAGTGCTTTAAAAATATTTAACCATATTCTATATTCTTATTAATGTATTCTAAAACCTTTCAAGGTACATGTACATCATTCTAATTTTAAATAAATTAATTTAGTCTAAATTCATATATCGCTAAATAGTGGATCAACCACTATAAAATCACATTATTCCAGAGAAACAGACAACAAAGGTTCTAACCCTTGACCATCATAATATGAATGGAGGATGCAACTTTGCAAAAAAACAATATTATCATGATTTTTAATTTCACTCAAAATTTGTAGTTAACTCCTCAATAAAATATTGAGTTTTCAATTGCTATATATATTAGCTTATACTTTTATGTATTTAAAAATATTTAACCATATTCTATATTCATATTAATGTATTCTAAAACCACCTTTCATAATACATATACATCATTCTAATTTTTAACAATTAATTTAGTCTAAATTCATATACTTAAATAAGGACTGAATCCACTATAAAATCACATTATCTAGAGAACAGAGACAACAAAGGTTCCTAACCTCTTTGACCATCATAATATGAATGTGGAGGATGCAACTTTGCAATAAAACAATATTGTCATATGTTTTTAATTTCATCAAAATTTGTGGGTTAACCCCTACAAAATATTGAGTTTTTCAAGAATTGCTATATATATTGAAGCTTATAATTTTAGTGTTGTTTTAAAAATATTTAACCATATTCTATATTCTTATTAATGTATTCTAAACCACCTTCAAGGTACATGTACATCATTCTAATTTTTAACAATTAATTTAGTCTAAATTCATAATCGCTAAATAAGTGGACTAAAACACTATAAAATCACTATTATCTAGAGAAATGCAGAGACAACAAAGTTCCTAACTCTCTTTGGACCATCATAATATGAATGTGGAGGATGCAATTTGCACAAAACAATTTTTTATCATGATTTTAATTCCACTCAAAATTGCAGGGTTTAACCCCTTACGAAATTATTGAGCTCTTTTCAAATTAACTGGAATATATTTGCTTCTCATCACAATAAAGATCCAATTTCAATTACATCTAGCCAAAACACTGCAACAATGTTTGCAACTAATGGAAGTTCAAATCACAAATAGAATCTTCCAAAAGACATCTGAGGAAGAAGGTTCCTCTGACCACTGAATGGACAGAGGATGCAACTCAAACAAAACAATATTGTCATATTTTTTAATTTCACCAAACAGGAGAACCCTGAAAATGAGTTTTCGACTCATATGGATAATGGTTGATACCATTTAGTGTTTTTAAAATACACCATACTCCATCCATTAATTGTATTCTAAACCACCCTCCAGTGACATCATTCTAATTTTAACAATTGAATTAGTCTAACTCATACGCTGGATCAACTGTTCATAAAACATTATTATCAGAAAGGAGACAACAAAGGTTCCTAACCTCTTTGACCATAATATAATAATGGAGGATGAAACTTTTGAATAAAATAATTGTCATGATTTTAATTTCACCTAAAATTTGTAGGGGTTCCCCACATAAATTATTTTCTAATGTAGCGATATCATTAGATTTTAGTGTTATTTAAAAAATATTAACCATTTTCTATATTCATAATTAATTTATTCCTAAACCACCTCTTCATAATACATACATCATTCTAATTTTAATAAATTAATTTAGTCTAAATCATATATCTTAAATAAGTGGACTCAACCTATAAAACCACATATCTAGAGAAAATAGAGACAAAGGTTCCAACCCTCTTTGATCTGATCATCATAATAGAATGGGAGGATGCAACCTTCTAAATGGCATTGTCATTTTTTTAATTTCACTCAAAACCTAGGTTAACCCCTGTTAAAATATTATTTTTCTAATCGCCATACATTAAGCTTATACTTTAGTGTTGTTTAAAATATTAACTATATTCTATATTCATTAATGTATCTAAACCACCTCAAAGGTACATGTACACACATCTCAATTTTAAACAATTAATTTAGTCTAAATTCATATCGCCTATGGACTAACCACAATAAAATCACTATTATCCAGAGAAATGCAGAACAACAAAGGTTTAACCCTTGACCATCATAATATGAATGTGGAGGATGAAACCGGCAATAAAACATTATCATACATAATTTTTAATTTGTACCGGTCCCACAAAATATTGAGTTTTCTTAACGCATATTATGTCTTATAATTTCTTTGTTTAAAAAATATTTAACCATATTCTCCATTCTGTAATGTATTCTAAACCACCTTCAGGTACATGCAACATCATTCTATTTTGGTAAAATAATTCAATTTTAAATTCAAATAAGTGGTAAACCACTATAAAATACCTATTATCTGAGAACAGAGAAACCTGATCTCCTAACCCTTTATTCAATTAATGTGGAGGATTTAAACTTCCACATTATAAACATGCATTTTTTAATTTCACCAAAATTTTGTGGTTAACCCGCCAAAATATTGAGTTTTGAAGAATCTACATATTCGAAGCTATACTTTTAGTGTTGTTTAAAAATATTTAACCATATTCTATATCTTATTATTATTTTAAACCACCTTCAATGACATGTTCATTTACATTCAATCTAATTTATGCTTATTTTTTTAAACTAGTCAAAATTCATATACTGCTTAAATAAGTGGAACAACAAAAACACTATTATCTTCAGAAACAGAGAAACAAAGGTTCCTAACCTCTTTGGTTTCATAATAAAGTGGAGGATGCAAATCTTCATAATAAAACAATATTCTCAAGTTTTTTAATTTCACCAAAATTTGTGGTTAACCCTAAAATATTGAGTTTTTCGTTAATCTATATTAAAGCTTATACTTTTAGTGTGTTGTTTAAAAAAATTTCCACATTCTATATTCTATTAATGTATTCTAAACCACTTTCAGGTGCACATGTACATCATTCTAATTTTTAACAATTAATTTAGTCTAAATTCATTTCATTTTAAATAAGTGGACTAACCACTATAAAATCACTTATTATCTAGAGAAATAGAGACAACAAAGGTCCTAACCTTTTTTGACTACCATGTCATAATATGAATGGAGGATTGAACTTGCAATAAAACAAAATATTACATTTTTTTTAATATCACCCAAAATTTAGGGTTAACCCCAACTTAAAATATTTATGAGTTTTCATAATTGTTAGTATATTGAACTTATACTTTTAGTGTTGTTTAAAAATATTTAACCACATTCTATATTCCATTAATGTATTCTAAACCACCTTTCAATGTACATACACATCATTCTAATTTTAACAATTAATTTAGTTCAAATTCATATAATTCAAATAAGTGGACTAACCACTATAAAATCACTATTATCTAGAGAAATAGAGACAACTAAGGTTCATAGCCCCTTTGAGAGCCTATAATATGAGTGGAGGATGCAAATTTTCCAAAAAAAAACAATATTGTCATATTTTGTTAATATCATCAAAACAGTTAACCCCTACTAAAATATTGAGTTTTCACAATTGCTATATATATCAGCTTATACTTTTTAAAGTTGTTTAAAATATTATCTAGAGAATGGTACAAAGGTTCCTAACCTCTTTGACCATCATAATATGAATGTGGAGGATCTAACTTTGCAATAAAACAATAACATTAATACATTTTTTTTAATATCACTCCAAAATTGTGTGAGTTAACCCTCATGAAAATATTGAGTTTTCAAGCACTGTTATATATATTGAAACTTATAATTTTAGTGTTGTTTAAAAATATTTAACCTACATTCATATTAATGTATTCTAAAACCTTTCAAGGTACATGTACATCATTCTAATTTTTAAATTAATTTAAAATTAATATATATCTTTTAATTAATGGACTAACCACTATAAAATCACTATTATCTAGAGAAACAGAGAACAAAGTTTAACCTTTGACCATCATAATATGAATATGGAGGATGCAAACTTTGCAATAAAACATATTCATATATTTTTTAATATCACTCAAAATTTGTGGTTAACCCCTACAAAATATTGAGTTTTTCCTTAATTGTTATATATATTGAAGCTTATACTTTTAGTGTTGTTTAAAAAATATTTAACCATATTCTACATTCATATTAATGTATTCTAAACCACCTTCTTGTACATACACATCATTCTAATTTTAAAATTAATTTAGTCCAAATCATATATCAATTAAATAAGTGGACTAACCACTATAAAATCATTATTATCTAGAGAAACAGAGACAACAAAGGTTCATAACCTCTTGAGTCATAATATGTAAGTGGAGGATGCACTGCAATAAAACAATATTATTTATTTTTTAATATCACTCAAAATTGGGTTTAACCCTCTAAAAATATTGAGTTTTCGTTAATTATATATATGAAGCTTATACTTTTAGTGTTTTAAAAATATTTAACCATACTATATTCTTATTAATGTATTCTAAACCACCCTTCAAGGTACATGTACATCATTCTAATTTGTAACAATTAATTTAGTCTAATTTATATCATCTTAAATAAGTGGACTAACCACTATAAAATCACTATTATCTAGAGAGAAAGACAAAGGTTCCTAACCTCTTTGACCATCATATAATATGAATGTGGAGGATGCAAATTTTAAATAAAACAATATTGTCATTTTTTTAATTTCACTCAAAATTGTGGGTTAACCCCTACGAAAAATATTGAGTTTTTCAATTGCTATATATTGAAGCTTATACTTTTAGTGTTGTTTAAAAATATTTAACCATATTCTATATTCTTATTAATGTATTCTAAACCACCTTCAAGGTACATGTACATCATTCTAATTTTTAACAATTAATTTAGTCTAAATTCATAATTGCTTAAATAAGTGGACTAACCACTATAAAATCATTATTATCTAGAGAAACAGAGACAAAGGTTCTAACCCTTTGACCATCATAATATGAATGTGGAGGATGCAACTTTGCAATAAAATAATATTGTTTTTAATCACTCCAAAATTTGTTAACCCCTACGAAAATATTGAGTTTTTCATTAATTGCTATATATATTGCTTATACTTTTAGTGTTGTTTAAAAATATTTAACCATATTCTATATTCTTATTAATGTATTCTAAACCACCTTCCTCAAGGTACATGTACATCATTCTAATTTTTAACAATTAATTTAGTCTAAATTCATATACTGCTTAAATAAGTGGACTAACCACTATAAAATCACTATTATCTAGAGAAATGAGACAACAAAGGTTCCTAACCCTTTGACCATCATAATATGAATGTGGAGGATGCACTTTGCACAAAAACAATATTATATTTTTTAATTTCACTCAAAATTTGTGGTTAACCCCTACGAAAATATTGAGTTTTTTCGTTAATTGCTATATATATTTGCTTATACTTTAGTGTTGTTTAAAAATATTTAACCATTTTCTATATTCTTATTAATGTATTCTAAACCACCTTCATAATACATACACATCATTCTAATTTTTAACAATTAATTTAGTCTAAATTCATATACTACTTAAATAAGTGGATTAACCACTATAAAATCACTATTATCTAGAGAAACAGAGACAAAAAGGTTCCTAACCTCTTTGACCATCATATTATGAATGTGGAGGATGCAACTTTGCAATAAAACAATATTGTCATGTTTTTTAATTTCACTCAAAATTTGGGGTTAACCCCTACGAAAATATTGAGTTTTCCGTTAACTGCTATATATATTGAAGCTTATACTTTTAGTGTTCTTTAAAAATATTTTACCACATTCTATATTCATATTAATGTATTCTAAACCACCTTCAAGGCATGTATACATCATTCTATTTTTAACAATTAATTTAGTCTAAATTCATATATCGCTAAATAAGTGGACTAACCACTATAAAATCACTTATTATCAAGAGAAACAGACAACAAAGGTTCCTAAACTTTGACCACCATAATATGAATGTGGAGGATGAAACTTTGCAATAAAACAATATTATCATTTTTAATTTCACTCAAAATTTGTATTAACCCTACTAAAATATTGAGTTTAATTGCTATATATATTGCTTATACTTTTAGTGTTGTTTAAAAATATTTAACCATATTCTATATCTATTAATGTATTTCTAAAAAACCACCTTCAAGTATATGTACATCATTCTAATTTGTAAAATTAATTTAGTCTAAATTCATATATCGCTTAAATAAGTGGACTAACCACTATAAAATCATTATTATCTAGAGAAAGAGAGACAACAAAGGTTCCTAACTCCTTTGACTATCATAATATGAATGTGGAGGATGAAACTTTGCAAAAAAAACAATATTGTCATGTTTTTTTAATTTCACTCAAAATTTGTGGGTTAACCCCTACGAAAATATTGAGTTTTTTGTTAATTGCTATATATATTGAAGCTTATACTTTTAGTGTTGTTTAAAAATATTTAACCATATTCTATATTCTTATTAATGTATTTTAAACCACCTTTCAAGGTACATGTACATCATTCTAATTTTAATATTATTTACAATTAGTCTAAATTCATATACTGCTTAAATAAGTGGACTAACCAGAATAAAATCATTATTATCTAGAGAAACAGAGAAAACAAAGGTTCCTAACCCTTTGACCATCATAATATGTAAGTGGAGGATGCAAATTTGCAATAAAACAATATTGTCAATTTTTTTAATTTCACTCAAAATTTGTGGTTAACCCTACGAAAATATTGAGTTTTTTCGTTAATTGCTATATATATTGAAGCTTATACTTTTAGTGTTGTTTAAAAATATTTAACCATATTCTATATTCTGTATTAATGTATTCTAAACCACCTTTCAAAGTACATGTACATCATTCTAATTTTAACAATTAATTTAGTCTAAATTCATATATCGCTTAAATAAGTGGACTAACCACTATAAAATCACTATTATCTAGAGAAACAGAGACAACAAAGGTTCCTAACCCTTTGACCATCATAATATGAATGTGGAGGATCAACTTGCAATAAAACAATATTGTCATATTTTTAATATCACTCAAAATTTGTGGGTTAACCCCAATATTGAGTTTTTTAATTGCTATATATATGAAGCTTATACTTTTAGTGTTGTTTAAAATATTTAACCATATTCTTTATTCATTAATGTATTCTAAACCACCTTTAATTGTACATACACATCATTCTAATTTTTAACAATTAATTTAGTCAAATTCATATCTTTAAATATAGTGGACTAACCACTATAAAATCACTATTATCTAGAGAAATAGAGACAACAAAGGTTCCTAACCTCTTTGAGCTTCATAATATGTAAGTGGAGGATGCAAATTTTCAAAAAACAATATTGTCATATTTTTTAATATCACTCAAAATTTGTGGGTTAACCCTACGAAAAAATTTGAGTTTTTTAAGCTAATTGCTATATATATTGAGCTTATACTTTTAGTGTTGTTTTAAAATATTATCTAGAGAAACAGAGACAACAAAGGTTCTAACCTCTTTGACCATCATAATATGAATGTGGAGGATGCAACTTTGCAATAAAACAATATTGTCATATTTTTAATATCACTCAAAATTTGTGGGTTAACCCTACGAAAATATTGACTTTTAGAATTGCTATATATATTGAAACTTATACTTTTAGTGTTGTTTAAAATATTTAACCACATTCATATTAATGTATTCTAAACCACCTTTCAAGGTACATGTACATCATTCTAATTTTAACAATTAATTTAGTCTAAATTCATATACTTTTAAATAAGTGGACTAACCATTATAAATCACTATTATCTAGACAAACAGAGACAACAAAGGTTCCTAACCTCTTTGACCATCATAATATGAATGTGGAGGATGCAACTTTGCAATAAAACAATATTGTCATATTTTTTTAATATCACTCAAAATTTGTGGGTTAACCCTACGAAAATATTTTTTTAATTGTTATATATATTGAAGCTTATACTTTTAGTGTTGTTTAAAATATTTAACCATATTCTACATTCTATTAATGTATTCTAAACCACCTTTCATTGTACATACACATCATTCTAATTTTAACAATTAATTTAGTCTAAATTCATATACTGCTTAAATAAGTGGACTAACCACTATAAAATCATTATTATCTAGAGAAAGAGAGACAACAAAGGTTCTAACCTCTTTGAGCTTCATAATATGTAAGTGGAGGATGCAAATTTGCAATAAAACAATATTGTCATATTTTTTTAATATCACTCAAAATTTGTGGGTTAACCCTACGAAAATATTGAGTTTTAGTTAATTGCTATATATATTGAAGCTTATACTTTTAGTGTTGTTTAAAATATTTAACCATATTCTATATTCGTATTAATGTATTCTAAACCACCTTTCAAGGTACATGTACATCATTCTAATTTTAACAATTAATTTAGTCTAAATTCATATCTTGCTTAAATAAGTGGACTAACCACTATAAAATCACTATTATCTAGAGAAACAGAGACAACAAAGGTTCCTAACCTCTTTGACCATCATAATATGAATGTGGAGGATGCAACTTTGCAATAAAACAATATTGTCATATTTTTTAATATCACTCAAAATTTGTGGGTTAACCCCTACGAAAATATTGAGTTTTTGATTAATGCTATATATATGAAGCTTATACTTTTAGTGTTGTTTAAAATATTTAACCATATTCTATATTCTTATTAATGTATTCTAAACCACCTTTCAAGGTACATGTACATCATTCTAATTTTTAACAATTAATTTAGTCTAAATTCATATCTTTTAAATAAGTGGACTAACCACTATAAAATCACTATTATCTAGAGAAACAGAGACAACAAAGGTTCCTAACCTCTTTGACCATCATAATATGAATGTGGAGGATGCAACTTTGCAATAAAACAATATTGTCATATTTTTTTAATATCACTCAAAATTTGTGGGTTAACCCCTACGAAAATATTGAGTTTTTCGTTAATTGCTATATATATTGAAGCTTATACTTTTAGTGTTGTTTAAAAATATTTAACCATATTCTACATTCTTATTAATGTATTCTAAACCACCTTTCAAGGTACATGTACATCATTCTAATTTTTAACAATTAATTTAGTCTAAATTCATATACTACTTAAATAAGTGGACTAACCACTATAAAATCATTATTATCTAGAGAAACAGAGACAACAAAGGTTCCTAACCTCTTTGAGCTTCATAATATGTAAGTGGAGGATGCAAATTTGCAATAAAACAATATTGTCATATTTTTTTAATATCACTCAAAATTTGTGGGTTAACCCCTACGAAAATATTGAGTTTTTCGTTAATTGCTATATATATTGAAGCTTATACTTTTAGTGTTGTTTAAAAATATTTAACCATATTCTATATTTTTTTAATGTATTCTAAACCACCTTTCAAGGTACATGTACATCATTCTAATGTTTAACAATTAATTTAGTCTAAATTCATATACTGCTTAAATAAGTGGACTAACCACTATAAAATCACTATTATCTAGAGAAACAGAGACAACAAAGGTTCCTAACCTCTTTGACCATCATAATATGAATGTGGAGGATGCAAATTTGCAATAAAACAATATTGTCATATTTTTTTAATTTCACTCAAAATTTGTGGGTTAACCCCTACGAAAATATTGAGTTTTTTGTTAATTGCTATATATATTGAAGCTTATACTTTTAGTGTTGTTTAAAAATATTTAACCATATTCTATATTCTTATTAATGTATTCTAAACCACCTTTCAAGGTACATGTACATCATTCTAATTTTTAACAATTAATTTAGTCTAAATTCATATGCTTAAATAAGTGGACTAACCACTATAAAATCATTATTATCTAGAAAAAAGAGACAACAAAGATTACTAACCTTTTTGACCATCATAATATGAATGTGGAGGATGCAACTTTGCAATAAAACAATATTGTCATGTTTTTTAATTTCACTCAAAATTTGTGGGTTAACCCTACGAAAATATTGAGTTTTTCATTAATTGCTATATATATTGAAGCTTATACTTTTAGTGTTTTAAAAATATTTAACCATATTCTATATTCTTATTAATGTATTCTAAACCACCTTTCAAGGTACATGTACATCATTCTAATTTTTAACAATTAATTTAGTCTAAATTCATATATCTGCTTAAATAAGTGGACTAACCACTATAAAATCACTATTATCTAGAGAAAGAGAGACAACAAAGGTTCCTAACCTCTTTGACCATCATAATATGAATGTGGAGGATGCAAGTTTGCAATAAAACAATATTGTCATATTTTTTAATTTCACTCAAAATTTGTGGGTTAACCCTCTGAAAATATTGAGTTTTTCGTTAATTGTATATATATAAAGCTTATACTTTTAGTGTTGTTTAAAATATTTAACCATATTCTACATTCATATTAATGTATTCTAAACCACCTTTCATAATACATGTACATCATTCTATTTTTAACAATTAATTTAGTATAAATTCATATACTGCTTAAATAAGTGGACTAACCACTATAAAATCATTATTATCTAGAGAAAGAGAGACAACATGGTTTCTAACCTCTTTGACCATCATAATATGAATGTGGAGGATGCAAGTTTGCAATAAAAAAATATTGTCATGTTTTTTTAATTTCACTCAAAATTTGTGGGTTAACCCCTACGAAAATATTGAGTTTTTCGTTAATTGCTATATATATTGAAGCTTATACTTTTAGTGTTGTTTAAAAATATTTAACCATATTCTATATTCGTATTAATGTATTCTAAACCACCTTTCAAGGTACATGTACATCATTCTATTTTGTAACAATTAATTTAGTCTAAATTCATATACTGCTTAAATAAGTGGACTAACCACTATAAAATCACTATTATCTAGAGAAACAGAGACAACAAAGGTTTCTAACCTCTTTGACCATCATAATATGAATGTGGAGGATGAAACTTTGCAATAAAACAATATTATCATGCTTAATTTCACTCAAAATTTGTGGGTTAACCCCTACGAAAATATTGAGTTTTTCGTTAATTGCTATATATATTGAAGCTTGTACTTTTAGTTTTGTTTAAAAATATTTAACCATATTCTCTATTCGTATTAATGTATTCTAAACCACCTTTCAAGGTACATGTACATCATTCTAATTTGTAACAATTAATTTAGTCTAAATTCATATACTGTTTAAATAAGTGGACTAACCACTATAAAATCACTATTATCTAGAGAAAGAGAGACAACATAGATTTCTAACCTCTTTGACTATCATAATATGAATGTGGAGGATGAAACTTTCCAATAAAACATTATTGTCATGTTTTTTTAATTTCACTCAAAATTTGTGGGTTAACCCCTACGAAAATATTGAGTTTTTGTTAATTGCTATATATATTGAAGCTTATACATTTAGTGTTGTTTAAAAATATTTAACCATATTCTATATTCTTATTAATTTATTTTAAACCACCTTTCAATGTACATGTACATTATTCTAATTTTTAACAATTAATCTACTGCTTTATTTTTAAAAATTAGTCTAAATTCATATACTGCTTAAATAAGTGGACTAACCACTATAAAATCATTATTATCTAGAGAAACAGAGAAAACAAAGGTTCCTAACCTCTTTGAGCTTCATAATATGTAAGTGGAGGATGCAAATTTGCAATAAAACAATATTGTCATTTTTTTAATTTCACTCAAAATTTGTGGGTTAACCTACGAAAATATTGAGTTTTTAAGCTATATATATTGGCTTATACTTTTAGTGTTGTTTAAAAATATTTAACCATATTCTATATTCGTATTAATGTATTCTAAACCACCTTTCAAGGTACATGTACATCATTCTAATTTGTAACAATTAATTTAGTCTAAATTCATTTACTGCTTAAATAAGTGGACTAACCACTATAAAATCACTATTATCTAGAGAAACAGAGACAACAAAGGTTCCTAACCTCTTTGACCATCATAATATGAATGTGGAGGATTCAACTTTGCAATAAAACAATATTGCCATATTTTTTTAATATCACTCAAAATTTGTGGGTTAACCCTACGAAAATATTGAGTTTTTCGTTAATTGCTATATATATTGAAGCTTATACTTTTAGTGTTGTTTAAAAATATTTAACCACATTCTATATTCATATTAATGTATTCTAAACCACCTTTAATTGTACATACACATCATTCTAATTTTTAACAATTAATTTAGTCCAAATTCATATTTGCTTAAATAAGTGGACTAACCACTATAAAATCACTATTATCTAGAGAAATAGAGACAACAAAGGTTCCTAACCTCTTTGAGCTTCATAATATGTAAGTGGAGGATGCAAATTTTCCAAAAAACAATATTGTCATATTTTGTTAATATCACTCAAAATTTGTGGGTTAACCCCTACGAAAATATTGAGTTTTTCGCTAATTGCTATATATATTGAAGCTTATACTTTTAGTGTTGTTTAAAAATATTATCTAGAGAAACAGAGACAACAAAGGTTCCTAACCTCTTTGACCATCATAATATGAATGTGGAGGATTCAACTTTGCAATAAAACAATATTGTCATATTTTTTTAATATCACTCAAAATTTGTGGGTTAACCCCTACGAAAATATTGACTTTTTCGTTAATTGTTATATATATTGAAACTTATAATTTTAGTGTTGTTTAAAAATATTTAACCACATTCATATTAATGTATTCTAAACAACCTTTCAAGGTACATGTACATCATTCTAATTTTTAACAATTAATTTAGTCTAAATTCATATACTTTTTAATTAAGTGGACTAACCACTATAAAATCACTATTATCTAGAGAAACAGAGACAACAAAGGTTCTTAACCTCTTTGACCATCATAATATGAATATGGAGGATTCAACTTTGCAATAAAACAATATTGTCATATTTTTTTAATATCACTCAAAATTTGTGGGTTAACCCCTACGAAAATATTGAGTTTTTCCTTAATTGTTATATATATTGAAGCTTATACTTTTAGTGTTGTTTAAAAATATTTAACCATATTCTACATTCATATTAATGTATTCTAAACCACCTTTCATTGTACATACACATCATTCTAATTTATAGAAATTAATTTAGTCCAAATTCATATACTAATTAAATAAGTGGACTAACCACTATAAAATAATTATTATCTAGAGAAACAGAGACAACAAAGGTTCATAGCCTCTTTGAGCTTCATAATATGTAAGTGGAGGATGCAAATTTTCCATAAAACAATATTGTCATATTTTTATAATATCACTCAAAATTTGTGGGTTAACCCCTACGAAAATATTGAGTTTTTCGTTAATTGCTATATATACTGAAGCTTATACTTTTAGTGATTTTTAAAAATATTTAACCATATTATATATTCGTATTAATGTATTCTAAACCACCTTTCAAGGTACATGTACATCATTCTAATTTGTAACAATTAATTTAGTCTAAATTCATATACTGCTTAAATAAGTGGACTAACCACTATAAAATCACTATTATCTAGAGAAAGAGAGACAACAAAGGTTTCTAACCTCTTTGACCATCATAATATGAATGTGGAGGATGCAAATTTGCAATAAAACAATATTGTCATGTTTTTTTAATTTCACTCAAAATTTGTGGGTTAACCCCTACGAAAATATTGAGTTTTTCGTTAATTGCTATATATATTGAAGCTTATACTTTTAGTGTTGTTTAAAAATATTTAACCATATTCTATATTCTTATTAATATATTCTAAACCACCTTTCAAGGTACGTGTACATCATTCTATTTTTAACAATTAATTTAGTCTAAATTCATATACTGCTTAAATAAGTGGACTAACCACTATAAAATCACTATTATCTAGAGAAACAGAGACAACAAAGGTTCCTAACCTCTTCATAATATGAAAGTGGAGGATGCAAATTTGCAATAAAACAATATTGTCATATTTTTTAATATCACTCAAAATTTGTGGGTTAACCCTACGAAAATATTGAGTTTTTTAGAATTGCTATATATATTGAAGCTTATACTTTTAGTGTTGTTTAAAAATATTTTACCATATTCTATATTCTTATTAATGTATTCTAAACCACCTTTCAAGGTACATGTACATCATTCTAATTTTTTAACAATTAATTTAGTCTAAATTCATATGCTGCTTAAATATGTAGACTAACCACTATAAAATCACTATTATCTACAGAAACAGAGAAAACAAAGGTTCCTAACCTCTTTGACCATCATAATATGAATGTGGAGGATGCAACTTTGCAATAAAACAATATTGTCATATTTTTTAATATCACTCAAAATTTGTGGGTTAACCCTACTGAAAATATTGAGTTTTTAGTTAATTGCTATATATATTGAAGCTTATACTTTTAGTGTTGTTTAAAAATATTCAACCATAATATATATTTGTATTAATGTATTCTAAACCACCTTTCAAGTACATGTACATCATTCTAATTTTTAACAATTAATTTAGTCTAAATTCATATCTTCTTAAATAAGTGGACTAACCACTATAAAATCACTATTATCTAGAGAAATAGACAACAAAGGTTCCTAACCTCTTTGAGCTTCATAATATGTGTGGAGGATGCAAATTTTGCAAAAACAATATTGTCATATTTTGTTAATATCACTCAAAATTTGTGGGTTAACCCCTACGAAAATATTGAGTTTTAAGCTAATTGCTATATATTGGGCTTATACTTTTAGTGTTGTTTAAAAATATTATCTAGAGAAACAGAGACAACAAAGGTTCCTAACCTCTTTGACCATCATAATATGAATGTGGAGGATGCAACTTTGCAATAAAACAATATTGTCATATTTTTTTAATATCACTCAAAATTTGTGGGTTAACCCTACGAAAATATTGAGTTTTTTAGTTAATTGCTATATATATTGAAGCTTATACTTTTAGTGTTGTTTAAAATATTTAACCATATTCATATTATTAATGTATTCTAAACCACCTTTCAAGGTACATGTACATCATTCTAATTTTTAACAATTAATTTAGTCTAAATTCATATATACTTTAAATAAGTGGACTAACCACTATAAAATCACTATTATCTAGAGAAACAGAGACAACAAAGGTTCCTAACCTCTTTGACCATCATAATATGAATGTGGAGGATGCAACTTTGCAATAAAACAATATTGTCATATTTTTTAATTTCACTCAAAATTTGTGGGTTAACCCCTACGAAAATATTGAGTTTTAGTTAATGTTATATATATTGAAGCTTATACTTTTAGTGTTGTTTAAAAATATTTAACCATATTCTACATTCATATTAATGTATTCTAAACCACCTTTCAGGTACATACACATCATTCTAATTTTAAAATTAATTTAGTCTAAATTCATACTAATTAAATAAGTGGACTAACCACTATAAAATCATTATTATCTAGAGAAGCAGAGACAACAAAGGTTCCTAACCTCTTTGAGCCATCATAATATGTAAGTGGAGGATGCAAATTTGCAATAAAACAATATTGTCATTTTTTTAATATCACTCAAAATTTGTGGGTTAACCCTACGAAAATATTGAGTTTTTAATTGCTATATATATTGAAGCTTATACTTTTAGTGTTTTTAAAATATTTAACCATATTCTATATTCTTATTAATGTATTCTAAACCACCTTACAAGGTACATGTACATCATTCTAATTTGTAACAATTAATTTAATCTAAATTCAAATACTGCTTAAATAAGTGGACTAACCACTATAAAATCACTATTATCTAGAGAAAGAGAGACAACAAAGGTTCCTAACCTCTTTGACCATCATAATATGAATGTGGAGGATGCAAATTTTAAGTAAAACAATATTGTCATGTTTTTTAATTTCACTCAAAATTTGTGGGTTAACCCCTACGAAAATATTGAGTTCTTCGTTAATTTTATATATATTGAAGCTTATACTTTTAGTGTTGTTTAAGAATATTTAACCATATTTTATATTCTTATTAATGTATTCTAAAACATCTTTCAAGGTACATGTACATCATTCTAATTTTTAACAATTAATTTAGTCTAAATTCATATCTTACTTAAATAAGTGGACTAACCACTATAAAATCACTATTATCTAGAAAAACGGAGACAACAAAGGTTCCTAACCTCTTTGACCATCATAATATGAATGTGGAGGATGCAAATTTGCAATAAAACAATATTGTCATTTTTTTAATTTCACTCAAAATTTGTGGGTTAACCCTACTGAAAATATTGAGTTTTTCATTAATTGCTATATATATTGAAGCTTATACTTTTAGTGTTGTTTAAAATATTTAACCATATTCTATATTCTTATTAATGTATTCTAAACCACCTTCAAGGTACATGTACATCATTCTAATTTTTAACAATTAAGTTAGTCTAAATTCATATATTGCTTAAAAAGTTGACTAACCACTATAAAATCACTATTATCTAGAGAAACAGAGACAACAAAGGTTCCTAACCTCTTTGACCATCATATGAATGTGGAGGATGCAACTTTGCAATAAAACAATATTGTCATATTTTTTAATTTCACTCAAAATTTGTGGGTTAACCCTACTGAAAATATTGAGTTTTTTTAATTGCTATATATATTGAAGCTTATACTTTTAGTGTTGTTTAAAAATATTTAACCATATTCTATATTCTTATTAATGTATTCTAAACCACCTTTCAAATACATACATCATTCTAATTTTAACAATTAATTTAGTCTAAATTCATATCTACTTAAATAAGTGGACTAACCACTATAAAATCATTATTATCTACAGAGACAACAAAGGTTCCTAACCTCTTTGACCATCATAATATGAATGTGGAGGATGCAACTTTGCAATAAAACAATATTGTCATGTTTTTTATTTCACTCAAAATTTGTGGGTTAACCCTACGAAAATATTGAGTTTTTTGTTAATTGCTATATATATTGAAGCTTATACTT
The DNA here is from genome assembly GCA_016432835.1 of Brassica nigra. Lineage (NCBI taxonomy): Eukaryota > Viridiplantae > Streptophyta > Magnoliopsida > Brassicales > Brassicaceae > Brassica > Brassica nigra. The sequence goes on from CM028246.1 coordinate 61,737,177, forward strand.
TTAGTGTTGTTTAAAAATATTTAACCATATTCTATATTCTTATTAATGTATTCTAAACCACCTTTCAAGGTACATGTACATCATTCTAATTTTAACAATTAATTTATGTCTTAAATTCATAATTAGTTAAATATAATGGACTATAACTAATAAAATATTATCTAGAGAAACGAGAAAACAAAGGTTCCTAACCTCTTTGACCTTCATAATATGTAAGTGGAGGATGCAAATTTGCAATAAAACAATATTGTCATGTTTTTAATTTCACTCAAAATTTGTGGGTTAACCTACGAAAATATTGTTTTTTAATTGCTATATATATGAAGCTTATACTTTTAGTGTTGTTTTAAAATATTTAACCATATTCTATATTCTTATTAATGTATTCTAAACCACCTTTCAAGGTACATGTACATCATTCTAATTTTAACAATTAATTTAGTCTAAATTCATCTTATAAATAAGTGGACTAACCACTATAAAATCACTATTATCTAGAGAAACGAGACAACAAAGGTTCCTAACCTCTTTGACCATCATAATATGAATGTGGAGGATGCAACTTTGCAATAAAACAATATTGTCATATTTTTTTTTAATCACTCAAAATTTGTGGGTTAACCCCTACGAAAATATTGAGTTTTAGTTAATTGCTATATATATTGAAGCTTATACTTTTAGTGTTGTTTAAAAATATTTAACCATATTCTATATTCATATTAATGTATTCTAAACCACCTTTCAAGGTACATACACATCATTCTAATTTTTAACAATTAATTTAGTCTAAATTCATATTTGCTTAAATAAGTGGACTAACCACTATAAAATCACTATTATCTAGAGAACAGAGACAACAAAGGTTCCTAACCTCTTTGAGCTTCATAATATGTAAGTGGAGGATGCAAATTTTCCAAAAACAATATTGTCATATTTTTTAATATCACTCAAATTTGTGGGTTAACCCTACTGAAAATATTGAGTTTTTATTAATGCATATATTAAAGCTTATACTTTTAGTGTTGTTTAAAATATTATCTAGAGAAACAGAGACAACAAAGGTTCCTAACCTCTTTGACCATCATAATATGAATGAGGATGCAACTTTGCAATAAAACAATATTGTCATATTTTTTAATATCACTCAAAATTTGTGGGTTAACCCTACGAAAATATTGAGTTTTAGTTAATTGCTATATATATTGAAGCTTATACTTTTAGTGTTGTTTAAAATATTTAACCACATTCATATTAATGTATTCTAAACCACCTTTCAAGGTACATGTACATCATTCTAATTTTAACAATTAATTTAGTCTAAATTCATATACTTTTTAAATAAGTGGACTAACCACTATAAAATCACTATTATCTAGAGAAACAGAGACAACAAAGGTTCTAACCTCTTTGACCATCATAATATGAATATGGAGGATGCAACTTTGCAATAAAACAATATTGTCATTTTTTTAATATCACTCAAAATTTGTGGGTTAACCCCTACGAAAATATTGAGTTTTCCGTTAATTGCAATATATATTGAAGCTTATACTTTTAGTGTTGTTTAAAATATTTAACCATATTCTATATTCATATTAATGTATTCTAAACCACCTTTCATTGTACATACACATCATTCTAATTTTAAAATTAATTTAGTCTAAATTCATATATTAAATAAGTGGACTAACCACTATAAAATCATTATTATCTAGAGAAACAGAGACAACAAAGGTTCCTAACCTCTTTGACCTCATAATATGAATGTGGAGGATGCAATTTTCAATAAAACAATATTGTCATATTTTTTAATATCACTCAAAATTTGTGGGTTAACCCTACGAAAATATTGAGTTTTTAGTTAATTGCTATATATATTGAAGCTTATACTTTTAGTGTTGTTTAAAAAATTTAACCATATTCTATATTCTTATTAATGTATTCTAAACACACTTTCAAGGTACATGTACATCATTCTAATTTTAACAATTAATTTAGTCTAAATTCATATTTGCTTAAATAAGTGGACTAACCACTATAAAATCACTATTATCTAGAGAAACAGAGACAACAAAGGTTCCTAACCTCTTTGACCATCATAATATGAATGTGGAGGATGCAACTTTGCAAAAAACAATATTTCATATTTTTAATTTCACTCAAAATTTGTGGGTTAACCCTACGAAAATATTGAGTTTTTAGTTAATTGCTATATATATTGAAGCTTATACTTTTAGTGTTGTTTAAAATATTTAACCACATTCTATATTCATATTAATGTATTCTAAACCACCTTTAATTGTACATACATCATTCTAATTTTTAACAATTAATTTAGTCAAATTCATATCTTGCTTAAATAAGTGGACTAACCACTATAAAATCACTATTATCTAGAAATAGAGACAACAAAGGTTCCTAACCTCTTTGAGCTCATAATATGTAAGTGGAGGATGCAAATTTTGCAAAAAACAATATTGTCATATTTTTTTAATATCACTCAAAATTTGTGGGTTAACCCTACAAAATATTGAGTTTTTAATTAATTGCTATATATATTGAAGCTTATACTTTTAGTGTTGTTTTAAAATATTATCTAGAGAAAAGAACAAAGGTTCCTAACCTCTTTGACCATCATAATATGAATGTGGAGGATTCAACTTTTGCAATAAAACAATATTGTCATATTTTTAATATCACTCAAAATTTGTGGGTTAACCCTACGAAAATATTGAGTTTTAGTTAATTGTTATATATATTGAAACTTATACTTTTAGTGTTGTTTAAAATATTTAACCACATTCATATTAATGTATTCTAAACCACCTTTCAAGGTACATGTACATCATTCTAATTTTTAACAATTAATTTAGTCTAAATTCATATCTTTTTAAATAAGTGGACTAACCACTATAAAATCACTATTATCTAGAGAAACAGAGACAACAAAGGTTCTTAACCTCTTTGACCATCATAATATTAATGTGGAGGATGCAACTTTGCAATAAAACAATATTGTCATATTTTTTAATATCACTCAAAATTTGTGGGTTAACCCCGAAAATATTGAGTTTTCATTAATGTTATATATATTGAAGCTTATACTTTTAGTGTTGTTTAAAATATTTAACCATATTCTATATTCATATTAATGTATTCTAAACCACCTTTCATTGTACATACACATCATTCTAATTATAAAATTAATTTAGTCTAAATTCATATACTAATTAAATAAGTGGACTAACCACTATAAAATACTATTATCTAGAGAAACAGAGACAACAAAGGTTCCTAACCTCTTTGAGCTTCATAATATGTAAGTGGAGGATGCAAATTTGCAATAAAACAATATTGTCATATTTTTTAATATCACTCAAAATTTGTGGGTTAACCCCTACGAAAATATTGAGTTTTTCGTTAATTGCTATATATATTGAAGCTTATACTTTTAGTGTTTTTAAAATATTTAACCATATTCTATATTCTTATTAATGTATTCTAAACCACCTTTCAAGGTACATGTACATCATTCTAATTTGTAACAATTAATTTAGTCTAAATTCATATACTGCTTAAATAAGTGGACTAACCACTATAAAATCACTATTATCTAGAGAAGAGAGACAACAAAGGTTTCTAACCTCTTTGACCATCATAATATGAATGTGGAGGATGCAAATTTAAATAAAACAATATTGTCATGTTTTTTAATTTCACTCAAAATTTGTGGGTTAACCCTTAAAATATTGAGTTTTTTAATTGCTATATATATTGAAGCTTATACTTTTAGTGTTGTTTAAAAATATTTAACCATATTCTATATTCTTATTAATGTATTCTAAACCACCTTTCAAGGTACATGTACATCATTCTAATTTTAACAATTAATTTAGTCTAAATTCATATACTTCTTAAATAAGTGGACTAACCATTATAAAATTACTATTATCTAGAGAAACAGAGACAACTAAGGTTCATAACCTCTTTGAGCTTCATAATATGTAAGTGGAGGATGCAATTTTCCAAAACAATATTGTCATATTTTTTAATATCACTCAAAATTTGTGGGTTAACCCTACGAAAATATTGAGTTTTAGTTAATTGATATATATATTGAAGCTTATACTTTTAGTGTTTTAAAAATATTTAACCATATTCTATATTCGTATTAATGTATTCTAAACCACCTTTCAAGGTACATGTACATCATTCTAATTTGTAACAATTAATTTAGTCTAAATTCATATATCTTAAATAAGTGGACTAACCACTATAAAATCAATATTATCTAGAGAAACAGAGACAACAAATGTTCCTAACCTCTTTGACCATCATAATATGAATGTGGAGGATGCAACTTTGCAATAAAAAAATATTGTCATATTTTTTATAATATCACTCAAAATTTGTGGGTTAACCCTACGAAAATATTGAGTTTTTAATTGTTATATATATTGAACTTATACTTTTAGTGTTGTTTAAAATATTTAACCACATTCTATATTCATATTAATGTATTCTAAACCACCTTTAATTGTACATACACATCATTCTAATTTTTAACAATTAATTTAGTCTAAATTCATATATGCTTAAATAAGTGGACTAACCACTATAAAATCACTATTATCTAGAGATAGAGACAACAAAGGTTCCTAACCTCTTAAAGCTTCATAATATGTAAGTGGAGGATGCAAATTTTCAAAAAACAATATTGTCATATTTTTTAATATCACTCAAAATTTGTGGGTTAACCCCTACTAAAATATTGAGTTTTTAATTGCTATATATATTGAAGCTTATACTTTTAGTGTTGTTTAAAAATATTTAACCATATTCTTATATTCTTATTAATTATTCTAAACCACCTTTCAAGGTACATGTACATCATTCTAATTTTAACAATTAATTTAGTCTAAATTCATATACTTCTTAAATAAGTGGACTAACCACTATAAAATCACTATTATCTAGAGACAGAGACAACAAAGGTTCTTAAACTCTTTGACCATCATAATATTAATATGGAGGATCAACTTTGCAATAAAACAATATTGTCATATTTTTTAATATCACTCAAAATTTGTGGGTTAACCCTACGAAAATATTGAGTTTTTCGTTAATTGCTATATATATTGAAGCTTATACTTTTAGTGTTGTTTAAAAATATTTAACCATATTCTATATTCTTATTAATGTATTCTAAACCACCTTTCATAGTACATACACATCATTCTAATTTGTAACAATTAATTTAGTCTAAATTCATATTGCTTAAATAAGTGGACTAACCACTATAAAATCACTATTATCTAGAGAAAGAGAGACAACAAAGGTTCCTAACCTCTTTGACCATCATAATATGAATGTGGAGGATGCAACTTTGCAATAAAACAATATTGTCATGTTTTTTTAATTTCACTCAAAATTTGTGGGTTAACCCTACGAAAATATTGAGTTTTTCGTTAATTGCTATATATATTGAAGCTTATACTTTTAGTGTTGTTTAAAAATATTTAACCATATTCTATATTCTTATTAATGTATTCTAAACCACCTTTCAAGGTACATGTACATCATTCTAATTTGTAACAATTAATTTAGTCTAAATTCATATATGCTTAAATAAGTGGACTAACCACTATAAAATCACTATTATCTAGAGAAACAGAGACAACAAAGGTTCCTAACCTCTTTGACCATTATATTATGAATGTGGAGGATGCAACTTTGAAATAAAACAATATTGTCATGTTTTTAATTTCACTCAAAATTTGTGGGTTAACCCCTACGAAAATATTGAGTTTTTCGTTAATTGCTATAAATATTGAAGCTTATACTTTTAGTGTTGTTTAAAAATATTTAACCATATTCTATATTCTTATTAATGTATTCTAAACCACCTTTCAAGGTACATGTACATCATTCAATTTTAACAATTAATTTAGTCTAAATTCATATACTACTTAAATAAGTGGACTAACCACTATAAAATCACTATTATCTAGAGAAAGAGACAACAAAGGTTCCTAACCTCTTTGACCATCATAATATGAATGTGGAGGATGCAACTTTCAATAAAACAATATTGTCATGTTTTTTAATTTCACTCAAAATTTGTGGGTTAACCCTACGAAAATATTGAGTTTTCGTTAATTGCTATATATATTGAAGCTTATACTTTTAGTGTTTTTAAAATATTTAACCATATTCTATATTCTTATTAATGTATTCTAAACCACCTTTCAAGGTACATGTACATCATTCTAATTTTAACAATTAATTTAGTCTAAATTCATATATTGCTTAAATAAGTGGACTAACCACTATAAAATCACTATTATCTAGAGAAACAGAGAAACAAAGGTTCCTAACCTCTTTGAGCTTCATAATATGTAAGTGGAGGATGCAAATTTGCAATAAAACAATATTGTCATGTTTTTAATTTCACTCAAAATTTGTGGGTTAACCCTACGAAAATATTGAGTTTTAGTTAATTGCTATATATATTGAAGCTTATACTTTTAGTGTTGTTTAAAATATTTAACCAAATTCTATATTCTTATTAATGTATTCTAAACCACCTTTCAAGGTACATGTACATCATTCTAATTTTAACAATTAATTTAGTCTAAATCATATATTCTTAAATAAGTGGACTAACCACTATAAAATCATTATTATCTAGAGAAACAGAGACAACAAAGGTTCCTAACCTCTTTGACCATCATAATATGAATGTGGAGGATGCAACTTTGCAATAAAACAATATTGTCATGTTTTTTAATTTCACTCAAAATTTGTGGGTTAACCCTACTGAAAATATTGAGTTTTTAGTTAATTGCTATATATATTGAAGCTTATACTTTTAGTGTTGTTTAAAATATTTAACCATATTCTATATTCTTATTAATGTATTCTAAACCACCTTTCAAGGTACATGTACATCATTCTAATTTGTAACAATTAATTTAGTCTAAATTCATATACTAGCTTAAATAAGTGGACTAACCACTATAAAATCACTATTATCTAGAGAAAGAGAGACAACAAAGATTTCTAACCTCTTTGACCATCATAATATGAATGTGGAGGATGAAAATTTTAAATAAAACAATATTGTCATGTTTTTTTAATTTCACTCAAAATTTGTGGGTTAACCCTACGAAAATATTGAGTTTTCGTTAATTGCTATATATATTGAAGCTTATACTTTTAGTGTTGTTTAAAAATATTTAACCATATTATATATTCGTATTAATGTATTCTAAACCACCTTTCAAGGTACATGTACATCATTCTAATTTGTAACAATTAATTTAGTCTAAATTCATATACTACTTAAATAAGTGGACTAACCACTATAAAATCACTATTATCTAGAGAAAGAGAGACAACAAAGGTTCCTAACCTCTTTGACCATCATAATATGAATGTGGAGGATGCAACTTTGCAATAAAACAATATTGTCATGTTTTTTTAATTTCACTCAAAATTTGTGGGTTAACCCCTACGAAAATATTGAGTTTTTCGTTAATTGCTATATATATTGAAGCTTATACTTTTAGTGTTGTTTAAAAATATTTAACCATATTCTATATTCTTATTAATGTATTCTAAACCACCTTTCAAGGTACATGTACATCATTCTAATTTTTAACAATTAATTTAGTCTAAATTCATATACTGCTTAAATAAGTGGACTAACCATTATAAAATCACTATTATCTAGAGAAACAGAGACAACTAAGGTTCATAGCCTCTTTGAGCTTCATAATATGTAAATGGAGGATGCAAATTTTCCAAAAAACAATATTGTCATATTTTGTTAATATCACTCAAAATTTGTGGGTTAACCCCTACGAAAATATTGAGTTTTTCGTTAATTGCTATATATATTGAAGCTTATACTTTTAGTGATTTTTAAAAATATTTAACCATATTCTATATTCGTATTAATGTATTCTAAACCACCTTTCAAGGTACATCTACATCATTCTAATTTGCAACAATTAATTTAGTCTAAATTCATATACTGCTTAAATAAGTGGACTAACCACTATAAAATCAATATTATCTAGAGAAACAGAGACAACAAATGTTCCTAACCTCTTTGACCATCATAATATGAATGTGGAGGATTCAACTTTGCAATAAAAAAATATTGTCATATTTTTATAATATCACTCAAAATTTGTGGGTTAACCCCTACGAAAATATTGAGTTTTTCGTTAATTGTTATATATATTGAACTTATACTTTTAGTGTTGTTTAAAAATATTTAACCACATTCTATATTCATATTACTGTATTCTAAACCACCTTTAATTGTACATACACATCATTCTAATTTTTAACAATTAATTTAGTCCAAATTCATATACTGCTTAAATAAGTGGACTAACCATTATAAAATCACTATTATGTAGAGAAATAGAGACAACAAAGGTTCATAGCCTCTTTGAGCTTCATAATATGTAAGTGGAGGATGAAAATTTTCCAAAAAACAATATTGTCATATTTTTATAATATCACTCAAAATTTGTGGGTTAACCCCTACGAAAATATTGAGTTTTTCGCTAATTGCTATATATATTGAAGCTTATACTTTTAGTGTTGTTTAAAAAAATTAACCATATTCTGTATTCTTATTAATTTATTCTAAACCACTTTTCAAGGTACATGTACATCATTCTAATTTTTAACAATTAATTTAGTCTAAATTCATATACTTCTTAAATAAGTGGACTAACCACTATAAAATCACTATTATCTAGAGAAACAGAGACAACAAAGGTTCTTAAACTCTTTGACCATCATAATATGAATATGGAGGATTCAACTTTGCAATAAAATAATATTGTCATATTTTTTTAATATCACTCAAAATTTGTGGGTTAACCCCTACGAAAATATTGAGTTTTTCGTTAATTGTTATATATATTGAAGCTTATACTTTTAGTGTTGTTTAAAAATATTTAACCATATTCTACATTAATATTAATGTATTCTAAACCCTTTCATTGTACATACACATCATTCTAATTTGTAACAATTAATTTAGTCTAAATTCATATACTGCTTAAATAAGTGGACTAACCACTGTAAAATCACTATTATCTACAGAAAGAGAGACAATAAAGATTCCTAACCTCTTTGACCATCATAATATGAATGTGGAGGATGCAACTTTCCAATAAAACAATATTGTCATGTTTTTTTAATTTCACTCAAAATTTGTGGGTTAACCCCTACGAAAATATTGAGTTTTTCGTTAATTGCTATATATATTGAAGCTTATAATTTTAGTGTTGTTTAAAAATATTTAACCATATTCTATATTCTTATTAATATATTCTAAACCACCTTTCAAGGTACATGTACATCATTCTAATTTGTAACAATTAATTTAGTCTAAATTCATATACTGCTTAAATAAGTGGACTAACCACTATAAAATCAATATTATCTAGAGAAACAGAGACAACAAAGGTTCCAAACCTCTTTGACCATCATAATATGAATGTGGAGGATGCAACTTTCCAATAAAACAATATTGTCATGTTTTTTTAATTTCACTCAAAATTTGTGGGTTAACCCCTACGAAAATATTGAGTTTTTCGTTAATTGCTATATATATTGAAGCTAATACTTTTAGTGTTGTTTAAAAATATTTAACCATATTGAATATTCTTATTAATTTATTCTAAACCACCTTTCAAGGTACATGTACATCATTCTCATTTTAAACAATTAATTTACTCTAAATTTATATACTACTTAAATAAGTGGACTAACCACTATAAAATCATTATTATCTAGAGAAACAGAGACAACAAAGGTTTCTAACCTCTTTGACCATCATAATATGAATGTGGAGGATGCAACTTTCCAATAAAACAATATTGTCATGTTTTTTTAATTTCACTCAAAATTTGTGGTTAACCCCTACGAAAATATTGAGTTTTTCGTTAATTGCTATATATATTGAAGCTTATACTTTTAGTGTTGTTTAAAAATATTTAACCATATTCTATATTCTTATTAATTTATTCTAAACCACCTTTCAAGGTACATGTACATCATTCTAATTTTTAACAATTAATTTAGTCTAAATTCATATATTGCTTAAATAAGTGGACTAACCAGAATAAAATTATTATTATCTATAGAAACCGAGAAAACAAAGGTTCCTAACCTCTTTGAGCTTCATAATATGTAAGTGGAGGATGCAAATTTGCAATAAAACAATATTGTCATGTTTTTTTAATTTCACTCAAAATTAGTGGGTTAACCCCTACGAAAATATTGAGTTTTTCGTTAATTGCTATATATATTGAAGCTTATACTTTTAGTGTTGTTTAAAAATATTTAACCAAATTTTATATTCGTATTAATGTATTCTAATCCACCTTTCAAGGTACATGTACATCATTCTAATTTGTAACAATTAATTTAGTCTAAATTCATATACTGCTTAAATAAGTGGACTAACCACTATAAAATCACTATTATCTAGAGAAACAGAGACAACAAAGGTTCCTAACCTCTTTAACCAACATAATATGAATGTGGAGGATGCAACTTTGCAATAAAACAATATTGTCATGTTTTTTTAATTTCTCTTAAAATTTGTGGGTTAACCCCTACGAAAATATTGAGTTTTTCTTTAAATGCTATATATATTGAAGTTTATACTTTTAGTTTTGTTTAAAAATATTTAACCAAATTCTATATACGTATTAATGTATTTTAAACCACATTTCAAGGTACATGTACATCATTCTAATTTGTCACAATTAATTTAGTCTAAATTCATATACTGCTTAAATAAGTGGACTAACCACTATAAAATCACTATTATCTAGAGAAACAGAGACAACAAAGGTTCCTAACCTCTTTGAACATCACAATATGAAGGTGAAGGATGCAACTTTGCAATAAAACAATTTTGTCATGTTTTTTTAATTTCACTCAAAATTTGTGGGTTAACCCCTACGAAAATATTGTGTTTTTCGATAATTGCTATATATATTGAAGCTTATACTTTTAGTGTTGTTTAAAAATATTTAACCATATTCTATATTCGTATTAATGTATTCTAAAACACTTTTCAAGGTACATGTACATCATTCTAATTTGTAACAATTAATTTAGTATAAATTCACTATTATCTAGAGAAAGAGAGACAACAAAGGTTCATAACCTCTTTGACCATCATAATATGAATGTGGAGGATGCAACTTTGCAATAAAACAATCTTATCATGATTTTTTAATTACACTCAAAATTTGTGGGTTAACCCCTACGAAAATATTGAGTTTTTCTTTAAATGCTATATATATTGAAGTTTATACTTTTAGTTTTGTTTAAAAATATTTAACCAAATTCTATATACGTATTAATGTATTTTAAACCACATTTCAAGGTACATGTACATCATTCTAATTTGTCACAATTAATTTAGTCTAAATTCATATACTGCTTAAATAAGTGGACTAACCACTATAAAATCACTATTATCTAGAGAAACAGAGACAACAAAGGTTCCTAACCTCTTTGAACATCACAATATGAAGGTGAAGGATGCAACTTTGCAATAAAACAATTTTGTCATGTTTTTTTAATTTCACTCAAAATTTGTGGGTTAACCCCTACGAAAATATTGTGTTTTTCGATAATTGCTATATATATTGAAGCTTATACTTTTAGTGTTGTTTAAAAATATTTAACCATATTCTATATTCGTATTAATGTATTCTAAAACACTTTTCAAGGTACATGTACATCATTCTAATTTGTAACAATTAATTTAGTCTAAATTCATTTACTGCTTAAATAAGTGGACTAACCACTATAAAATCACTATTATCTAGAGAAACAGAGACAACAAAGGTTTCTAACCTCTTTGATCATCATAATATGAATGTGGAGGATTCAACTTTGCAATAAAACAATATTGTCATATTTTTTTAATATCACTCAAAATTTGTGGGTTAACCCCTACGAAAATATTACTTTTTCGTTAATTGTTATATATATTGAAACTTATAATTTTAGTGTAGTTTAAAAATATTTAACCACATTCATAATAATGTATTCTAAACAACCTTTCAAGGTACATGTACATCATTCTAATTTTTAACAATTAATTTAGTCTAAATTCATATAATTCTTAAATAAGTGGACTAACCACTATAAAATAATTATTATCCAGAAAAACAGAGACAACAAAGGTTCATAGTCTCTTTGAGCTTCATAATATGTAAGTGGAGAATGCAAATTTTCCATAAAACAATATTGTCATATTTTTATAATATCACTCAAAATTTGTGGGTTAACCCCTACGAAAATATTGAGTTTTTCGTTAATTGCTATATATATTGAAGCTTATACTTTTAGTGATTTTTAAAAATATTTAACCATGTTCTATATTCGTATTAATATATTCTAAACCACCTTTCAAGGTACATGTACATCATTCTAATTTGTAACAATTAATTTAGTCTAAATTCATATACTGCTTAAATAAGTGGACTAACCACTATAAAATCAATATTATCTAGAGAAACAGAGACAACAAAGGTTCCTAACCTCTTTGACCATCATAATATGAATGTGGAGGATGAAAATTTTCAATAAACAATATGGTCATGTTATTTTAATTTCACTCAAAATTTGTGGGTTAACCCCTACGAAAATATTGTGTTTTTCGTTAATTGTTATATATACTGAATCTTATAATTTTAGTGTTGTTTAAAAATATTTAACCATATTATATATTCGTATTAATGTATTCTAAACCACCTTTCAAGGTACATGTACATCATTCTAATTTGTAACAATTAATTTAATCTAAATTCATATACTGATTAAATAAGTGGACTAACCACTATAAAATCATTATTATCTAGAAAAAAGAGACAACAAAGATTACTAACCTTTTTGACCATCATAATATGAATGTGGAGGATGCAACTTTGCAATAAAACAATATTGTCATGTTTTTTTAATTTCACTCAAAATTTGTGGGTTAACCCCTACGAAATATTGAGTTTTTCTTTAAATGCTATATATATTGAAGTTTATACTTTTAGTTTTGTTTAAAAATATTTAACCAAATTCTATATATAAATTAATGTATTCTAAACCACATTTCAATGTACATGTACATCATTCTAATTTGTCACAATTAATTTAGTCTAAATTCATATACTGCTTAAATAAGTGGACTAACCACTATAAAATCAATATTATCTAGAGAAACAGAGACAACAAAGGTTTCTAACCTCTTTGACCATCACAATATGAATGTGGTGGATGCAACTTTGCAATAAAACAAGATTGTCATGTTTTTTTAATTTCACTCAAAATTTGTGGGTTAACCCCTACGAAAATATTGAGTTTTTCGTTAATTGCTATATATATTGAAGCGTATACTTTTAGTGTTGTTTAAAAATATTTAACCATATTCTACATTCGTATTAATGTATTCTAAAACACCTTTCAAGGTACATGTACATCATTCTAATTTGTAACAATTAATTTAGTCTAAATTCATATACTGCTTAAATAAGTAGACTAACCACTATAAAATCACTATTATCTAAAGAAAGAGAGACAACAAAGGTTCCTGACCTCTCTGAGCTTCATAATATGTAAGTGGAGGATGAAAATTTGCATTAAAAAAATATTTTCATATTTTTTTAATATCACTCAAAATATGTGGGTTAACCCCTACGAAAATATTGAGTGTTTCGTTAATTGCTATATATATTAAAGCTTATACTTTTAGTGTTGTTTAAAACTATTTAACCATATTCTATATTCTTATTTATGTATTCTAAACCATATTTCATGGTACATGTACATCATTCTTATTTGTAACAATTAATTTAGTTTAAATTCATATACTGCATAAATAAGTGGATTAACCACTATAAAATCACTATTATCTAGAGAAACAGAGACAACAAAGGTTCCTAACCTCTTTGACCATCATAATATGAATGTGGAGGATGCAACTTTGCAATAAAACAATATTTTCATGTTTTTTTAATTTCACTCAAAATTTGTGGGTTAACCCCTACGAAAATATTGAGTTTTTCGTTAATTGTTATATATATTGAAGCTTATACTTTTAGTGTTGTTTAAAAATATTTAACCATATTCTATATTCTTATTAATGTATTCTAAACCACATTTCATGGTACATGTACATCATTCTTATTTGTAACAATTAATTTAGTTTAAATTCATATACTGCTTCAATAAGTGGACTAACCACTATAAAATCACTATTATCTAGAGAAACAGAGACAACAAAGGTTCCTAACCTCTTTTTCATCACAATACAAATGTGGAGGATTCAACTTTGCAATAAAACAATATTGTCATGCTTTTTTAATTTCACTCTAAATTTGTGGGTTAACCCCTACTAAAATATTGAGTTTTTCGTTAATTGTAATATATATTGAAGCTTATACTTTTAGTGTTGTTTAAAAATATTTAACCATATTCTATATTCTTATTAATGTATTCTAAACCACCTTTCAAGGTACATGTACATCATTCAAACTTTTAACAATAAATTTAGTCTAAATTCATATACTGCTTAAATAAGTGGACTAACCACTAAAAAATCACTATTATCTAGTGAAACAAAGACAACAAAGATTCCTAACCTCTTTGACCATCATAATATGAATGTGGAGAATGCAACTTTGCAATAAAAAAAATTTTGTCATGTTTTTTTAATTTCATTCAAAATTTATTGGTTAATCCTTACAAAAAATTTGAGTTTTTCGTTAATTGCTATATATATTGAAGTTTATACTTTTAGTGTTGTTTAAAAATATTTAACCACTTTCTACATTCATATTAATGTTTAACCACTTTCTACATTGACAATTTTACACTATAAATACGTCCACAAACCCTCATGTCTTCACACAACTCTCCCTCCAAAACACTTCACGAAAAGAAAAGAAAAATCAAAAATGGCGACACACAATGCGTTCCTGAAAAATGCTCTCATTATTTGCCTCTTCACTCTAACCGTCATGACAGAAACCGCATATTCGCAACTCTGCGGTAAATTCGGGTGTAAGGGCAACATGTGCTGCAGCAAGTGGGGGTTTTGTGGACTCACAAACTCCTACTGCGGCACAGGGTGCCAGAGTGAACCTTGCAAATCCACACCTAATGCTCCAACTCCTAACCGTCCCGGCGGTCTAAATGCTTTTCCTCGTGGTACCATAGCGAGTGTTGTCACACCAG
Organism: Brassica nigra; assembly: GCA_016432835.1. NCBI lineage: Eukaryota > Viridiplantae > Streptophyta > Magnoliopsida > Brassicales > Brassicaceae > Brassica > Brassica nigra. The sequence continues at coordinate 61,752,459 of CM028246.1, forward strand.
CGTTCTTCAACAACATCATGAGTAAAGTCGGAAGTGGTTGCCCAGCAAAAGGGTTCTACACTGGCCAGGCGTTCATTGAGGCTGCTCAATCGTTTCCAGCCTACAGAGGAACAGTTGCTAAGCGTGAGATTGCCGCCATGTTGGCTCAGTTCTCTCACGAATCTGGAAGTAAGTTCAGCATTAACATCATCAGTTTTTCATCAAATATATAAAATGATATTTGTTTATATAATCATTTTTACTATAGTATTAGTTATAAAAATCAAAATGTCACGCATATATATGTAAACACCTTTGGTTTATCCGTTTGTATTTGAGTTTAATTTCAATTATGAAATATAGAGACCAGAATTCTTCTCGTAAAATATATGGATTTAGTAACTTTCTTGCAAAATAAACACGATGATATTTTTTGTCTTCTAAGTATTAATTGGGGGTATCCGTTTCATATTTTGAAATAAATTTTTGTTTCTTTGGTTATATAAAGGTTTTTGTTTCAAAGAAGAAATAGCTGGAGGAAGGTACTGCTAACTGAGCGTAAGGTACCCTTGTCAACCGGGAAAGAACTATTACGGTCGTGGTCCGATCCAAATCACATGGAACTACAACTACGGCGCTGCCGGAAGGTTCCTTGGACTTCCTCTCTTGGAGGATCCAGATATGGTGGCTCGTAGCCCAACCGTTGCTTTCAAGTTTGCCATGTGGTTCTGGAACAAGAACGTGCGTCCGGTTTTGAGCGGAGGGTTTGGAGCCACTACGAGAAGGATCAACGGCGGTGAGTGTGACGGTGGGCGTCCAGACTCTGTGGAGAGCAGGGTTAACCATTACTTGGATTTCTGCAAGAAACTTGGGGTCACTCCTGGAACCAACCTCAGATGTTGAAGACTACTCGTTCACGTGGAGTTTCCCAGAGTTGTGTGTCGAATTTAAAGAAAACTCATTAAGTGGTGTGTCATTTTTTGTGTCAACATTGTGTGGTGTGTTTTAAGGTACCTAATATTGTGTTGTTTGTGTGTAACTACTACATCTCATTATTCAATAACCATATTTCTTTGTATTTTTCCACTACAAAAGTAAAAATTCAAAGAAAAATGTTTTTTTTTTTAATTTCATTTTATCATTACAACAATTCTTATCAATCTTTACTAAAATTCTAAATTGTTAATGTAACCGATTTGATCCAACAAAGTACAAACACTATCACGTAAAACTCCAAAAATGCATTCCTAAAGCTAAATTATAAACTTAAACCTGAGTATATTACAGAACAATGTGCAAAACATGAATGAAATATTTGGTGCTACATATTCTTAAATTATTGATTGGACTAAAGCCTGACACATAAGACTATAAGACAAATATAACCTTCCACAAGAAATTCACGTTTACAGGTAATTCAAAACAATCTTAACAATTTTAAAATGGTTGGAATATGACACGAGCCTACTTTTAATATTCAAAAGAAGATCAACATCATACATTTCGTTCCTTTATGTCCTAAGATTATTATTTCTTATAAGACCTTTTCAATAAAATTTCCCTTAGAAAATATAATAATATAAATCTCACCAAACCAAAAGTTAATTAACCCATTTCGACAAGACCCTCCGTTATCGTTTTTTTTTTTTGCCAATGATAGTTTCTGTTATTTACAGTTTTCACATGTCAAAGTATGTCTGATAATGTTTTCTAGAAAACGTATATATACAGGTCTACAATTAAAAATAAATGATTTGACGAATTTATGTAATATACAACGAAAATTCAAAATGTTCGTTTGGAACATTTGAATTTTCTCTTCGTACCGTGACGACTAGGCTATTATTAAATTGGTTACGTGGCGTTGACGCTTGACTTCAATATCACAATATACACCTGTTTTCGACAAAACGGTTCCTTCACGGTACCATCATTGTCTTTGCTTCTCCTATAAAACGTGAACTAATGTACCTCTATCTACCCCACACACACAGAGATAGAAAACAACGATGAAGTACGCTAAAACCACATCACGAAATGACCAGTTTGCTATTTTACTCACAGCTCTTTTCTTCCTGATCCTAACCGTTTCCAAACCCGTCGCCTCTCAGAACTGCGGCTGCCCCCCTGGCTTATGCTGCAGCACTAATGGTTACTGTGGGACGACCGACGACTACTGCGGCGTGGGATGCAAAGAAGGACCTTGCAAGAACAGCGGTCCCGGAGATCCAACTGTTTCACTTGAAGAAACTGTGACACCTGAGTTCTTTAACTCTATACTAAGCCAAGCAACAGGGAGTGACTGCAAAGGTAGAGGATTCTACACTCGTGAAACCTTCATCGCTGCAGCTAATTCCTATTCGAAGTTCGGTGCTTCCATCTCCAAACGTGAAATCGCTGCCTTCTTCGCTCACGTCACTCAGGAAACAGGATGTAAGTAAGTCTCAACGATATTATTAAAAATCTAAAAAACCGACTTTGATCCGATGATCAACATTAAAAAATAGTGTTGTTTATCAGATCTATGCCTAAGCCTAGAGTTCGAATCCCAGACCGGGGTGTAGAAGCCTTTAGACCTTAATCAGTAGACTACGGTGTTTCCACAATAGTGTTGTTATCTAAGTCAATCTTATATATCTCCCAATAAATGTTTTTGTTATTTCGTATATTTTTTTGTCCATTCAGTTTTGACTTTTGATAATCCATGTTATAAATGCAATTTTATGTATATGAAAATTAATTATATTAACCCTTGGTTTCAATTTGATTTTCATATAAAGTAATATTTGAATTACGATATTTAATGGTTGAAAATTTGACTAAATTCAATTTCAGTATTAACAAAATAAAATCAGTTAGTTTATACAGATTTTGGTTCGATTCGAGTTATATTTTCTGCTCACCACTAGGATTCATTTTTGTAATCATTTGATTATGTATCTTGTTGCAGTCCTGTGCCACATTGAGGAAGTCGATGGACCAGCCAAGGCCGCAGAGTACTGTAACACAACAAACACAGAGTTCCCATGCGCACAAGGAAAGGGCTACTATGGTCGTGGTGCGATCCAGCTCTCTTGGAACTACAACTATGGTCCCTGTGGCAGAGATCTGAACGAGGACTTATTGGCTACACCAGAGAAAGTGGCCCAAGACCAGGTTCTTGCCTTCAAAACCGCTTTCTGGTACTGGACCACTTATGTTAGCTCGAGCTTTAAATCGGGCTTTGGGGCGACCATTAAAGCTGTGAATAGTAGGGAGTGTACCGGAGGAGATTCTACAGAGAAAGCTGCCAACAGGGTTAGGTACTTCCAAGACTATTGTACCAAGCTTGGAGTTCAACCTGGAGAAAACCTCACTTGTTAAGGTTTCTCTCTATCCATCTGAAAACAGCCAATGTTGGCAACATAAGAATAAGAGATCATAGAAGAGAAAGTATCATACTAGTATCGTAATGTTGTTGTAATAATGTAATCATGAAACGATTTCCATTTATGCATATAGGCACATGGGATTTTAGAACAGAGGTTCCATTATTGAACTTATCACCAACACACATTGGATGTATCTCTTTTTCTTTACATTTAAAATGCATGAATATTCATAAGATGTCACTCCTAGCTTCAATTCGATTTACGGGTAAACACAAACGAACAGAAAACACAAAAATAGGTAAGTTTGCAAACTGAAGCAAACTCGTTTTAATACCACGCATGAACATGTCGACGATGACATGCAGTGCCGGCTTAGAGGCGGTGCACACGGCGCATTTGCACTAGGTCTTGTTTTTTTTTTCATTTTTCTTAAGGAAATTAGGGTCCTGTTTTGTAAGAATGTATAAATATTAGGGTCTTAATTGTGAAAGTTACATCGATATACCTAAAATTATTAGAAAAAAATTTACTCAGCACAAGGTCCACTTAAAATTTAAGCCGGGCCTGATGACATGTACACACACAAACAGCAGATGCAATTTTAACAGAAGACTGAAACTTTGAACTGCTAAATCGTGTACCGATCATTTAGTTTAGTTGCAAGTTGTATTGTAACCCAAATAAATCATTCTGATAAGAAATATCAGAACGAGTGGTCTGTGTAGACAAGTAACGTACGGTCCACCATATTAAACAATTTCATCCGACTAAGGGGCCCATAATTTACTTTTCATTAGTTTCAATTTCAATCTTTCAAAATATCGATAGATTTATTATTTGAATTTTATACGAATTACTTTCTTAATTTGCCTAAACGAACTGAAGAAGAAATTAAACAAACCCAGGTTCTAACAAACAACCGAACCCTGAATAATTCCATCATAGTTTAGTATGTGCAAACGAGTTGTTTTATTTGCCTGCATGCTAAATGAAAGATTTCAAACAAGTGTAGTTTGTTTTTTGGATGAGTCTTTTTGGCTTCATGCAAAGCTGAAAGTATGAAAGTTAATAATTACTATCTTCGCCTCTCTACCACAATCCACAAAACCCATATCTAAAATCAAACCATGTGAACCACAAATACGTTCGGCTTATTATTTCACATATTCCTTACTATTACATTATCACTTAGACCACTTATTATTACACAAACCATCGCACATGTAGGACTCAGATGACACCATGTAGAATCTGGTCATTAGGTTTGTCACTGCAGTAGTCACATAAGCATTTAAAATCAAAAGCACCGGCATCTCCCGTAATGCATCTTCCACCTTTCGCGTCCTTGTCCTCACGGCATCTTATATAACAAATCGTCGGAAATGTCTGAGGCGCACAGAAGCCGAAACCCACATTCCCGCCGTATTCTTTAAGGCACTCGCTATCCTGCGCTTCTATCTCCGGCGCTTCTGCTCAGTTCATACATGGAGAATATTTGAGAAAACCGAAATCATATATATATATATATATGAATATATGATAAAACGTGCTGCAATACAATCATCGAGATAAATACTCTCTAGATCCTAAAGAACCACACAACGTTTAATAAATATGTGAAATAAATACGGTGTTAGTTACTTTACCAAAAATAACCAAAACGAGGATGAAAATGAGGGTGAAGGAAGAAACTGATTTTGTTGCCATGGCCATCTTAGCTCTCCCTATGTCTGCTCTTTACTCTCTCTGTTGAACTTTGGAGTTATTGTATCATTGTATGTAGGGCCTAATTGTATGTGTAAAATGAATCCGAGGGTGCTATTTATCTTTGTGGTTGGAGCAAAACTTAATCATTAAAGTTATTTAGCTGCCATCACTCAATATTTTAAATATATATATGAGTTTTAACTACTTTTTTGAGTTTTTCATATGCCTGAAAAACGTGATAAAATTGATTTGTTTGTAATATGAAAGGTTTTCTTGAAATAAATTATTAATCTAGGCTCAGCCCAGTATTAATTTAAAAGCAATACATGCTAAAGATGGAAACCGAATTGAACCAGAAAATTGAACAAACCCGAGATAAATCAAGAACCGAACCAGGAACTACTCCACCAGGTGCAAACTTTACTTCCTATCCCTAACCAGGAGCAGAGCAAGCTCTGATGCAGAAAATTAACAGCATGATCAACATTTATCTGTTCTAATGAACCACTTTTAACTTAATTCGACGAGTCTTTTGCTTATGCAATTTGAAGTTTGTTGTTTTCTTCTCCTACACCGACTATGATGCATCTCTATGTTAGTAATTCTGAGTTGCATTTACTTAGTAGGATCATTTGTCTCCTCCTATCCACCAACTTTGACCGCTGCTCTCAAGGTAAAAATGGCATCGACCACATTGTCACAATTCGCACTCACCCTCATTGGCCATTGCACTTTCAAAGGCCGTTTTGCATCCATATAGGAGATTCTCTGTTTGTTATAAATAAAAATATACTACCATTTAATACATTTCTCTTTATTATCATTGTTAATAATTATATAATGTAGAAACAGTTTAAAATATACTTATAAAAACAACAATATGATAATCTTATGCTGTCAAATACATAAACTTATTGTTATCAACCATGTCACAGTCTTAATTTATATAATTCATCTTGACCACAAATTATTTTTTAACACATGTGACATTCACAAATTCATCTTTGACCGCTATATTAGTTGCAAAAGAATTGGACGGCTATTCCGATTATATTTATATATATTTAAACAGTATTTTGACTTTTAATACACTTGATTAAGAGGTAGCCGCTGAAATTTTACCATAAAATTTATTTGATGCAACTGTATCTAATGTATTTAAAAGTTAAATAAAATATATTTTTTTGTTTTAGAAAACGAGGCTATTAGAGCTACTTTTATTTTTATTTTTTACTTTAGCTTTCAAAATTAGTTAAAATATAATTGGTAATTTGTCTGGTTGTACCATTTCATACTGTCCAACCAATTAGAGAAAATAATGCCACAAATAATAACAACATCATGTTTGTAGGTTAACGAAGATATTACTAGAACACTGATTGTCCGACAGTCGATTACTTCGCCGCCGAATCAGTAAATGTAATTCAAAAGAGTTTGGCTAAAACATAATTTAAAATATTATCGTAGAGTAAGAACATGTATGTTGTGACGGACCAGATATCTTTATGGATCAGTAACAAAACCATTTTTGTAAATTACGCTTAGTTTGTGAGATGATCGGAACTAAGATTTAGATAATTATAAATATTTTAAGTTAATCTTAATAAGAAAATCGATAATTTTTTTTAACAGATCAACAATTTTAAAGCTATACTATTTATGTATAATTAATTGCTCTTTAAAATATAGGAATCAAGGATTGTCTGGGTGTACACGTGGATGCTAGATGAAAGATTTTATAACAAGTGTTGATTTTAAAATCTTTCAGGCAGGCAGATCCGATCACATACCTACTAGGCTACACGTGGATGCTAGATGAAAGATTTTAAAACAAGTGTTGATTTTTTTTTTCATGTGAACTTCAGATATCCAATTCTTCAAACCATGGGAGCTTAGTTACTTCCGGCTTTTTATTGCACATATTCGTCATTTACATTATTACTTGGATCTTTTCCACACATATTATTACACAAACTATGATGTGACACATGCAGGATTCAAATACCACCACTAAGAATCTTGTCATTAGGAATGTCGCTGCAGTTGTCGCATAAGCATTTAACATTAAGATCACCGTCCTCTGACTCCTCTCCCCTAACGCATGTTCCACCTAGTGCGCCATTGTCCTCACGGCATCTTCTATAACAAAGCGACGGAAGTGGCTCAGGCAAACATAAGCTGAGACCCACATCCCCCCCCCTCCCCCCCCTCCCCCGTATTCTATCAGGCACTCGTCATCATGCGCTTTTGTCTCCGGCACTTCTGCTCATTATATATAGAAAGAACATTTAAGAAAACAAAAATTACATTGTATATTTACATTTTTTGAAAAAGAATCAAATAGTATATAAGAAAAACGTGCTCTCTGGATCAGATGAATCACGTAAGGCTTAACAGATATGTGAAATTAATATGGAGTTAGTTAGTTTACCAAAGATAACCAAAACGAGGATGAAAACGGTGGCCAAAGAAGAAACTGATTTGGTTGCGAATGCCATCTTCTCTGCTAGTATTAGGGCTGTTCAATACGGTAAAACCAAACCGTACCGAACCGAACCGAACCGAAATAGACAATATGGTTTGGTTTTGGTATATATCATATAATCCGAATGGATGTGATTTTATAAAAACCGTAGGATTTAGATATGGTTTGGTTTATAACCGATTAAACCGAATAAACCGAACAAAACCGATCAAAAGTAGAAACATGTAAATATATATCTATTTTATAACGACACATGAAAATATGTTAGTTATATAAGTTAATTTTTGTTAATAACAATTACCATATTTTTATAGTAATAAAAAAACTTTAATTTGTAAAACATTTGAACTATAATTAAATAACAATATATCGCGATTGTGGTTTTTTATTTTCTTAGTCTTCCTTTTTTAGTTTTTTGCTTTATTTTAGCATTGATTAAATTGAAGTGAAGTTTATAAATTTGATGGATAATAATTAGTGAAAATTCTTCACAATTTTTTCTTATCAATAAACGAACAAATTTTCGTGTTCAATCGAAGAAGCATGAATTTTATGAACAATAAATGTGGAAGAGTGGAAAAACTTTTCTTTCATGCTTTTATTTTGTTTCTTATTTTTACTTTCAAATTATTAAGCTTTGATTCTATTCTAAATTTGATTATTTTATATGATGGTAGAAGCGTTTTTTACTTTTTTGTTCATTTATTTGAATTTAATAAATGACTGCGTTGATAACATGACTTTAAAATTCATATAATATGCTCTCAAACTAAATAGTTAGGTTTTTGGTATAAAACCTAACAAAACCGAAAACCGACAGTATATAAACCGAACCGAAGTAAATATGGATTTAGAATGGTAGTTATATTTTAGTAACCGAAATACTGAAAAACCAAAAAAACCGAACCGAAACCGAACCGATATCCGGATTGAACACCCCTAGCTAGTATAGTTTTTTTTTTAAACTAAACTACTAGTATAGTAATGTTGTTGTAATAATGTGACGAAAAGATCTCCATTACATGGGATGTTAGAACAGAGGTTCCATATTGTGAACTTATCACCAACACACATTGGATCGATCTCTTTGTTTACATTTAAATGCATGAACGTTCCTAAGATGTCACTCCTATCTAGTATTCGAGTTATTTTTTAACATAAAAGATTTTAAAACAAGTGTAGATTTTTTTTTCTTTGGCTCGGACGAGTCTTTAGGCTTATAGCAAGTTGCGAAGTATGAAAGTTAATAATTGAGCCTCGGATACTTTCGGCTTTTTATTTCACATACTCGTTATTACATTATTACTTGGGACCATTTTCACATTTATTATTACACAACCATATGACACATGTAGAACTCAAATGCCACCTCTTAGAATCTGATCAAAAGGGCTGTCGCTGCAGTAGTCGCATAAGCATTTAACACCACCAGCACCGGCCTCTCCCCAAATGCATTTTCCACCTTTAGCCCCCTTGTTCTCACGGCATCTTGTATAACAAATCGTCGGGAATATCCGAGGCGCACAGAAGCCAAAACCCACATCACCACCGTATTCTTTCAGGCACTCGCTATCCTGCGCTTTTATCTCCGGCACTTCTGCTCAGTATACGTACATAAAGAGTATTAGAGAAAACAGATATCATAGAGTATATGCAAAACGTGCTGTAATGCAGACACTGAGAGAAATACTCTCTAGATCCTATGAACCACACAAATATCTGAAATAAATACGGAGTTAGTTACTTTACCAAAAATAACCAAAACGAGGATGAGAATGAGGGTGAAGGAAGAAACTGATTTTGTCGCCATGGCCATCTTATCTCTCTCTATGTCTGCTCTTTACCCTCTCTGTTGAACTTTGGAGTTGATGTATGTGTAAAATGTACCCGGCTGTGCTATTTATCTTTGTCGTTGGAGAAAAAAGTAATCATTAAAGTTATTTAGGTGCCATCACTCAGTCTTTAAATATATTTTTTTTGTCAGCATGTCTACATGTATATATATGCGTTTTAACTACTTTTTGAGTTTTTTCATAACACGTGACAAAATTGATTTGTTTGTAATATGAAGGTTTTCTTGAAAGAAACTACTACTCTAGGCCTAGCCCAGTATTTTATGTTAAAAGCCCAATACATGCTAAAGATGGAAACCGAATGGAACAAGAAAATTGAACAAACCCGAGTTAAATCAAGGAACCGAACCAGGAACTACTCCATACCAGGTGCAAACATTATTTTCTACCCCTGACCAGGAGCCGAGCCAGCTTGCTTTTACTTATTACGAAAAATAACTGCATGATCAAAAAAACTGCATGATCAAAAATGCATCTGTTCTGATGACATTTTTTTAGAGATCTATTAATGAAAACTCTTTAACAAAAAAAAGAAAGAAAAATAACTGCATGATCAAATATGCATCTGTTCTGATGACTTTTTTTTTGGAACACAGCATCTCTTCTGATGACCAATTGACCATCTCTATGTTGATAATTCTTAGTTGCATATACTTATTAGGATCATTTATCTACTCCTATCCACCAACTTGGACCGCCGCTCTCAAGGTAAGAATGGCATCGATCGCATTGTCACACATTCGCACTCACCTTCAGTGCTCTTTCAAAGGCCGTTTTGCACTCATATATCTGTGTTTGTCATAAATAACAAAATACTACCATTTAATATATTTCTCTTTATTATTTATGGTTAATAATTATATAATGTAGAAACAGTTTAAAATATTCTAATAAAAATAATAATATGATAATCTTATGTTGTCAAATACATAAAACTTATTGTTATCAACCATGTGACAGTCTTAATTATTTCGCCGCTGAGTCAGTAAATGTAATTCAAAAATGTAATCAAAAGAGTTGGCTAAAACACCATTTAAAATATTATCGGAGAGTAGCAATCGTAGATATGAACATGTATGTTGTGACAGACCAGATATCTTTATCAGTAACAAAAACATCTTTTTTAATTGCATTTAATTTGCAAGATGCTAAGATTTAGATAATTATAAACATTTTAAGTTAATCTTAATAAAAATCCTATTTATGTATAATTGCCCTTTAAAATTTAGGAATCAAGGATTTGTCTGGGTGTTTTCTAAACGGCCCTCATTTCTGATCCTTGAATTAACCGTAAATTAATCGAACGGCAGGCAGATACGATCACATACCTACTAGGCTACTACACGTGGATGCTAAATGAAAGATTTTACAACAAGTGTTGATTTTTCTTCTTTTTTTTTCTCTTTTTTTTCATGTGAGCTTCAGATATCGATATCTTCAAACCATGGGAGCCTCAGTTACTTCCGGCTTTTTATTGCACAGATATATTCGTCATTTACATTATTACTTGGATCTTTTCCACACATATTATTACACAAACCATGATGACACATGCAGGATTCAAATACCACCACTAAGAATCTTGTCATTAGGAAAGTCGCTGCTGCAGTAGTCGCATAAGCATTTAACATTAATATCACCGTCCTCTGACTCCTCTCCCCACTCGCATGTCCCACCTAGTGCGCCCTTGTCCTTACGGCATCTTCTATAACAAATCGTCGGAACTGGCTCAGGCAAACAGAAGCTGGGACCCACATCGCCCCCGTATTCTATCAGGCACTCGTCATCATGCGCTTCTGTCTCCGGCACTTCTGCTCATTATATATAGAAAGAACATTTAAGAAAACAAAAATCACATTGTATAAACATTTTTTTTTGAAAAGAATCAAATAGTATATAAGAAAAACGTGCTCTCTGGATCAGATGAATCATGTAGGGCTTAACAAATATGTGAAATTAATATGGAGTTAGTTAGTTTACCAAAGATAACCAAAACGAGGATGAAAACGATGGCCAAAGAAGAAACTGATTTGGTTGCGAATGCCATCTTCTCTGCTCTGTCTCTCTACTCTTTACTTTCTCTCTTTGACCCTGTGTGTAATATGAACTCGGGTTATGTTATTTATCTTTATCGTTGGGGCAAATAAATTATCATTAAAGTCGTTTAGCAGCCTGCAGCCTGCAGCCATCGATCTTACCTAATTTTCATTTTTTTAAAAATTATTTTCACTTACAAATGACAATAAACAAGTTAAGGGGCGGCTTAGAAGTATGAGGGGGAGTGCGACGTCCTTTTCACAATTTGTTTAAAATTTTTACTGAACAAAATAGTAGATATAAATATATTTTAACTAAATTTAGTTATAAATATTTTAAAAACTAATTTTATCTTGAAATTTTTTCAAACAAAATAATGAAATAGCTTAAGTAATTATAGAAAATTTTAGTTAAAACTAATTTTCCAAAGAAAAAACTTCCAAAGGGCTATATAATTTGTTTTTTTCCCAGGGGCCCTGAAAGTTTATGAGCCCTCCCTGAATTGTTTTGCTTTTTATTTCAACTTTTGTATTTTCAACTCATTTGATTATTTTAGTATTTTATTTTTATTATATTAAGATATATCCTAGGGTAATTCTTCCAAATAGATAATTTTTAAGTTTTTGTCATAAAAAGAGTCTCTAAGAAAGAAAATGACCAAAATAAATTTTATTAAAGAGGCAAAAGACTCTTATTTCCTAGATGTATGAATATAAGTATAAATAAAAAATAAAATAATAGTTTTTTACAGTTTCGAATTTTATGTTTTGAAATTCAAAAAATATTTTTTGAAACTATTTTTAAAATTTTTATTTTCAAATTTTTAATAATTATTTTTTATTTTATTAATTTTAAACTTCATTCCCAAAACTTCACCTTTTCACGCTAAATCCTAAATCTAGATTAGTTAACTCTAATTGTATAAGTGAATATTTACTTATTTAATGAAATATTTTGGTCATTTGGAATCTATATTTGTGACAAAAAAATTTTAGAGTTACCCTAGAATATTTTCCTATATCATATATTAATTTAATTTAAATTTAATATTTAATTTTAAAAGGAATCGTTTAGCTGTCATAAACCAGTAATTTAAATTATAATCATATTATATATCCTAAGAAAAAATAGAATAGATAAATATATAGGTCTATTAAATATATAGTATATATTAAATATATAGTATAGTTCTCGTTAAACTAATCATAAAATTAATTAATAATATGCAATTAGGTTCACGTTTTAAACATATAATAATTCTGTGTGCTATTTATTATCTACCAACTTGGACCAACACTTGCAAGGTAAGAACAGTATTGAGTCTATTGACCAAATAGGTCACTCTCATTACTATTTTAAAGGCCGTGTTTTTGCATTTTGATACATCTTTGTTTGTAAGAAATAAAAAATATTACGATTTTAATAACTTTCTCTTTGCTAATTGTATAAGTTAGCCGCCATAGATAAAATGTTAAGAAGTATCTATAATAGAAACTAAACTATAATAAACTTCTCGTTATCAACCATGTCACAATCTTAACTTATATAATTCATTTTATCCATAAAATATTTCTTATCCATATGTCACGTTCAAAAGATCATCTTTGACCGATAGTTTAGCTGCAAAACAACTGGACGGCTATTCATTATTCTATCTTTATAATATTTAATAGTATTTTGACTTAATACACACATATTGAAAACATGTAATTTCTGGTATATATCTAAACTTTTACATATGAATAATAAGGAATATAACACATTACTAAAAAAAAAAATCATGTTTGTGGGTTAACGAAGATGCCTGAACGGCCGATTACCTCGACGTTGCCTCTAGATCCAGTAAATATAATAACAAAGAGAGTAGTAAACACAAGTATCTCAAGAGAGAAAAAAAAACTGTATCTCTTATATATTAAAATAGAATCATTACAACATTTTGAGTTGTCTCTTAGCACTTTTGGTTTATTTACAAAACAAAAAAAGTATCTCAAGAGGTTTTATCCAATATAACAAAGTTGAAAACAAAAGAAAAGAAGTGTATAAATGTGAAAAAGTTTCTCAAGTTTTTAAAAACTCATCTACACATGTCCTAATATAATTGATTTAAATTTTCAGTTTGTATTAATTTAGGAGAAATTGCAAAAACTACCACTTTCTTATTACCACTTTTCATCTTTACCTTAACCACTTATACCTTTCAAATTTTGATAAGCAAAAGACATTTATATCCCTAATTAATTAAATCTAAATTCAATTAGAGAAAGTAGAGTTTATCCCTTACGCCTCCGGCTTCTCCGATGGTGGCTAGTAGAGCCGACGCCGGAATCCATAGTTTCCTTTTTCTTTTTGCCTATCTTTGCTTCTCTCCTCATGAATCCATATATCTTTTTCTCTGGGTTTGAGTTTGGCGTGGATCCACTTCTCAAATGTTAGATCTAGTTATTGTGCTTGTCGTAGATGAACCTTAAGATCCATGGCGACAGGATGAAGAGAAGGATGGTGGGTGAGGTTCATCGGAGATCCGCCGCAACTTCATCTCACACCTATCTTCTGGGAAAGCTTCTCGTCTTTCTCTCTCAGACGGTGGCGTGTGCTTTGTGTCTCAGAGATCGTCACTGCGAACCAGCGCCGGCAAAAGTTGGTGTTTGTGCTTTCTCCTCTCGTTTACTCTTGGTGGTCTCGCGACAGCTTGGTGGACGTTCCGATGTGGTCAGCTTCGGGCCTTTATTATCTTAGTTATCGTTTTTGTTTATGAGGTGTCTGGTAGGGAGCTTATCTCGTGGTGTTCCTTTTGGGTCCTCTTGCGTGTTTCATGTTCTTGGTTTCTAGAGCTTATCAGTGGTTAGTACTGTGACACAATCAGCCTGGTAGAGGAATAGTATTCCTGAAGTAAGGAACAAATGATTTTATCTTTACCTGCTATATGTTTCATTTAGTTTGGCTCTGTTTTGATTATTGTTGCTTTCTTGTCTCTTTTAAGAACAAGAACCATAATGGTTTATTAATTTCAGTGTCTTGTGTTTCTTTGTTCAATGATCAGAATCTGAGATTGCATTGATGTTCTTTGTACATAATACTTATTGTCAATTCTTTTAGCATCAGCTATGGTCTCTGCTTTATCCATTGTTCAGAGAGAACAATCATCTTGAGAAGACAAAAAGCCTTTCCCTAAATTATATTGTTTGTGCAGTAATGGAAGTTGGAGATCTGTATGGAACATTGATTTCCAGGATGAATCTCAGGTGCTTGACATAAAAGGAAATTGCAGGCTGTAACATTCGCCACTCATTTATTCTCTCTCTTTAAGTTGGATGTAACTTATTCAAAGCCAATGGAAGATTAGTAAGTAGCTTTTGTGTAATGTCAGTGCTTCAGTCTGTCATCTCTTAGTAGCTTTTGTGCATGGCCTGGTCTTTTTGGTTGAAATTTGAGCTGTGTTTGAGCCAAGACTCTATCTTTTTCTTATACATAACATCTCTATTGACAACTGTAGGTGTTTCAGAGGATTGATGTGTTTAGCAAAGATTTCGATAACAGAGCGGAAGTGGAGATTGGAGCTCCATGGCCGTTACCTCCTCTGGAAGCCACTGCCACATTGGCACACAAATTTGAACTCTTAGGTTTGTTTGCGTCTCTCTCCCTCTCTCGCTTTATGTTTCCTTGCATTGTATAAAGACAATGTTTAGAGCTAATGTTGATCATGGGAGAACAACAGGTACATGCAAGATCAAGATCACGTCTGAGAAAACAACAGTGAAGACGTCTGGAAACTTGGCGCAGATCCCTCCGTTTGATATCCCGAGGCTTTCCGACAGTTTCAGGCCACCGTCTGGAAACTTGGATACTTATGATCATTATTATATGTTCTTATATATTATTTATATACCCTTATAAATTATCTTATACAGATTTATAAATCATTTTGTTTTTTTTATACGACTTTATAAACCTTAATTCTTTTTGTTTATGAACTGACGAGCTGTTGAAAATAATTATTAATAGTTAAAAACGATTTATAAGTCTTTCTATATTAATTATAGACCTTTATAAATTAATTTACATAGATTTATAAGTCTTTATAACGTTTAAATACACTTTTATATATTGTAAACTCGATTGATTTTACAAGAGGTAAAAAACCAGTTTTAATAAGGTGTTATAAAACTACTGAAATACAAATGTGGAAATAAACAATTTTGTTTTGATTTTATAAGAGTATATAAACGATTTTTAATAAGGTGTTATAAAGCTACTGAAATACAAATTTGGAAACTTGAACAATTATGTCACATAGTCTTTCATTTTAAAATTTTATTTTCTATCTTATATAAATTTATATGCCCTTATATATTATTTATATACCCTTATAAATTATTTTACACAGATTTATAAATCATTTTGGTTTTTTATACGACTTTATAAACCTTAATTCTTTTGTTTATGAACTGATGAGTTCTTGAAAATAATTATTAATAGTTAAAACTTGTTCATAAGCCTTTCTATATTAGTTATAGACCTTTATAAATTAATTTACATAGATTTATAAGTCTTTATAACTTTTAAATACACTTTTATATATCCTAAACTCGATTGATTTTACAAGAGGTAAAAAAACCAGTTTTAATAAGGTGTTATAAAACTACTGAATTACAAATATGGAAATAAACCATTTTGTTTTGATTTTATAAGAGTATATAAATATTTTTAATAATGTGTTATAAAGCTACTGAAATACAAATTTGGAAACTTGAACCAATATGCCGCATAGTCTTTCATTTTAAACATTTATTTTCTATCTTATATAAATTTATATGCCCTTATATATATTATTTATAGACCCTTATAAATTATCTTATACAGATTTATAAATCATTTTGGTTTTTTATACGACTTTATAAACCTTAAATATTTTTGTTTATGAACTGATGAGACAGCGACGGTGAGCTTCTTCGAATCTCTTGGCTGCGTCGCATAGAGCGTAGATCACGCTGCTGAGGTTGAGCGAGTGGACGGTATTCGGAGGCTGATTGGAAGAGCGTTGTCGGGATTACGGACAGAGCATAGGCTGTGTATCTGTCTTTTAACTGCTTCCGATGTTGATGGTGCTCTCAACTTTGAGAACCTTAAGGTACATACTAGAGTAGTTCCCATATTCTATAGCTTCCTTTGATGATATGAACATTTGATGATATTTCTTTGGTGGAGTTTATTAGTAGTTGAGAAATATATATTGCTCTGCCTCAGGAGGACCAATCCGTTTTAGAAAAGCTATTGGACATCTTGCACCTGAGCTTGGGAAGCTCGAACATTTACAATATTTGTAACTTGTAAGTCATCACATCACATCGTTTGTGTCACTGTCTGATCTTACAACTCAACTCTATGTAGTGTTTGTAACTTATGTAATTTGTGATTGTCTTGTCTTAGCTCTTGTGTTTGAGTTACTTTTGATTGATTCTGCCTCAACCCCATACATGAAAAATCGTATACCATTCACGAACTGGTGTCTTCTTTGACTGTTTTAGCTTTTAGCTCATGAATCAAGCATCTTGTTGTTGGCTGTGATAGACTTGTGAATGTGTTAAAGAAGCTTGAGGTACTACAGTAGTTCCCACATTCTATAGCTTCGGCAGTGAGTTTATCAGTTTGTGAATATGTCAGTGTGTCACTGAGTTTCAAGTTGTTTATGAACTTGTGATTATTAATAGTTGAGAAATTATATGGACTGTGTGATCTTAGTTGTTATCTTTTGTTGCTGGCTGCAGCATGGACTTGCAGACAGTACAAAGAATGGCACAAGTGGAGTCATGAGTCTTAATAAAGCTTGGAAGTTGGAACGAGTGTTGGAGAGTGTAGCTTGGAGGATACACGACTGGTAGTGAAGTAGTGAAATTGGAACGAGTGTAAAACAACTACACGAGTCTTTTTAATCTTTATTCAACAACTAGTGTGATATGATCATATGAATAAAATATATGTAAACTTTGTTTTTTTTTTTAATTTAATACTTTGATTTTGAGACAAAAATGAATAAAAGATACTTTTTATGATTCTGATAATCAACCAAAACAAGTTATATGTGAAAGAAGCTCTTTCAATGATTTATAAGCCTTTATAAAATGTTATAAGACTATATAAAAAAATTACCTTTTGAAAATCTACAAATCCTTATAAATGATTTTATAAACCCTTATAAATAATTTTAAATATTCTTATAAATGATTTATAGACCTTTATAAAAGTTTCTATATATTCATATAAATGGTTTTAAGATTTTATAAATGAATTACCTTTCTAGATATTTATAAATGATTTTATAAAACCTTATAAATATTTGGTATATTCTTATAAGTGATTTTCTAAAGGTTTATAAATCATTTATAGGAATATATATAAAATATTGATAAAAGTTTATAAATGATTTCTAAATCTTCATAAATGATTTATAAACATTTATAAATTATTTATAATCCTTGTAAAGCCTTATAGACTGATTTTATAAACTCTTATAAATGAATTGTACTTTAATAATATATTTAGAAAGTCTTATAAACAGATTTTATAAACTCTTATAAAATCTTATTAATTGTTTTATAAACCATTATAAATAATCGTTTATTTCTTATAAATAATTTACAAACATTTATAATAGAATTATTGACAGATTAACCTGAAGTATATATTCTATATAACAGGGATGTACGTGATTTGAAGTCTAAAAGATCTTAAAAGTGCTCAGACACCTGAGTTTATGGCCGCAGGGCCAGTCCAAGATGCATAAGCTTTCTTGGAAACATCGAAGGAAGGCGCATGTATCCTGAGATTCAAGTGTCCTCACAACCTTCATACCTTCAAGGACTTGTACAAACACAACATGCTTGTTATCTAACCATGTCCTCTTATAACTGACTTTATAGAATCTTATTAATTATTTTATAAACCCTCATAAAACAATTATTACTACATATTAATGATACATAATCACTTGTAAATGGTTTTATAAACCATTATAAATAATTTTATTTATTTTTTAGAAATGATTCATAAATAATTATAAATTATTTAAGAAGATTTCCAAGAAATTATAAACACTTGTAAATATCTTTATAAACACTTTATAAATTAACTTATAAACCCTTTTAATCAAAAACCAGTTTATAAACTCTGTTAAATCAGTATATAATCCCTTATAAGTTAATTTATAAACCCTTAGAAATTAATTTATAATCCATTATAAATTAAGTTATGAACACTTAAATTAATAATAGTGATTAACTATCAAAACGACTCATTTATGATTTTCCATAATCAACTATTATTCTAAAAAACCACATAAAGCAATTGATAACCATTAATTCAGGTTTCAAGATCGATGCATACACAGATCAAGTTATTTATAAACCATTTATAAACACTTATAAATGACTTAAAACCCCTTATAAACCTTATGAATTGTTTATACAATTTTATAAATGATATATAAACCTCTTATAGTGATTATTTATAAATTCTTATAAATGATATAGTTGTTATACCAATTATGAAATTTTATAAAATATATAATTTTTTAAAATCTATTCTTTTATAGTTTCTATAAATTATTTGTTTTAACCGATTTACAAACACTTATAAATAATTATACACTTTTACTAATGGTACATTTGTTTATAGGAGTTTATAGATGATATACTAAACTTTTAAATTCTTATAAAGGAAATATCAGTTTATATATACTTATAAAATTTATAAAATGATTTATAAGGTTTTATAAACTAATTTATTATTTATAAACTGATTTATGGTTTATAAGGTGATTTTTGAGGTTTTAAGTTAATTTATTATTTTTATTAACTAATTTTAGTTTTATAAGTGTTATAAACAGATTTGTAAACCTTCTGATATTTTTCTAGCAAAATATTTATATTTTCAACAGCTCAAGAAGAGCCTCTAAACCATTTATATACTTTTATAAATTCTTATAAAGCATTTATAATATTTTATAAACCTTTATAAATGGTTTATAAACTATGAATAAATGTTTTCACAAATTTTTATAAACCTTTATAAATTATATATATATATTTTTTTATAAATATTTATTTTAGACCCTTAGTAAATATTTTAGAAACCTTTATAAACTTCTACAAATATTTATAAACCTTTATAAATGATTTATAATCTCTTTATAAGTTCTTATTAATCTTATAAAATGATTTATATAAGACTATTTACAAAATTTGCATGTTTTATGAAACTTTAAGTTATTTAATATGGGAGTAAAATTAGTGTCAGCTTAGATTACAAATAGGTTTATAAAGTCTTATAAAACTAAGTTAGTTTTCTTATCAAAGAGTTAGTTTTCTTATCAAAGGATTAAAGTACAGACAAAAGATATTATTTGTAAAGGCATAAACAAACAAATTGTTAACATACCCTTTATAAAAGATTTTAGACTCTTTATAAATGGATTATAAAATTTATATATATATTTTATAAACTTTTAATTGTTTGCATATCCTTATAAATTATTTTACATATCTTTATTAATTGTTTTATAAGTCTTTATAAATCATTATATACTCTTATAAACGATGTAGATACTTCTAATTGGTTTCTACACCTATATAAATCCTTATAAATAGTATACTTACGCTTTATAAATTATTTATAAACTTTCATAACATTCTTATAAGCCTTTCTAAATGGTTTAATAATAGATTTTTTCAAATAATTTTCATACCCTTATAAATTGTTTTATAAATGGTAGATACGGTTCTTTTGCTTTGTGCCTCTCCTCATATACACAGATTTGACGAGGACTACAATCTCCTAATAGATTTGAACTCAAGCTTTAGACCGATTCATAGTGCCGGTTATGCACTGGAACATGTGGCCTTGGAATATTTAGTAGTTATTGTATTCATATGCTTCTTTATGAAAGAGTTTTTTGGTGCGTAATCTAATATACTTTTAGGTTATGAACCAATCATTTTGATTATCAGAGATATAATAAAGAGCATCCATTTACTTGAAAGTAGAACTAGAAATGTTTGATTTCAAATACAAAATAGCTGGGAATTGCACATATGAGAGATTTTGGGTAATTTAAATTCAAAAGAAACCATAAAATTATTTACAAAGGTTTATAAATCATTTCTCAGGATTCATAAATCAATTTGTAAGTGTTTATAACTTATTTTATAAAGATTTATAAATTAGCTATAAAAATTTATAAAACCTTATAAATTATTTATAAGAGTTTTTAATCATTTAAAATATTTTAATAATTTTGTAATGATTTATAAATCAATTATAAAGATTTAAAATGAGTCTTATAAATAATTTATAAGCCTTTAAAAAGTTATAATGATCCAGTAAGTCTTATAGATCATTTACAAGTGCTTACAGATAAAATTATAAGAGTTGGTAAATGTTTATAATTAATTTATAAGAGTTTATAAATTAGTTATTAGAGATTATAAATTATTTTATAAGGGTTTATAAATATTTTAAAGACTTCTAAATCATTTATAAGAGGGTTCATAATTATTTATAAATCATTTATAAGAGCTTAGAATTCAGTTATAATAATTTATAAATTATTTTATAAAATTTTATAAATTAGTTATAAATATTTAGAAAGGCTTATAAATCATAAACGAGTACAAAGGTTTATGAATGTTTATTAGGGTTTGTGAACCGGTTTATAAGGGCTTATGAACTAACTTATAAAGTTACATGTACTTATTTATAAGTGTTTATGAATTGATTTATATAAACATATTGATTAAGTGTTTATAAATTTATTTATAATAATCTATCAAGGAAAGAAACATGTCGTTATGATGTTCTCATTGTGTTTTCAGTGTCTAAATTATGAGGGTAAGTATGGAGTCTATATTAAATGATTAAAATACAGACAAAAGATATTCTTTCTAAAATCATGAACAAACAAATTGTTTACAAGGTTTATAGATTCTATATAAATAATTTATAAACCCTTATAAATGGTTTATAAAATTTATATATTGTTTTATAAATGATTTATAAATCCTTTTTAATTATTTACATACCGTTATAAATCGTTATAAATGATTTTACATACTCTTATAAATTGTTTTATAAGCCTTTATAAATGGTTATATATTCTTATAAATAATATAGAAACCTTATAATTGGTTTCTAAACCTATATAAACTCTTATTAATAGTATACATACCCTTATAGATTTTATAACTTGTTTTATATATAAACTTTCATAACTTTCTTATAAACATTTGTAAATGGTTTATAGAATTTATAACTTGTTTTATAAGCCTTTAAAATGGTTTATAAACTCTTACAAATAATTTTACGCCCTTGTAAATTGTTTTATAATCCTTTATAATGGTGTATAAACTTTATAAATTATTTTTATAAGCCCTTATAAATTATTTACATACCCTTATACACCCTTATAAATTATTAACAAACCATTATAAATTATTTTACAAGCCTTTCTAAATGGTTATAGACTCTTTTAGTTAATTTTTAAACCTATATAACTCTTATAATGCCCTTATAAATTGAATATAAACTTTTAACCTTTTATAAACCCTTATAAATGTTTTTAAATTGTTTTTATAAATTTCAAAAGTTAAAGTTAGTGTAGTTGGAAAGTAGTTTACTAAGATTTATAAATGGTGTATAAAATTTAGAAATTGTTTTATAAACTCTATGAATGTTTTATAAACACTTATAAATAATTTATACATCCTTTAAACCCCTTATAAAATATTAGACTTTCTAAATGGTTATAAATGATTTAGAGTTCTTCTAACTGATTTATTTTACCTTTATAAACCCTTATAAATTGTCTAAGTGAAGATATTTTTATGATTTATAAACTCTTATAAATAGATTTATAAACCTTGTAAATTAATTTATAAATCGCTTATAAGTTCTGATAAATTGTTTTATAAACCCTTTTAAATAGTTTTACAAACCTTTATAAATAGTTATATAAATATTTATATGTATTTTATAAATTTTATAGATGGTTGATACAAGGTTTTATAAGCTCTTATAAAATTTATAAATGGTTTTATAAACTCATATAAATGATTTATATACAAAACTATTTCATATATCCGTATGATTGGTTTTATAAACCTTTATAAACATACATGAATAGTTTTATCCTGAGAACCAGACTGAAGGTTAATCCTGAGAAGCAGTCATTTCATCAGAGATATTCACATGACCCGAGGTATCTATGAAATTGCATAGATAGGATTTAGACCTGCTATCTTCAAGGACAAGCGACATCGGAACCGCCTTGATTGAAATGTTCCTCTCCTGCTCATCAACTCTTGTGTCTGTATACTTCATGCGCTTCTCGTTTTAAGCATTAAAAGTAGACATATGGTGAGTCTGCTCTACCAACATATCCATGAAGACAGTTTTCCCATGCTGTAGATGCCCCACAGGAGCAACATTCCTCACAAGCTCTGGATTCGACATGAGGCCGTGGAATCCTTCACCCCTACCTCAGATCTGACGTCTCTGACAGGTTTGATAATCGGCATCTCGAGAGGCTGCTCATCCTCATCCATGACTAAAGTCTCAACATCCTTCCCCGTAAACTTCTTGTGCGGTGGGATAGTACTTTTTATCCTCAGGGAGAACAATCTGGTTATCCATCTCCACGTCATTGATCGTGGTGATCCAACCGTTAGAACCCCCAGGAGGATGTTCTCCATCTGATCCATCCTCTTCACGCTGCTTATCCTGAAACTCCTCGTGTTCTATTTCATCATCACTCTCTCTGTCGGACTCAATCTCAGGTTTAATGTAGTTACCAAACTCATCATACAAGCTATCATCCATCTTTAATGTAAACCTGTCACAAAGATTCCCATAAGAAAACAGAATACCGTAGAGTGAAGATAAACAATATAGGAAAAAATATCTCAAAATCAAATCAGACCATCACAAGCTTGTTAATAGTAAAGCTGAAACAGTACTATAACAACACATCCAACACTTGATAATAACCACAAAACCATTCTCGGATCTGGAGAAAATGCTAAGGAGTAACTGCAGCGTAAAACATGAAATCCATGAACTATCACCAGAAGAAGGTTTAAGGACGAGTCAACTATTAAAACGGTAAGCACAACCACCATAAACGGGAACGAAGGATCCTCTCGCGTAGTTTTACCAAAGCGTCTATGAGAGTAGTACTAGGCAAAGCCCTAAGTTATAATCAATAGAAACTTAAGCTAACTTGGACTAGAGAAAATAATCTAAGCTCGAATCAAGTAAAACCTTAAGCTAGAAACTTCTTGAGAAGATAGCGCAAAAAAAGCTAAGGAGTGAGAGGACGAACTAGATGGGGAAAAAGCGAGATGGAACGGCGTAAGGAGGGTAGGGAGTGAGAGGTAAGAGAAGGATTGCCGTCGTCGTCCGATCTCCTAGTCGTCGTCGTCCGATCTCTTCGCCGTCGTCGTCCAATCTCCGATCTCGTCGCATTGCCGTCGAAGTTTTCTATGGAAATAGAAAGAGACGGGTAATTAGGTTAGAATTGTGAGAGAGTTATTTTTGTCTTTTGCCTATTAATGATTTAGGTATTTCTGAAAATGTATTCCTTCTAAGTGTATATATGAAAAGTGGTACCTAAAAAAGTGTACTTATGAAATTTCCCCTTAATTTAGTTAGATAATTAGGTTTTAATAAAAAAATATTATTATTGTATTTGGTTAAGAATGCTTTAGACATTAATATGAACACGTGGATGCCAAAGTAGTCAAAGTATTACCAAACTTGTTTTATTACACAGAGAAAGTCGTACTTTTACATTATTCTTTGTTTCATATTACGTGATCATACATTCACATCCATTATTAGATTTTAATCATTACACAAACCAAAGTATTAGCGATCGTTTGGAAACTGGGATTAGGGTTGATCGTTGCAGTAGTCGCATAAGCACTTGACGTTAGTTCCTGGTCCCCAACGGCATCTTCCACCTTTAGCCCCCTTGTTCTCACGGCATCTTGTGTAACAAAACGTCGGAAATATCCGAGGCGCACAGAGGCTGAAGCCAACATCGCCACCGTATTCTCTCAAACACTGGCTATCTTGTGCTTCTATCTCTGGCACGTCTGTTACAACAAAAGAAAATAGAACTATATATTAAACGGAATACAAGGCGTAATATGAAGTTACTAACAAATAAGAAACCTACCAGAGATAACTAAGAAGAAGATGAAGAAGACAACAAAGATGGAAAGTGGTTTTATCGCCATTGCCACTTTTGCTATGTGTGTCTCACTTTGGGGGGTTTGTTTTGATATGTAGTTGAACACTTGGGGCTGGTGCTATTTATATTAATCTCTAGGACCAAAGTGGTATAGAACCGAACCATACCGAAACTAAACCAGTAAGATAACAACCAAAAAGTCAAATAGTTCTAGTTTGAATTGTTGACCTTTTGGCCACAACCGACATGACTATATATATACAATCCAATTTTTATTAATTTATTCTCTGATTTATGTAAGGCAATAAACGTGTTACAAAAAAAAATATAAGACAATAAACATATACAGTAGCAAAATTGTCTTTCTCCCTCATGCCATTCTTTACAAGCAAACTAATATATATGGAGAATATAAACAAACATTCTTTCACATGGGATTATGGGAAGACATAACTGAGCAGTAGATGTTATAAACCTGTTCCTAAGTAACCGTTGCTGCCAGCAGAACTACCTATAGGAGCAGGCAAGTCACGAACGAGGAACTTCACCGTGTGTTTTCCCATACCATGTAAAATCTCCAAGCATTCTTGGAGATCAGAATCTGTAACCATCAACACCCATTCTTCTTCATCATCCAAGTACTTGAGTTGAAACGACCCCTCTTGCAGTTTAAACCGTTTACCAACTTCTTTGTAGAGCTGTGAACACCCAACCAATGGCTCGAACTTGAAACGTGTTGTGTCTTCTCTATAAGTGGCCTTTACAGTACGCGTTGTTGACTCACTTTGGCCGCTGTTGCTTTTATGGGTTCTCATTTGGTTCCATTCGTCCATGGAAGTAGATGAGCTTCCAAGCATAACTGCGCCTGAGCTATTTGATGAATCTGACATGGATCGAACTGTTGTTTCCATGCCATCTGTAACCGCCACCGGAGAGGTTAACTTGCCATTGCTCTTTATTCCTTCACTGCCATTGAAGCCAGACTGTTCGTCCAACCAAGCCCATTGTTGACCACTAGCATTCCCCTCCATGAATGACTCTGCACCAAACAGAAACCTGTCTTAAAATTTGAGACTCTAAGGTTCATGGCATAGAGATGTTCTTACCGTTTGTAATGATATCATCCTCTAACTTAACTGCATTGTCGACTGATTTAGCTTTCAAGAGCTCCAAGGAGGTAGCTTCAGCCATATTCTCCTGACCTCTTACATGTGTATTGTTACCATCAGAAGATGGACTGATAAAAGGACCAACTGCAACGAATCTGCCTGTTGCTGAGTCAAACTTGAGTCCTCCTTCTACACCCTGGACCGAGTCAAGCACCGTCTGTATTTTCCTCAATGACCTATTCACTTTGTTAATCTTACGAGACGGCCACCTCATGATCCCATTTTGTCTGCATATCCGTTTTAATGTAGTGGGACACACTGCAAAAGATTAGATCCAAGTGAAGCGTTAGTTAGTTAGTCTGGTAAATAGAAATGCATCCATGCCCGAGATAATGTGAGAAGCTCACCACCAAGGCTTCTTGCAGCATCCTTTAGACTACCAGAAAAATGTTGTTGGAGAACGCTTAAGCTCACATTTTTCTCCACGGTGCTCTTCTTCTGCGGTGTTCTAGCTTTGCTCATATCCTATGGATAAAAAAAAAACAAATCAGTGCTCAATCTAGTAAGTTGTTTCACAATATCTACAGAATAACCAAACTGCATACCTGCTCAAAAGTGCCTTGACTTCTGTTATCTTTATCAGATGAGTTAGAGTTAAGTTCACAATCCAATACTATTGTCTGAAAGTTTCCTGAACATGTAGTCTGCGGGAAGTTAGATACCTCTCCACTCCTTTTCGTTGCCCCCACATCCGAAACAGTTCTCAGAGTTCGACAAATCCTCTGCATCGTACCCGAAAGGCTGTCTAATAGAAGTTGTTGTTCCAAGCTTCCTTTCATACTTAGAGGCAAGAAAAGTTCAAGAATGTAATCATCTTCACCGGTCCAAGTGCTCCTCAGTTTTATAGCAACAGCAGCATTGAGACCGTACTTTCTAGCGTGATGGACAAGAGGGTACTCGCTGATATCATATGCCTTGACATCAGAAGAAAAGAAGGGCTGGTTTGATACGAAAGCTTTGCCAACGATTCCTTCCTTTTCTCTTAGACAATGCTCCAAACACGCGTGCAGAAAACCTTCCATCTCCATATCATTCACATAACAAGTTGTCTCTTCTACGCAAAGAACACAGTTCTCACCATAACTACAAGGAATCCAGGCTAGAGCTAAAGGCAACTTGTGTGCATGACAAACTGCTCGCAGAACATCTTTTATTTCAGCTAAGGCCTCTCTTTGATTACTCGAAAGGTACTACAAAAGCAAAAAGTTCAATTAGACTGAGACATAAACAAACTAGAACTTAATGTGTTTTGGTTCAGATGTTTGTTACCTGAGGTCTAGGGATCGCTGATGTCCTTAAGTTCACAGCCTGAAGAGCACGGCAAACAGAGTCCATCTCCATATCAAAATTGTGTTTTTCCTTGGATGTGACGAGCTCCATGACTGCACAACAAGACGTCCCTGATGCTTCAAGGATAGGTATCGCAATGGAACCACGGACTTCGTTATCTACCGCATGCTTCATACGCAGATACTCATCCTTCTTGTAATACATCACGTTTGATGTCCATTCGCGTACTCCTGAGATAAACACTCGGCCAGGGAGACCAGGAGAAGAGCATTGATTTGCTTCAGATGCAGCAAAAGTGAATTTCCTCGACACTTCACGGTATTGATAAAGCCTCGGGTCAAGCAGATAGGCCTGATCACAGGTACTGAGCATGTACTGGTCTCCTGCCTTGATAGGAGTCCAGATTTGAGCTAGAATGCCCTCTCCTGAACCTGAGGACTCTATGAATAGGCTTAACGCCTTAAGCATCTTCTCATCTAATGAATGGCTCAAAGACATGGGAATAGTACAATGAAACCCATTCTTCTGATTACTAACTCTGCGTCGTTTACCACTTAACTCATTGATATCTAATGAGCGATGAAACTGAGAATTCATTTCCTGTAGTAACGATCTTTCTTCACCATGGTAAGAGCTTTCCAGGCCAGCCCTCGGCTCAGGTGGATGAGATGAAGTGGTGGCTCCAAAGGGCAGAGATTGAGAGGTGGATAGACCATACTGAGAGAACAAGACATCAGTAGGGGAAGGGGTGTTAAACCATGGAGAGAAAGAGTCGAAGTTCATAAGCTCCGATGTGGAAGAGGAGTTAAGCATATCATCAGAGATCAAACAATCCATTTGCTCTTGATAACCAAAACCTTTCTCTCTGGAAAAAAAATGGTGTTCCATTTCGTTGATGAAGAACTCAATTCAAAACTACTAGAGATGAGTAGGATCATTCATTTGAGTCAAAGAGAGGATCTTTCAATCGAATCTTTAGATAGTAAGAGATGCTTGAAACCAACCCCTCACGTAGCAAAGTTAAAATGAATCAAACCTCCACCAAGTACCCTACTACAAACAGAGAATACGTCACAGAATCAAATACACGAATTGTTTCCCAACAAGACAAAAACCACCGCAAAGAGAATGACAAAAAAAAAGGCTCAAAATTTCACAAATGCTAAATCAGCAGCAGCAAATAAGAAGCTCTTTCTCACATAATTGCAAAAGTCCAAAACTTTAACAACCGCAACTCCAGAACATTACAAGAGTGTAGTAAACAGACCAAAGTTTCAGAGTTTCAGACAGACCTTAAACAATTCAAAAACAGAGACCGACAAAAACAGAGCAAAGCAAAAAAAAAAAAAAGTTGGATTTTTTAACATTATCTCAGGAAAAAGGCTTACACTTCAGCTCTCGCGGGAAGATATTACATCAGCAGACTGAAAAACATTGTCGATTTTTTCCACTAAGCTTTGCGATGAAGGAGAGAGAGAGAGAGAGAGAGAGAGGTTTCCACGGAAACGAATCGGGTTTCTTCTCTCTGAGCTTTTGTGCTTGCGTAAGCAACAGAACGATGCGTTTTGATAAGATTCATCCACGTGTGACGACGACAAGAAAGGAACTGGGACTGATGATATTTTTTTATTGTTTGTTTTATTTATTTATTTATGCAAGTTACGTAAATATTTTTTTTTAGTTAGGAATCCTTGGACACAGTATATCGTCTTATGTCAGCGTATCTTTTACAGAGAGCTTCATGCATGATGCATTGTTATTTTTAATTCCACTTAATAACAAAAACAAGCATGGTATTTGACCCAAAAACAATAATGTAGTGATCAAATTAAACAATCAACATTAATCAAAGGAAATCAAAGTACATATTCTTACTAAGTTTTTATTTTCATATTAAGATGATGTTTGGAGTTCACTATATATTATATAACAATCAAACACACACCCATACAGGGGGCGGAGGTAATGGGTTGAGAGTGGGATAAGTTGACCCCACTATTTTAAAATTTTTATTTGTTTTGAAAAAATACGTTCACCCCGTTTAAAAATTTAATTTTGACCCCATAAATTTTTTTGACTCCAATACAAGACATCTGTGGCTCCACTGACACAACAATTTTTGCTCGAATAATAGACTTGTCTTTGGGAGAAAGTTAGGTAGATTAGTCATTCTGTTTCACACCTTTAAATAATCTTGGTAAGAAGACAATAATACAATCATCAAATGGTACTCGTTATATCAATATTGAAAACTATTCAGGAATACATTAAAAGCCGACTTGTAACCTCTCTCCCTAAGACTAAATTATCAATGTTCGTAATCTTTATTTTGTTTTTAAGGAGATCAACAAGAGATGCATGTGACCTACTTTTTTCTAATGTAATTTGCTTGGCACTATGGCACGTTAGTATCCGTGATTGAGACTATTTTTATTGTTCTGCTGGTGTGTCACGAACGACCCACTTCCTCTTCCTCTTCCTCTAACATATTCTCCATATGGATGTAAAGGAGATAAAAGTTTGATATGAGAGGTGAATCTTGACCGTCCGATAAGATTCGACTTCTCCTTCAAGATTCTTCAAGCGTGGAATACTTCAACAATATACAACTAGCTAGGGCTATAATATCTTGCAGGACTTTGCTGGTCTCCCTATTTGCTGTAATTAATCTTTCTAAAGTTCTTTCTCATGTATATATATATATACTGTGACGTATGATTATAGAAATAATAATCTAAGCTAGATGACAAAATAAAATAAAAAAACTATATCGAACTGCTTTAAGCATCTATCTACAGGGTACACGAATTCGACATGTAATCAGTTTATATCAGAAAGATGTTGAACTTGTTACTTATCTACCCATCTCATCAAAGCAGTCCCGGTCCTGAGTTTCCATAAAATATAATAGACCAGAAGCAAAATATAAAATTTTTGGCTATACAAGACAACAATAAATAAAACTTTGATAAAAATGGCTGATAATTTACATATTTTAAAATGGGCTGGAAGCTTATGCTTGTATGGCTTGTACTCAAGGCCGCTACTGCATCAAAGTAACAAAATTTCGTCTTCTATCGAAGAATAGTCCTTTTAACTTCAACTACATAACAGTTAGATCATGTATCAATTTAATACTTAACTATTAACAACTCCGTGATTATAACTCTTCAGAACTCCCTTACTACAAATGATGTGGCTCGTGTAATCAAGTCTCCTAAACAAAATCCATAAACACATGTCTTCTCAAAAGTAGTAGTAATTTTTAACAATGTCGGGCCTAATAAAAGCTCATGGAAACCCAACAAAAATCCAAGAGGCCCAATTTGTATTTTTTTCTCAAAGTGCTAACTATAAAGAAAAGTTCAACCGAATTTCAAACTTTGTACTTTTTTGGTGTGACATCTAATTATAATACAATCGTGTGCCATTTAATATTTGATCATACTCGTCTTGTATTTTTAATCAAAATATCTAATCACATTCCAAAAACACTTGTTAAACATTGACATTAATGGTATGTATCTCAATTAATTGTATCAACTATGGCACCGACTTTTCCATTATTAGTCCGGAGTCCCATAAGAGCTTAGTATAAGTCGATAACTATTTGTTTCACACTTTATATTTTGTGATTGGTGTGTATTAAAAAAAACTATTAGCCTAAATAAAAGGAATAAGAACCAAAAAAAATAATTCAGAAAGTCGAGGGAAAAAAATAAAGAGAGACAAAAATAAACACTTTGATCAGAAAGGAGAGAGAGAAGGAAGAAAAAAAAGGAACAAACTTTCCGTAAGCCCATGAGAAAATGGAGATCGGAGAAGATCATCATCCTTCATGACCATTGACCCTTCAGGTTCTTCTCTTTATCTCTCTGCATCCATCATCAATATGAATCTGAGCGATAAATGTATGTAAACGTTTTAAAGGAAAGTTTCTGTTTTTGTTTTTAATCTTTATTTTATAAAGGCAAATTCAATCTAACCAAGTCGAGTGATCTGGTCGGTGGTTTGATTCATCTCCTGTCTGAAATCTGAATCATTGTTTTTTTGGGATTAGATATTACGCAAAGTTTGTTACTTTTCGAATCTCTGTATCCGGAATTGTGAATTTGATCACAGTAAAGATCTGTTTTTTGATTCTATTGAATGAATGAATGAGTAAATGGTTGATGTATATTACAAGATCCTGATTGATTGATTGATTGATTTTTATTTACGATGATGTTGGTTGCAGAAGAGTTTGGGGGAAGTGAGGACTGATGTGTTCTGGTGGAGAAGGCAAACAATGGAGTTGTGGAAAAGCAGGTGTTGTGAGTTTGCAGAAAGTTGGATCTCTGGTTCGAGATTTGAGCGAGCCTTGTCTTTCACAATCACACATTCAGGTTGTTATCACTGTAAGCTCTTTCTCTTTTTTTTACCCCTTTTATTTGTTTCTTCTTCGTTTCCATCTTCTCTGTAACAATGTATAAATGTGAGTTAAAGTTGATTTGTAATGCGGCACAGATAGGCAAAATGCTTAAGCCAGAGAAGTGGCAGGCGTCTTTTGATAGTGACGGAAGAGTTTCTGGTTTCCAAAAGGCACTCAAGTTAATTATTTTGGGGGTATGCTTCTTCTACTCTTTGCTGATGAGTTTTGAATGTTCTTTCTACACAATGCTCTAATGTATGATGTTGTTTCCTTATTAGGGAATTGATCCGTCTATTAGAGCTGAGGTTTGGGAATTTCTACTTGGTTGTTATGAGTTGAGCAGCACCTCTGAGCACCGTAACCAACTCAGGGTTGCTCGAAGGTAAAGACTGTTTGATTGAAAGTGTGTGTGTGCCAAAAAGAAGCTTAAGTGTTAATTGAATTTTCACGTAGGAAACGGTACAATGAATTGCTCAAGCAATGCCAGACGATGCATTCAAGCGTGGGAACCGGTTCGCTTGCTTACGTTGTGGGGTCTAAAGTCATGGATATGCGGAAATCTTATAGAGATGAGTCGGTAAAGGTTGCTACTACAACAGATGAAAACATAGAAGAAGCTTGTATAGATGATGATCATGATAATACAGAAAATCATCACAGTGATTGGAGTAATAACGGTACTGATGCACCACCTCATGTAGCACACAGAAGGGGAAGTTCTAGCGAGTCTATTGAGTTAGTAAGCGGAAGAGATAGTCCCGAGAGCGTTGTATTCAAAACTTCGTATGGCTTTGCTTCCCCTGCCGGTTATTTTGACTTCCCCACGCTGCCGGTTACGGATTTGTTCGGGAGGAATAGTTTAGATAAGATTGAGGTTTCTACGCCGGACAGTGTGATAAGATCTGAGGAGGATGAGGGAATGCACCATTTTCGAGTTGGTAAGAATGCTGAGTTAGTTAGAGAACAGCATAAGCCCATTTCAGAGATCGAAGTGATGCATCCGGATTCTGTTGGACCCTCGTCTTATCCTGGTCGCAGCGCAGAGATAGTTGCTGCTGGCTTGAGAATATCAGATGTCCCTGAAATAGCATCAGTAAAGGAGTCTCCCTCTTGTGTTGGGAATGTGACAGAAGATCGAGTGTCTGAATGGCTTTGGACATTGCATCGAATAGGTAAGGAATGATTCCTTGTCTTTCTGTCCCAGCTTGCATCTTTTCAAAGTTAACTCTCTCGTTTTCTCAGTTGTTGATGTGGTAAGGACCGATAGCCACCTTGAGTTCTACGAGGATCCAGGAAATCTAGGAAGAATGTCTGATATTCTTGCGGTTTATGCTTGGGTTGATCCTGCAACTGGTTACTGCCAAGGTTGCATATACTATCTCTTAAGTTTGTTTTCTAGATATGTTGAACTGAAACATTGTTTTTGTTTGGGATACTAACTCTATGATGGCAAATCTGTTGATAGGAATGAGTGATTTAGTCTCTCCTTTCGTGGTTCTTTTTGAGGATAATGCTGATGCCTTCTGGTGCTTTGAAATGCTCATAAGAAGAACGGTAAATCCAATGCTTAATAGCTCATATGTTTTTGTTTCTGGCCTTTATTTGAGTCATGCATAATCGCTTTTGCTATGTGTGTTATCTGTGCAGCGAGCGAATTTCCAAATGGAGGGACCAACGGGAGTGATGGATCAGTTGCAATCACTGTGGCACATATTGCAACTCACAGATAAAGATATCTTTTCTCACTTATCGCGTATTGGTGCTGAAAGTCTTCATTTTGCATTCCGTATGCTTTTAGTTCTGTTCCGGCGAGAGTTGTCTTTCAATGAAGCTCTCAGAATGTGGGAGGTTTGTAGCTCTTCTGTTTAGTCTCCTGTTTCTTCAGCAACTTTTGAAATAACCATGCAATTTGTCTTTGATGTATAGATGATGTGGGCAGCTGATTATGATGAATCTGTGGCTGAAGCTCTGGAGAATGATTGCTTGGAGCCTCTGGTGATTCAGCTTCCTAGAAAATCCGAACCTGAGATGAATGAAGAAGCGATATGTGATAGTATAAAGAAGGAAACAGCAATTTCGAAGAGCGGGCCAATTTCAAAGAGCAGCGGTTTGCTGTCTATGAGCGGTTCGCTGCCGAAGAGTGGTCCTTTGCCAAAGACTACTGGTCCGCTCTATGAGGAGAGTGGGATGAAGTCATCATCATCATCATCATACTCTGCATATCACTTCTGTGGTTTGACAAGAAGTCTTTGGTCAAGGAACGATAGAACATCACATGTCCCTTCATCAATCAAGAGAGGGGATGATGCTCTACCTGTCTTTTGTGTGGCGGCGATTTTAATCATGAATCGACATAAGATCATCAAGGAAACTCGCTCCATTGATGACATGATACAGGTAGAAAAGTTTATTTTCATTTGTTTCTTGTTCACCTGACATGCTTAGTTCTATAGATACTGATTCAGAAGAGGTTTTTGGCAGATTTTCAATGATAAGGTTCTTGTATTTCGAGTAAGGAGATGCATACGCACAGCCATGAAACTTCGTAGGAAGTACATGTACAAGGTAAGAATATGCTCAACAACAAAGAAACTTTATGGTTATGGATTATTTTATTTTCCTCCATTTAATTGTTGGACGTTTGTTAGAGTCAGGTTATCAAGACTAAGAGCCACAGTCATTCTCAGAGTCAAAACCAGGTTCAAATCGAGCATCAAACGCATATGGAAAGCCAGAAGCTGGAAGAGACTCAAAGCCATGGTGAGAACAAGAGCCAAACAAAAAGTTTGCATCATAGTCCTGCTACTCAGAATGGTGACTAGTCAGATTCCACCTATAACAGTATAATAAGATAAAACAAAAAGAAGAAGAAGCTTAGACAAGTAGGTCATCTTTGATAGCGAGTTTCGAGGAAGAGGTTTCTGTTTGAAGATGTGTGCTTTGAGGTAATCATTTTCCATTTTCTATGGAGAACGAGTGTTTGCAAACTATCTTACTCGCTGCTAGAGCCTCTTTTGTTGACAATGAAACAGTATGATATTCTTATTATTGTTTGGCATCTTCTTGAAGATATTAGGAAGGAAGGAGCAAGAGAATGAGAAGCTTGTGACATTGAATCGCTTGGCACTACACAAACTGAGAGTCTTAAGGCTCATATAACCAAAGAGGTTAGACAAATAAAATATTATTTACTCTTTCGTGAACAATTTTGACTGCATACACTTTATACCTATGTGAATATCAGAAGAAGAAGAAGAAAAGGATTTCTATTTTCTTAGAAAGAACACACAAAAGGAATCAATCTCTGTTAGATATAGAGAAAGCCTTTTTCACGGCTATCACAATGTAATAAATGACAACATAAATCTATATCTGAAACAAAATTTTCAATCTTGTTTTTTTTTTCCTGTTTATACCTTGTGGTTGTTCTTGCAATCTGAGAGAGAGATTGTGCTCTTTGTGTTAAGTTTCAACCGCTGCACAGTCTCTTGGTATCCCACCTTCTTTTTAGTCAACACATTAAGAGCAAATGATTTCTGGAAATCCTCAAAACTCTCTGATAACTCCTCAGTAGAGATTTGCTTCAAGAACAGATTTGTTTGATAGAGTTCGTGAGTAGTAAAATGAGCTTGTAAGGCTGTGGTTTGAGCCCGAGTCCGGGTTTAGATCGGCCTGGCCTTCGTTCTTGGTGGACACGCTTTGCCATTTCAGAGAGGAAAGACTTGTTCATACTCCAGCTTGGTTTACTTGTCTTGTTGAAATTGTTGAGCTGCTATGTGTACACCATTGAATGTAATCCCGGTTTAGGAGGTCCAGTTCAGTATAAACCAAAGCCACCATAAAATAACCGATCCAAAGATAAAACTGAAGAAAAAATAAACCGGCTATGTTTCCTTTTTTCTATATTCAAAGTTACAAACATACCTTAACTGAATTCAAACAGAAAGTTCTATTGAACTGAAATTAAACCTGTATTCATCTGAACCGAGTAAAAATTTGGTTTGTAAATTTGACAATTATAAACCGGGGGGTTTAGAAACCAAATCGAAAAACGGGATGGCCAATCATAAAAATCCTGGCTAACCGGTCTGTAAGTTTTTGGCAGGAAGAAATGGTATGCAATGTTATTAGAGTAGGGGGAACATGATCAGACCGGTTGAGTTTAAAACTTTACTCTGGATGTGTATTGAATATAAAATTTGAAGTGATTTGATTTTTAGTGAGTTTTTAGATGATTGTAGGAGAATTTGAGATTTGGTGTGATTTTTGTTAAATAACTCTAGAATCTCATCTAAATTAATGTGATTTAGATTTTTATTTTTATAACTA
Organism: Brassica nigra; assembly: GCA_016432835.1. NCBI lineage: Eukaryota > Viridiplantae > Streptophyta > Magnoliopsida > Brassicales > Brassicaceae > Brassica > Brassica nigra. The sequence continues at coordinate 61,788,336 of CM028246.1, forward strand.
AGAAATTTTTCTGCAACACTCTAAAAATACCTAAAACACTCTGAAATCTTCAATTTAAATTTTGTTAAATAACAGTGAATTTTAGAGTGTTTTATTAAATGACAAGTTCAATAACACCGTTCAGAGTATTTTATTAAATGACAAGTTCAATAACACCGGATTTTAAAGTAATTTTTAATATCAACGTTTGAATAATAATAGATTTATTATTTTAAAATAAATCACTTCAAACACTTAATTGAATACACCCTCTCCGTTGGTGGCTTGTGTTTGAAGATGTTATGTGACATGTAAGAAGCAAAAGGTCAAAATAGAAACGACTTCGACACGACTGAATTTTTCAATCGATGATATGAATTTCTTGTGAACTAATATTATATGCGTAATACCTAAAAATATTAATTAAGTGTATGTAGTAAATAATTTATGTTATGATAATCAGATAGTGAAGCAACGTGTTATATCATGTGATATTAACTCGGATTCTGCGCGTTATTTGATTTTCGATGCAGAATTATGAGATCCCATTCCTATTTTGTTCGTACTATTTATTATTGTATGGATATGTGAATATATGAATTATGAGATCTCATCTGTCTTTGTTCGTGTGATTTAAGACGTTTCTATACAACTGTAGTTATAATTTTAACATTTAGACAAAAAAAACTGTAGTTGTAATTTAAATTATATCAAGCTAGTTAAGTAAGTTAGACACATATGAAATCTTGTTCATTTACAAGTTGTAGTTTCTGTCCCCAAAAATATATATAGTAATCTATAAATTCCTTTTTTGTTTAACTTCTCCAACGTATTACCTAGCTATAATAAGCATATAATATTTTAGGAAGTTTCCAACTGAAAGTTGGTACAAAAAAAATTCAACTGAAATTTGAGGTTATTTGTATTAAAATGACAAATTTAATGTTATTCAGAAATAAAGTTTAAAACTCATTTGGAGTCTATTTGTTATTTCATAAAATACTCTAAAATTGAAAATATTCAAAATAGTGAAGTTTAAAAAATTTCAAATGATTTTAGAGTGTTTGAATGAAGTTTTTTAGTTTTTTTTTTAAAATTCCATAGTTTTAAGTGAGATTTTAGAGTGTTTTAACAAAAATCATATTAAATTCTCTAATCATATAAAATCATCTAAGTACTCATTAAAACCAAATTAACTCAAACTCTAGATTGAACCCTTGAATCATATATATAAGAAAGAAAGAAAATACAAAAAACATTACATGAGAGGATGTCATATTGATACGAAATTACAGCTGGAAACTCCTGACTAACAATTAGTACGTTGACAATGAATTGTTTTTTTTTTTTTTGAATTGTTGGCTTCCATTGTTTTTTTTTTTGGAAAAGCGGCTTTCATTTGTTTGTGCTTCAACTACATTCTTACTGCCAATGCACATAATCACATCAATTCACAATCTAGAACTTTAATTTTATTACACGTATAAAAATGTAATATTACTTGAATTTGTTTTATATATGCTGCCACTAGCATGTAATATGCATACAATCGTAAAAAATATCACATAAAACAAATATATGAATATATATATATACAGACATTATATTTCTTAACCAGAAAATGGTAGGTGAATTCTGGTAAACTAAGCAATTTATGTTCGAAAACATTCTATTATACTCTATTTTGTGGCCATGCAAATATAGAAATATCGTTGAAGTTTTATTTAAATATCTTCATCTGTGACTTCCACCTGTTTTTGGAGATCAGTTTAGACATTTTTATAGATCCGAGATTACTATTAGGTTAAAAAAAAATTATATTCTTGTCGCTGCACTGTAAACTCTTATGTAAACACAAACATCCTACACTAATTATGTTTATGGTCTACGATAATAGTGCACGATGATTTTGTAATAGTTTTTTTTTTTCTTGTCAAGCAGACATTTATAGTTGTCTTTCCAATCATGGAAAACTAACTACTTGACAAACACATACAGCTTCTAAGTAAGTATAATTTAATTATTGTTAACTAGTACTACTAAATAAAAGTAAAACGTATACCAAATCAAAAAGAGTCACTTCTAACGTTTCGCTTTACATTTACTCCCTCCGTTCCTAAATATAAGATGTTTGGAAGAATTTTTATGTTTCAATATATAAGATGTTTTCATATTTCTAGGTAATTTTAACTTTATTAAAAACTGTGAAACAATCAAATTTATTCGTTCTATTTTGTAATTGGCTAACTAGTTATTAATTTATAGTTTTCATAATATTCTTTAGATAAAAAGTAATTTTCTTAATAAACGTGTTTTACCTAAAACATCTTATATTTAGGAACGGAGGAAGTATTATTTAATCTAATTTCCGGTTTACATATATATACATTGTTAATTATTATTCCTTCTTCAACCTTTAATACTATCATCTAGATTTGCTTATAATCCGGAGGGTTTATCTATATCTTACAATATCTGAACCTGAGTCTTCCTTGTTGTGTTGATGGAGAATAATCATTCATGGTCAAACGGTGATATGAATCACCAAAACGCCTACTTCGGCAACTCCAGAACGTCGCCGGAAAGCTCAGAGATGAGACACCTCTCAGGTATCGCCATGTATTGGAGCGCTGAAGAGCAAGCTATTCTCGAAGATGCTCTTGTTAGGTTAGCGAGTTTCTCTTTCCCACCAAACTTAATTAATTAGGAGATTCAATCAATTCTAGGGTTTTCCAGATTCTTGATTTTCTTGTTGTTTCGCGAAGGTATTCGTCGTCGGAACCGTATCCGAGCATCTCACGCTACGCAAAAATCGCGTCAGAGCTTCAGCACAAGACCGTTAGAGACGTTGCTATGCGTTGCAGATGGATAAACGTAATGTTTTTTCTTCCTTCTTCCTCAAGTTAGGTTTTGAATCTCTGTTTTACAATTAATATAGTTATTGTCGCGCGCAGAAAAAAAGAAGAAAAGAAGATCATAATGGGTGGGGAAGAGCCAGTGTTGGTGACAATAAGGTTTCTCTCTGTTCTATTTTTATTTTAAACTTAACTGCATCTTGTTGATGTAATCTCTGTTTCATTCTTCAGGAGATAGATATGGTGGTGGCTTCAAACTCAGCTCCACATCTTCTTACAGAAGAAGATAGTAAGTAGCATATCTCTTTGATCCAAACGAGTCTATAGGATGTTTCAAGATCTCAGACAAATGAGATCTTATCCTGAAAAATAGGCAGATATGTATATATACCAATAAAGATACGTTTACTGATATGCAGGGATCATCATTGAGCATCTTAAACAGAATGAGCTATTCCTCAATCAGATCTATGCAAACCTCGCATCCCCCTCAAAGGTAAGTACTATAGATCCTTTTCAAAAATTCACAAAACTTAGAATGAAGAAAGTTACTTTACATGTTTCCTTTTTTTCTTACAGTTAGAAGAGAACTTAACACTCTTCTACAAAACCCGGGAAAACATCAAGGACCTTCTCAAAAAGTATGTTATCTGCTTGTCTGTTGTTGTTGTTGTTTATATGCATATATCATAACTTTTTGGTTTTTTTGAAACAACAGCTTGCATGAGAACGCGCCAGAGCCGATGAAGCGTATGCCGTGGCCGGAGAAACTGAGCGTTGATCATGATGAGCTACTTGATTCAATCATTCTTCACTCAGCTTCACAAAATCAACCATGGCCAGAGACACTGAGCGGTGATGATCATGATAATTATCAGAAGCTACTTGATTCAATCTTTCTTCCCTCAACTACTTCACCAAAGCAACCATGGCCAGAGAAACTGAGTGATGATCATGATGATGAGCTACTACTTGATTCAATTCTTGATCTCTCAACTTCACCAAAGCAACAATTGCCAGAGAAATCGAGCGGTGATGATCATGATCAGCTACTTGAATCAATCGTTCCTCCCTCAACTTCACCAAAGCAACCATGAACTATTCTTTTTTTGTTTTTTTCAGTTATTAGTTTTTTTTGGTTTTTTAAGTTTAGAATCCCTAACGTAGAACACAAGTTTTGTTTTTTTTTTGTTTGTTTGTTTACAAGTTTAGATCTTTGTGACTAGCTGATGACTTTGATTGAAAGAAGCTTTTCTAAATGTTAAATGTCAAAAAGTCAAAGCAAAAGTTTGACTTTTTCATGCTCATATAAAAAAAAAAAGACAAACTTTTTGCTCTCAGAATCATAACTTCGAGAAAAAAGTATCAAACTTTGTCACGATTGAGCGAAAATGGATAGACTGAGAGATTGTATAGAGGAATTGGTGAAGTTCACACTTACTCACCGTTCTTATCTCGATTTAGAGCTTACCGGAGATTTCTGCTCCGGTCTTCTCTCCGGCGACTCGATTCTTCACGCCGGTGATCGAATCGAACCTCCTTTCCAAAACCCATTTCGTGATTTACTGAATCGGTCGGCGTTTTTTTTATGGATGCAGATAGTGTAGTAGAAGCATTTGCAGGTGTTCCTGAGTATCCTCTGTACAAGCGTCTAGCTTTGAGCCTGCTGAAATCAATTGCTTCTGGTTGTTTCGGTGGAGGTTTTGAGAAGATCTCGTTGGGGAGAGAGGTTGTCTGGTTGAAGGAGAAAGAGGATGAGTGGGGGAAGATGATAATCCAAAAGGGTTCTGAGTTAGTCAACGTGAGTCATGATGGTTGTTTCTCTTGCTTAGTTAGGAATCTTGTGAATTTGATTGTTACTGGGATGATCAAATATTCATCAGTGCTTATTAGAGTTTTTGATTATTCCATTTGCAATATTCTAACAGGCATTGAAGTATATAGCTTGTGAGCTTCAAGTTCAAGAGTCCTTATTCTCCCTCCTGAAAGGTACAATCTTGTCTGAAAATGTTGTGTGCTTTAACCGCTTGTCAATGTTAACATCAAGTCGCAAGAGTTCTTGACCAGATTTTGGTGTTGCTTAATTTGAATGGAAACCTCAGATGGTGTCAAAACAGTTGTGGCAAGGTGTTTTGAAGCGGAGTATGATAGGTATGGGAAGTGAAAAGTTAGTGAGCATGATTCAAACCTTTGTGAATGATGTGTTCACAAGTGTTGTTTGCATTCTTCAGACTTCAACAAAGAGGCTCTCTGGTTATGCTTAATAAATGTCTCATATTTGAAGTTATGGTGAGATTATGTTTCTGACAATATTTTCTTGTGCTTTCATGTTTTTGCAATAGATCCTCTTCTTAAATGTTGATATATGTATAGGAAATGCACAAATATTCATCTTTTTACGAGCTGTTAAAAGCCGAGACTCCAGAGAAAGTCTTTCCTGGTACTAAAACAGTGGACGAAGGTAAGCTTCTTTCTTTATCTCGACCCCTAGCCATTACCTTCTGTGTAAATTAATGTCTCAAAGGTTTTTACATTCTTAGGTATGCAAATGTTTAAGGAATGGTATGATGTTGATCAAGAGAAGAACAATGGTGTTGTTGCAATCCATCTTAGTAAATCCGTCTCTCAGCCTTGTGTAGCTTTGTCTCACATACTCTCTGTACGTTCTAGCTTTCTTCCATGTCTAAACTTCTGCTGTTTATATGATTCTTTTTCTTGATGTTTACAGGGCTTGAGTTACACCGGTGTGCAAAGCCTTTTGGGTCTTTCTCACACCGTTGGATCCATTTCTCATGCTCTGCCTCCTCCAAGTTTGGTTCTACTTTCTTCATTTATGCTTCCATATAAACCAAAGGTACCACAATACATTGTAGTGAACTCTTTTGAAACTAGTTAGGCTTTGTGACATATAGTTAAGAATCTTTGTGTTTTTCTATGTTTTGTTGAGATAAAAGGTTGTAGACTGAGCCATGGAGCTAGAGCATTAGCCAAGCATGTTGATCGAAGCAGCGATAGATTTTGGGGTGTTCTTTCTGGATCCGGTAAGTGAGTCACTGATGCTTTTCCATATTTTGAATCTCGTTCTTCATTTCCTTTTTCTCACAGATTCAGATAAGAATGGACTTGCGATGGACACCATCAATAGCTTCATTGGGCAATGTTGCTGGATGAACATACATATTGTTCCACCACACGGGGAAGTGTTTGAGATTAGAGTAGTTCAAGGATATGGAGCACGTTGGTCTCGAGATGGAACTAAAGTAATATTATTTGCTCATATGTTTTAATCAACGACTTGTTTAATGATTAGTGAAAGTGTTCTGTTTTTGCTTAATATTGCAGTTCATTGGGTTTCTTGAGCCTTACAGTGAAGATGGCCACTCCATGTCCTGGAAGCATTAGACGTCACCTGTAGATGAATCTATTTTTCTTTCAACAAAATGTAATGTTATCTAGTCATTTTGTTAGTACAAGTAAAATTTTGGGTTAGAAAGTAGTAAAAACAAAACTAAAAGGACCTAAATGCAAGAAACATTGTAACGTGAACTTTTTCCGATACCGGTTTGGGCCTAAGCCCACTATGGAGATTGTTTGATAGATGGGCTAAAGGGTATTTTAATTGTAAGAGTCTAGGGTTTGGTCTCTATATCTCGCAGGCAGTGTGTTTATCAAAGGTTTTGTTCTTGCTCTCTCTGTGTGAAAGGCGGCTAGCTAAAGCAACAGATCCGACCATGGTACGTTTTGTCGGTCTTTCGATCTCGTTTCATCTTTCTGTAACGCATATTAGCTATTGATGATTTGAGTTGTGTTCTCCTAGCTAATAAAAAAATGTCGATTCTTGTTTCATTTTAGCTTAATTATCGATTTGTTACTGTGATTAGTATCTAGTTAAGCATGTAGGTTACAGAGAACTTGATCTGAAGAAAATGATATATGATGTGATGTGCAGCCTAAGCAAATCCACGAGATCAAGGACTTCCTTCTGACAGCAAGAAGGAAAGATGCGAGATCAGTGAAGATTAAGAGAAGCAAAGACATTGTCAAGTTCAAGGTCAGATGCTCGAAGTACCTCTACACTCTCTGCGTCTTTGACCAAGAGAAAGCCGACAAGCTTAAGCAGTCTCTTCCTCCAGGTTGGCTTTTAATCTTTTAACAACTCAGCTATTCTACTATTCAAATCATTTGAAGCTGTTAGGATTCGCATGTTGACTGAGATTATATGTTTGCTATTATTGTTAACTAATTTTCAGGTTTGAGTGTACAAGACCTTTGAAGATGAAGAAGCCCTTTTGTTATGATGCAATCCATATGAGAATATGTTTTTTGTTTTGTTAAGCTATTGTTCAAACTATTTCTGAGTAATTGAGTATGTTTTTGGATGGTTTTTGTTTTCTGTTTCAAAAAATCTAAAAGTTCTCCCTCTGGATTCAAAAATTTAATTGCATATTAGTTTAATACCTCTACGACATATAACCTTTAGAAATTATTACCCGAACTCCAATTTGTAAACTGAGCAACATGAACATCACTTGAGAAGACAATTTGAATGCTGTGTTTGATATTACAAATGGGCTTTTGGATTTAAAACGATTGGTTAGGAAGCTGTTATTCTATAGCCCAATTAGTGTTTATGAGCTTGATTACTGACATCTTCATCCGGGTGGTTTACTTGTAGTTTTGGGACTGAGTTAGTCTAAAACTCATGTGTTATTTCTTTGTGCGAGGAAAGACAGTGCAAACTCAACTAGTTGATTGAAAAGATATACATTACAAACACAAATGGAAAAAGAAACTGTAATTAAACTTTCATAAAACCAGTAAAGGTAAAAGACATATACAAACCCAAATGAAGATGTACAGAAATCCATTTAACCAAACCAGCAAACTATTATACAGTGACCAAATAGAATCTTTCTTTTCTTTCGTTCTTAGCCAAAAGGTAATGTTTCTTCTTCTCTTTCCTGCCTTCCAAAAAGAAATCCAAACTAGCAAAAATACATTAACAAATTAAATGGAACAACCGTTAAAAAGCAATTAAATAAAAGGAAAAATAAATAAAAAATTAAATAAAAGGAAAATTTATTACCCTTTCAAATTCTATTAATTCCAAAACAGTATAGTTTCCGCGTGGGTCGAGTATATATAATTAGTTTAATGAAGAGTGATTAAATTAAGAGTAAGTGATAAGCACCGAACAATTAATTGTTAGGGGATTTAGTAGTTGAGCTATTATATTAAACTAAATCTGACTTAAAAGCGAAAACGAAAGTTTAAAAATTAAAAAATAAAAAATAAAACAAAACAAAAAGCTGTCTCTTAGCTCTGACGATCTTTCCTGTCCAAGTCGCAGACTCGTCATCATCATCATCATCATCAGCTCAAGCGAAATTCCACCTGCTTTCTCCTCGCAATTTCTCTAAAAGGTAAAGCCTTCGAAACAAGGTACAATTGATTATCATCTATCTGAGGAATCTAGAGAGAAACAGAAGTAGAGGATGCCAATAATCTCCAGAGCTTCTTCATCTACCAACAACAACAACAAATCATCGATTCCTTCTTCTTCTAGGGTTTATCTCTATCTCTCTTTTTTAAAATCTTTGTTCGTAACTGTTGAAAGCAATTCCGATCTGGTTTTATGATGGTTGGTAAGCCTAAGTTAGATCAATCACTGTAGCTGAAACTAGGCATCTAACTGTCGTATCTTTTGTCTCGTTAGTTGAAACTTGCGATTGAATTATATCTAAAAAGCTTCTCTTGTCTGCATTTAGACAAAGTGTGTTTGGTGTTTTTGAATGAAATCCAATGTTTTTTTATCATATCAATGACAACAGATTGGAGGTAGGCTCTGTGTGTGGCCTGGTTGGAGACATCTTTGCCTCAGGAAAAGCTTACTATACGGAGTTATGTGGTTGTTCTCCATGCCACTCAAAACACTTCGTGGAGCTAGAAAAACACTCAAGATTACTCACTTCTGTAGCATCTCCAACATGCCTTCTTCTTTAAAAATCGAACTGGTTTGTGTTTGCTTTTGCCTTAACATCACTGTGACATTTCAATCTCTTTGTTCTTTTTAATTTTTTTTGGTGGTGGTTTCAGGTGGCGTGTAGTAAGGAGAACTATGCTTATATTTTGCACGATGAAGACACTGGCACGGTTGGAGTCGTTGATCCTTCTGAGGCTGCACCTGTTATAGAGGCGTTGAGCAGGAAAAATTGGAACTTGACTTACATATTGAATACTCATCATCATGATGACCACATAGGGGGGAATGCTGAACTGAAAGCAAGGTATGGCGCAAAGGTAATGGATGCTGAAATTTTATTTAACTTTTGTTTTTTTTTTTCTGCTCTTTGCTCTCTTTATCATCACTTTGTTCCCTTTGAGTATCCCTTGCCTCTGATAGCTATGAAACATAGAGCTCTACAATATAATGGTTTGGTTTTAAGATGTTGTAGTGTGTTAATCTCTACAATATCTCTCTCAATTTGACTTCTACTTTGCTAGTTAGCTGTATTGTGGCTTTTTGCTTACTTGTTCCTTTCTTTGTTGCTTTGGTGAAATTTTTGTATGTGAATTGTGTTTCCAACAGGTGATTGGCTCAGCTGTGGATAAGGATCGGATTCCTGGAATTGACATACTTCTCAAGGAGAGTGATAAGTGGATGTTTGCTGGACATGAGGTTCGGGTTATTGACACTCCTGGCCACACACAAGGTTTGTAGCCACCTCTACAGTTAAAAGCTATGAACATATATGTCTACTACACTCAAATATTGCCAACCTTATAAACGTTTGTTGGGCACTTAACTGTTCTTACACACTGTGTAGCTGCTCTCTTTTTCTTTTCATCCGCAGAGAGTAGAAAAACTAGTAACTTCTTCAATACTTGGTGTCATGTCTTACTCTCTTAATTGCTGTTTTTTCACAAGCAGGCCATGTTAGCTTCTACTTTCCCGGATCAGCCACAGTTTTCACAGGAGACTTGATACATAGCTTATCTTGTGGTGCCCTCTCAGAAGGTACCCCCGAGCAGGTAACATTAACTGAAAATTAAGCACAAAACCTACCTGTTGATTTCTTGTGGCAAAAAAATTGTGCTAAGAGACTTGTGGCTTTGAATATTTAAAACTTAAAAGAGTACAAATGTTAGAGACTTTTTTTGAGAGATCACTTTTTAGTAGAGTATATTAATAACCTAACATCATAGTAACATCTAGTTTCTTTCACAGAAGCAGATTTACAGGGTATTGTTCTCTTTTTAACGATAAGATTCCTCTTTTGGCCTGTCTCAGATGCTTTCATCATTCCAAAAGATTGTGTCTTTACCAGATGATACAAATATATACTGCGGTCGTGAAAACACAGCAGTAAGTTTCCACACATAAGTACTGAACTCGTATCTCACACTATTCAACTTGAAGCAAACTATATATATATCCCCCATGATACAGGGGAATCTCATGTTTGCATTATCCATAGAACCGAACAATGAAACTCTTCGGTCCTATGCAACTCGAGTCGCCCATCTTCGCAGCCAAGGGCTCCCATCGGTAATATATATATATATATATCTTCTCTCCTCTCTTTCTGTTAACCTTCATTTGGATTTCACTTACTGGCTGTTGTCTGTTAGATTCCAACGACTGTAAAAGTCGAGAAAGCGTGTAACCCATTCCTCAGAACATCAAGCAAAGAAATCCGCAGATCTTTAAACATTCCAGACTCAGCGAATGAAGCTGAAGCATTGCGTCGTATACACAGAGCAAGAGACCGTTTCTAAAGAAGCTTTGGCGGATTATCTTACCTTATTTGTATAGTTGGAAGTCATCAGCATCAGCTGCAAAGATCAATATACTGGATCATATGTTTTGAGCTTTTTTTGAGTAATCATTTGAATATGTTAATATTCAAAACCAAAAGGATCGTATATCAAATATATAGTTGAGCTCAGTTACTAACATATAATTTTCAAAATGTGATATATGAATTTTTTTTCTTCGTTTTCCGTACAATATACAACACGTTTTAGTGTCCCACTTCAAACGCTTACCAAATGTCTAACTGTGGAAATCATTTGTTTGGTGGGTTGATGGATATAGCTCACCAAAACCATACATGTGACAACTTAAGTGCACCCCTATGATTATTTTTTTAGATTTTTTCCTTGCATTGTAATCAGCAAATAATCTATATTATCTTACCGGAAGTATATTGGTGTTTCTATATGATTTGGTTTGAGTTCTGGAAAATGCCATTTTAAAAAATTTATAGAAATTAGTAGATGATAAATTTACATTAAAAATTTAACATGGTAAAGTTAACAAAATAAATCAGTGTAATTTTTTTTTCACAGTACCCTAATAAAAATAAATGAAAACACGCTAATAAAAGGTTGAGCTAGTGGAGAGGTTACAAGCGTACCCGCCCAAACAAACCCTTATACATTACGATTCAGCTGCTTTTTTCTGCGTTTTGCAATTTGCACCCAACTGATCTACCTCGACTCGTCCTTCCTCTCCGAGTTGACTCGCGAGTTATATATACAGAGAGAAGGCGATAAGTTCGATAGAGCTACAGTAAACAATGGAAAACGACGCCGTTCGTGGCGATTCTCGACTCAACACATGCGTCGTCCTCAACGGCCGAGGTTTCGTCGGCCGATCGCTCGTCTCCAGGTTGCTCCGACTCGGAAACTGGACGGTCCGAGTCGCTGATTCCGCTCAGACTCTCAATCTCGACGAGTCAGATTCGGTCCTCGTCGACGCTCTCTCCTCCGGCCGCGCTTCGTATCACTGCGTCGATGTTCGCGATAAACCTCAGATCGTGAAAGGTTGTTTTCCGTTGCAGTTATCGTTTGGATCATGGATGCTTGCACGTTAGGTTGAGGATAGATCGGTGTTTTTGGTTTTGATTCGAGTGTAATGCATTTGTAGCTGTGATTGTAACGTTTTGTGTATGGCTCTCTTGTTGATTGCAGTTACTGAAGGTTCGTATGTTGTGTTCTACATGGGAGCTGATGATTTACGTTCTCGTGATTACTTTTATTGCTACAAGGTTTTGGTTCAAGGTAATGACTTCACTCGTAGTTGAATTTGGGTGTTGGTTGAAGTTCTGATGGAGTTTTTTTACTCCAACAGGGACGAGAAATGTGATTTCCGCTTGTTGTGAGTCTGGAGTTAGAAAACTTATCTACAACAGTACTGCTGATGTTGTTTTTGACGGTTCTGAACCTATTCGTGATGGTGATGAGTCCTTGAGACGTCCTTTGAAGGTAGCCCCTAAGCAAGATTTTTTTTGTTTTCATTTGCTTTTTGTTCGGGAATGATATCTGTTTTGCTCTGATTCTGTTGCAGTTACCATCCATGTTGACAGACTTCAAGGCTCAAGCGGAAGCGTTGATTAAGTTTGCTAACAACCGTGATGGTTTGTTAACTTGTTCTCTTCGCTCTAGCATTGTGTTTGGACCTGGTGACACGGAGTTTGTACCTTTCCTTGTGAATCTAGCCAAATCTGGATATGCAAAGGTTTGACTATGTTTCATCCTGTTATTATGTTGATGTTTGTTATTGTTGGATCATGTTATAATGAGAATCTGTTCGTTCTGATTTTTTGGCACCAGTAAGCTAGACCCTTTAACTGTTTGTGTCCTGGATTTTGTTCTTGCCTCAGCTTACCCTATGTTCTAAGTTTGTCAAAAGTTCTGACATAACAGGCACTTCGTCAGCTTGATACATTACCACTATATCATGTTATGATGCCTTGTAGTTTTCCCTTTGGATTGCATATTCCTTAAGCTTCGGTTTCCTTTTTTCTTAGGGGTGAATGACACTCTTCTTTTTCAATATTTCAGTTCAAAATCGGGAATGGTGAAAATTTGTCTGATTTCACGTACTCTGACAACGTCGCTCATGCACACATTTGTGCCTTAGAAGCATTAGATTCACATATGGAATCTGTGGCTGGAAAGGTAACCATGATGCACACGTAGTTGCTAAGAGCACTCCTGAAAGCGCACAACCTTTATATATGATGAAGTTCTGTTTTGCTGATTATTTGTAGGAATTTTTTATCACTAACCTCAAGCCTGTCAAATTCTGGGACTTTGTAAGCCACATCGTTGAAGGTTTGGGATACCCAAGGTAAATGAACATTTAAATAGGTGTCGATATAAGAAAACCTGTTTAGAATTACTTCATTATGCCGTTTTCTGATTGTCCTGTGTCTGCTTCAGCGCAAACAAAGATCTGTCAGAATTCTGAACCCACCTTGCATTTATCGTCCTTAAAGTACCTGCATTCTTATCATCTTTCGGTTGATAAATATCATGAACTACCTTAATCTGGTGGGACTGCTTCGTGTAGGGCCGTATTTATTGTCATTTTTTTTCTAGCAGATATGTAAATGGTGTTTCTCCGTCTTATATTTACTATCTTCTACATGGTCGTATATGTTTTCATTCTCTTATTTCCTAGTGTATTTGATCATTTTGAAAAAAACTTCAGATCCTTAAAATCATGTTTCTGGTTTACCTAATTTGATGCTTTTCTTGTCTTTTATTGCAGACCATCCACTAAACTTCCTGTTCCGCTGGTTTCGTTTGTCTTGTCACTTCTTAAATGGACACAAGAAAAGGAGGGAACTGGGAGTTATTATGACACAGCTCATCAGTTTGCTCTCTTAGCTTCCTCCACGAGAACTTTTAACTGCAATGCTGCTAAGAAGCATCTTGGTTACACACCTGTTGTGACACTTGAAGTGAGTTTAGTTTAGATAATATTTCGCTTCATAATATTCAGCTGCTTGATAGGGCCCTTGGTCACAATAGCTCTTGTTGAATTCGTAGGATGGTATTGCATCAACGGTTCAGTGGTTCTCTCGCGATCTTGAGAAATCTGATGATACGGCCATTCAATCTAAAGCAGACCAGCTTCTTGGTTGTGGAAAAGGTTAGAACCATCTCCCCGTTAACAATTACAATTGTTAGATTGATCTGTTTTTGGGTAAGTATCTCGCTATATTGCTTCAAGTCCGTTTCTTATTTAGCTATATTGCATGCAAATAATGCTTAACCTGGAAAGAATCTATCTCAACTCTTAACTTAGATTCCTTGCTTCTAGAATTGCTTCTTGACCATATGATTTAATGCATAATTAAACTCTATGCACATCCTGTCTATGCAAGTGATAATCTCTTTAAATTGACCATTTTTTTAATTTTATGTTTCGTGCAGTTGCAGACATCTTGCTGTGGAGAAATGAGAAGAATACATTTGTTTCTTTTGTTGTCCTCAACTTGTTATATTACTGGTTCTTCTCTTCTGGAAGCACATTCACTTCGTCTGCAGCCCAACTTCTGTTCATACTTGCTGTTGCTCTCTATGGACTCGCTTTTGTGCCGTCAAAGATGTAAGTACTGGTTCCAAATAGTGACTTTCCCTTAACCACACTAGAAAACAGTGAACGTGTTTTGGGATACTAGAATCGTCCTAGCTAACTATGATGCGTTCATGTATGTGTGTTTCTCTTTTGAAATCAATTGACGAAGTTTTGCTTTTTCGACAGATTTGGGTTTCTTCAAGTCAAGAAAATACCTCCGTGGAGATTCGAGATCTCGGAGTCTGCAGTGAGAGATCTTAGCAGAGATATCGTAGTTGTATGGAACCACGGAGTTCACAGTTTAAATTCCTTAAGCAGAGGCGGAGACTGGATCAAGTTTTTCAAGGTATCTACGCACTTCTCTAATGCTCACCAAACATAACAAGAACTCACTTCTCACGTTTATTCAAACAAAAAAACAGATAGCGGGATCACTATATCTCCTCAAGCTGATCGTTTCCCGTTCCTTGGCGACATTTCTCTTCACAGGTACCTAAAGCTTTTGGTTTCTCTACATATCCATTACTCTTTTTCTGACCATAACATTGAACAATGTACTTAAACAGCTATGTCATTCTCGTTCACTGCTTTCTTCATCTATGAGCAATACGAGGTTGAGCTCTATCACCTAGCCCGGATCTTCATCGAATGCTTAACAGTTGTCAAAGAAATGGTGGTGAAGAATCTGCCTCTACCTGATGCTTCGTCTAAACCAATGTTCATGTGAAAGCTTCCAAAAGCAGGCGACAATCTCAGAGACTAACATCAGTCATTAAATGTCTATGTACTGGCAAAGATGCTATTAAAAAGGGGAAAATCGCATAAAAAACCCTGAAAGTGTCACTTACTAGCACTTTAAACCTTGAAGTTTTTTCACTAGCACTTTTAACCTTCAAATTGATATCTATATCATAAAAAACCTCCAAATAACAAAAATGACCGGTTCAGAGGTTAAACTTTTTGAAAAAAATTATTTAATTAATAAAATAAACAAAAATAAATAAAATCGAAAAATTTAACAAAAGCTCATAAATTAAAAATAAGAAAACTAAATAAAGATTTATAAAATTACTAAAACTAAAACTGAAAATTCAAAAATAAATAAGATCAAACTAAAATACAGGAAAATACAAAATCATAAATTGAAAAATAAAATTCAAAAGTTTTTTTGCATTTTCATATCATTCGAGATATGTCAAAATTCAGAAAACCAAAATTTCAGATATTAAATAAAAAGGAAAGATAAAAAATATAGAAAACTAAATAAAAATAAAATAGCTAAATGAAAATAAAACAAAAAGAAAAAAATTCTACAGCAATATTTTTGTTTTAGAAAATAAGGCTCCTACAACTATTTTTAAAAGAAGAGGCTTTAGCTTTAAAATTACATAAAGCATGATTGGTAACATATATGATTGTAGATAGAAATTAAAGCTAAATTCACTTGTTAAAGCCCAACCAATCACCCACAATGACGCATATCTCGATTGATAATTTCCGACAATATATTTGAAAATGAAAAAAACTTTTAAAATTTTCAATTTTTTTGAAATTTATGATTTTCTGTATTTTAATTTGATCTTATTTATTTATTGAATTTTTAGTTTTAAAAAAATCTAAATCTTTATTTAGTTTTTTATTTTTAATTTATGAGTTTTATTAAATTTTCGATTTTTGTTAATTTTTATTTATTTTATTAATTAAATAATTGTTTTGAAAAACTTTTTAACCTGTTGAACCGGTCATTTTTGTTATTTGAAGGTTTTTTATAATATAAATGTCACTTTGAAGGTTTAAAGTGTTAGTGAAAAAGCTTCAAGGTTTAAAGTGCTAGTAAGTGACACTTTCAAGGTTTTTTATGCGATTTTCCCTATTAAAAAGTCCTTATTTTCAGACTCTAATCTTGGTGACAGACGGATGAAAAATAATTCTTACTGAAGACAATTTCATGGTATTTACGAATTTGCCATGATTACTATGAAACGCACCGTTTTGATCTTACTTCGCAGAATCCAAAAAAGAAAATAATTATTTAATCGGTGAAGAAAATAATTATATACATATTTTCTTTTTTATTTGTTTATTTATTTATCCTTTAAAGAGCCGCCGCATAGATTGGATCGCTCTTTATCTCTCTATCTTCAATCTCGACCTAGGGTTCTCTCTCGTCTTCTCTTTAGGTACGATCTGAAGACGCATCTTCCTATCTCTCTATCCGATTGTTTGCTAGCTCAACGTACTATCGATTCATCTCTCAATCCATCTCTCATTTCCATCTCGTGGAGTATTCGAATTCTGAGCCTTAAGTATCTCCGATTCAACCAATCCCTACATACCTCTGTGCGATGGCGGCAGCTATGAAGCCTTTCAGAGGACGTGAATCCGACGATTCCGGTTTCACATCGAACAATCTATGGGTGGGTAGCATCACGATGGATACGACGGAGTCAGATCTGACGGAGTTGTTCGGAAGGTTCGGCGATATCGACAGAATCACGGCTTACTCATCCCGTGGATTCGCGTTTATATACTACAGACACGTGGAGGAAGCGGTGGCGGCGAAGGAGGCTCTGCACGGGGCGAATTTGAACGGGAGTCAGTTGACGATCCAATTCGCGCGACCGGTTTGTTCTTATCTCTTTGATTCGTTAGACTTATCAAATCTTGGTTTGTTTATTAACTTTGATCGTCTCTTGTCAATGATTTTGCGAATAGGTTTGTTCATTAACTTTGATTGTTTTATTATCAATGCCGATTCATAACATTAGGTTTTAGATATGTTGATTGAGTCCCTCATACAAATCAAAAACACATCCAAAGTTTAGATCGATGAATATTTTTTTTTGTTGACTTGACGGCGAAAAGTAAAAAGGAGAAACGCAGGTCTCTTAATAATTAGCGTCTTTTTTATGTCAACGATCTAATCAAACTCGTGCAAAGTAAACCACAGAGAGATTATACTCGATCTAACTCTTCTTACTGAGTGAGCTGCATGCAAAAGAATGCATCAACACACATGTTTTCATTCGTTAAAGAGTTTTGCTGCAGTGAAAGGTTGATTCAATAGCCGCCGACTGTAGATTTCATGTTCGCTGCAGATGGGGCCACTTAGCTTAAAATCTCACAAGATCTTAGTACGAATGAAATTGCGTACCCATACCCGAAAATTCGCAAAGGTAAAAAAAATCGGGAAGCTTGCAAATCCATCGTCGCCAAGTTAAAGAAAATCAGAAATTGGAGTTTCAAGTGAAAACAGAAATTTGTATTAACGTCGGTGAGATAATCCCTACTCCAGCTGTTAATTTGTATACTGAGAATCGCAGACAATTGCATATATCAGCGTTGGAGAGCTTTTTGTCCTTGTTATGTTTGACGATTGGCTACTCTCTTTCCTCAACCAGTCAGTCAGAGATTTCATCGATGAAATACTTACAAACAGTAAAAGTGACGACTCCTGAAACGTCAAACTCACCCTGGTTTACCTCTGTGTGTCTTTGCCGTACGTACAATCTCGTCTTTCCCAGCTCAGTTCCTTTTGGGAGTTGCTTTCTGTACGATAATTTCTGGGTGGAGTATATTTGGTCCGAGCCGATCTACAGTGATCAAGACAAAGATTCCTTCCCTGTTAGGTTTCATCGGCTTTGAGCTTTTGACTGAGACTCCTCGGGATTGGTATATTTAGGAATCACCAAGTCTGCAATGATAAAGAGCTTTTTCAGCCTGCTTTGATCAAGACAGAGATTTCTTACCATACATTTTGAACGTCTCGTCGGCTTGTTTTACTTGGGATTCAAGCCAAGTATGCAATGATAAAGACAAGAATGCGTACCCCAGTAGCGTTGATGTCTCCTGCAGGCAACATGCTTGTTTAGTCAGGAGAGAAACTGCGGACACCGATTGATAGAGGACGAGGATATGTTTTCCTTGCAGGGTTGTGTGTTTAGGATAGCAATTCATATGATTGGTGACGTATTCGTGAAACTATTGTATGATGTGTGTTTAAATGTTCCACGGTGTTTGATGCTTGATATGTTTGAAATATTATGCTTGGTATGATGATGTCATTGAATTGCGTCTTCTTATTGAAACATTGTCTGTTTTTCTTGCAGGCAAAACCTTGTAAGAGTCTTTGGGTGGGCGGAATCAGCTCGAGTGTCTCAAAGGATGACCTGGAGGAAGAGTTCAGTAAATTTGGAAAAATCGAGGATCTTAGGTTTCTTAGGGAACGCAAGACAGCTTTCATTGATTATTACGATATTGACTCTGCCTTACGTGCAAGGAACATGAACGGCAAGCGAATGGGAGGTAGCTACCTTCGCGTTGATTTTCTCCGCTCACAAGCCCCTAGAAAAGTAAACCATCTTGTCACACTTTCATATTCTGAAACTTAGTCTTTTATCTTTTCTGAAATCAAGTTTACATTTTACTTTATTTTTTAGGAACAATGGGCTGGTTCTTACGATAACAGGAATGGCAATGTGAATCATAAACCTCAGGTTCGTTTTTAAATCTTCAAAAAAAATCAGTTTGTTTCTTGTTGCTGCTTATTTGTGTACGATGTTAATTAGCTTTGACGTTTTGTTATAGTATCCTCACTCACATGAAGATTCCAGAGGAGATGACCAGCCAAGTAAAGTTCTGTGGATTGGATACCCTCCTTCTGTTCAGATAGATGAGCAAATGCTACACAACGCAATGATACTCTTTGGTGAGATCGAGAGGAAGAAAAGTTATCCGTCGAGGCATTTTTCACTTGTGGAGTTTAGGAGCGTGGATGAAGCTCGCCAAGCCAAGGAAGGGCTTCAGGGGAGGTTATTCAAAGATCCTAGAATCACGATCATGTACTCAAACGATGAGATACCTCCTGAGCAAGATGATGCTGGTTTTTATTCTGGCGTGAAACGGTCAAGGCCAGGTATGTTCATCAACGATCCTTCATTTGGGTCTGTGAAGCCCTTCATAGGTAGTAATGAGCGTTCTTTATAATGTTTCAGAATACAATGACGTTGCTGGTATGGAGCCAAACTGGAGGAGGCCGTCTCCAAATGGGACTGGAATACTCCCATCTCCAGCAGGACATGGAATCCTCCCATCTCCTGCACAAGGTATGAGGAACCCTATGAGGTCCAACCCCGGTTCTTGGGAAGGATATGATCCTGCTCTGATGGACAGAGAAAGCAAGCGAAACAGAAGGGATGGATCGGCGGATGGTTTTACTCCAATGGGTGTAGATGAGAGGTCATTTGGGCGTGGCTCTGCTAGGCCTATCCGTGGTTACGGTGATTCTGATTACATTTGGAGAGGGATGATTGCCAAGGGTGGAACTCCCGTCTGTTGTGCTCGTTGCGTACCTATTGGAAAGGGGATCGAGACTAAGCTGTGAGTACCATGTACACTCATGTTAACTACTGCTTGTTTAGTTCTGATGCATTTAACTGATGACGTTGTTTCTTTTAATTGTTCTACAGCCCTGAGGTCGTCAACTGTTCAGCCAGAACTGGTTTAGATATGCTCGCCAAACATTACACTGAAGCCATTGGATTTGAGATAGTTTACTTCTTACCAGACAGTGAAGAAGATTTTGCGTCTTACACTGAATTTCTCCGCTACCTTGGCTCAAAAGATCGAGCGGGCGTTGCCAAATTAGACGATGGAACTACTTTATTCTTGGTGCCTCCATCAGATTTCTTAACTGATGTACTCAAAGTGTCCGGTCCTGAACGGCTATATGGTGTTGTCCTCAAGCTGCCCCCACCAGCTGTTCCTGTTGCAGCATCGTACAGACAAGAATCTCAGTCTAATCCCCTGCCTTATATGGATCAAGCCCGGAATTCTCCTGCCAATACCGGTCCCAGCTTTTATCCTCCGAGGGGTGCACCAGAACAGTTGGCAGCTCCTTCGAGACCATCGGTTAGCGAGCCTCTCAGGATACCTAACAATGCAGCGTCTCAAGCTGGGGTTAGTTTAACTCCGGAGCTTTTAGCTACGCTGGCATCTTTTCTCCCTGCAACTTCTTCTCAATCTGCTGCTCCCGAGAGTCACCAAACTATGTCAGTTGCTTCCACAGTACCTCAGTACAATGGAGAAGCACAGTCTCAAACTTGGAATAGAGATCCGCAAACAGTCCATGATGCCACAAACCAGTCGTTCCAGAATTATGGAAATCAGTACAATCCAGCCGGGCAACTACCTCCTCCTCCTCCTCCGCGTTACGCTCCGGCTTCAAACAACCCCAACCCCAACTACTCTAGTGGAATGGTCCATGGCAACATGCAGTACCAAGGCCAATCTGTTAACATGCCTCAGATGACTCATAATAATTATGCCATGTACAATCAGGGTTCGTCCAATCATCCTGTTTCTCAGCCCATGACACAGCAATACCAACCAGAAGCTTCAGTACCGAGCCAAAACTATGGTCCGGTTCCAACTTATCAGCAAGCTAACTATCATGGTGTAGCAACAAGTCAGGCGCATAACTTAAATCCTTCCCAGTTTCAAGCTGCCATGCAACCACCACCAGCTGACATGTCGAACTTAGAGCCACAAAGCCAAGCACCTCAACTGCTCTCTGGGGCTGGTCAGGGTACAACAGATGGGGAGAAGGACGAAAGGTACCAGAAAACACTACAGTTCGCAGCAAGCCTTCTCCAGCAGATTAAGCAGAATCAGCAGCAACCGCCTTCAGGTTCTCCGGCTGGACAGCGGCCTTGAAACTAGCGCCACTTGCTATCATAATCTGTAAGGTAATTATCTCATCATCTATACGTTGCTTAATTATTGAGGTTGAATGTGCATGCTAGTCTGATCCTTTCTTGTTTGCATATGATGATGATACTTGTGCTTGCTATTTGCATTTCTGCCGAGGTTATTTTAGTTAAAAGTGAAGCGTTTAGTCTGCATTTTTTATATATAGGGAAATATGAAACTATGTGAAAAAGCGCTTTGGACTGTTTTGTCGAATATACACATCTTTGAATTGTTGGCAATACTTTGTTGAATATACACATCTTCTCTCTCCCTGCATCTATTCTATTAGTATACACACAACATCTAATCTAGTAGTATACCTAACAAATGTAAGTTTTACTCTCTTGAATCCCCTGTGTTGTATCGGAGCTCACAGCGTATGAACAGTTGCTTAGTAGCATTTCAGTTTGTAAAGTCTGGCTTCGTAAATGTGATATGTATGTACTTTGTGTTTAGGATCTTTAATTGCTTGTATAGAATATAACAACCGTTGCTTCAGCTTACAAAACTCTACTCTAATGACTTACTATGTACGAGATAGAAAGTTGTTCTTGCGTTGTTGCAACTTCACTGTTCAGTATCCGAAGATGATTTGATCGCAAAAAGACAATTCGATAGATATCAAATTACTGATTCAAAAAAACTCAGCTAAACAGTTTGATGGTACATAACTACATATGATACAATAGCAGTCCTAAGCTCGTAAAGAAAAAAACGATTCACTTGTGATTTGTTTGCTTAATAAGTTGGAGAAAAGTGAATGGAAGGAAGCTAAGAGAAGCCGTGTCGCTAACTCAAACTTGTGAAACTGTGTAGGTGTGTTGATTTGAGCCAAAAGCCCCAGTTTAGCACGCTACAACCTACCCGAGAAAGAGAGAGGTTTTGTAAGATGCTCAAGTGTCCTGTTGACGCAACCAAACGCTCAACTGTCTTCGTTTTTGTTTTTCGTTGTGATATTTGGAAGAAAAGGCTGTGTAAAGTCAAATTTGATATTGGATCTTTTTTGTATTTTTTTCGAATTAGTTTTCTTTGGTTACAATAAAACAAATCATCCGCATTGATCTCCTTTTGTTATGTTAAATCACTTAAAAGTGTAGTTACTTTCTGTCTACCTATTAAGGTCAATTGAAATCATCATATAACACCTTTTATAACAAACGGAAAACTATTGCTTACATATACATTTTATAATTTAAAAAATATGGTTTTCTTGCGTCCCAAGACTGCATGAGGGAATAAGCATCCACCACTTTTCGGCTCTGTCAATCTATGCTCTGTTTCTGGACACACATGCCTTCGAAATAGCTTACTCTCCTCATCTTCGACATACCTTTTTGACCAGTTCACAAACGAGAGTGAGTATCTTGTTCAAGGAAATTTAATCTACAGAACAAATTGCATATGAAGAGAGAGATGAAGATTACTTTTTCTGGAATCTTGGGATCCCACAAGCGCAAATGAGATGGTTGATCACGAATCAATGATCATGATTTGTCTGAACATCATGAGCTCCTTCACACATCTTGTCGACCATAGAGAAAAAGGGTATTAGCTTGCCAAACAAAATTTAAGGCTATTATACAAATGAAATGCGTTTAAACTGAAACCAAAGGCACAATATGTATGTAACTCACTAATTTGATGCATCTCAGCTTCGCTTTCCAGAAGCAGAAAGAACCAGTGCTAAATCTCCTGAAAAAAAACAGGACATACATGAATAAAATGTTGGAAAGAATATTGATTTTAGATTTGATGGTCTTCTTACCTCATGGAATCACCAGAAATCTTTACATGAACATTCACCGTCTTGAAAATGATGAAACCTGTTTGAATCTCTGAGAATTATCTGTCTCCCTTCAATTTTCGATATATACTTGAAAGCCGAGTGGCAATCACCGCAAACTCTCAGGTTCTTCATTATTCTGATGGGCAGCGTAGAGTTCCTCTGTGTCATGAGAACAAAAGCTACAGCGAGCTTCTCGCTATGATAGCTCAGAACCTCTTCCTTGTTCTCTTGCTCTAGATCATACAAGGCGAATCCCGTCTGCGGCACATAACCTGCATCCCTCATCTTTCTATTAAGCTCCTTGAGCTTCTCGTAGATCAAATCAGCGTCTGGATGTAATTTATCCCCAGCAACAAACATATGAACTCCATCTTTCATGGTGACCCAACTGTAACCAGCTTCCTTTTTCACCTCTGCATCTTTCATCTTCTTTCTCGCTTCTACTAAATCTTCCCATCTTCCTCCAGAGGCATACATGTTACCAAGCAGCACATAGTTTACAGCGTTTTCTGGCTCCAACTGAAAAAGCATTTCTGCTGCCTTCCTCCCTAACTCTGCTTTACGACCGTTGGCCCTGCAACAAGCGCCAAGCACTGTCCTCCATATAAGAACATTAGGCTTCATCGGCATTTTATCGATGAAATCTTCCAGCTTATCTAGCTCACCTGCACGGCCTAGCAAGTCAGCCATACATGAGAAGTGTTCAATCCTAGGCACCAAGCCGTAGGAAACACTCATAGATTCGAAATGTTTAAACCCTTCTTTAACCAAACCCGCGTGGCTACAAGCTGACAAGACTCCAACGAATGTAACATGATCAGGCCGTGTTTGGCCATCGAGCTTCATGTTTTCAAAGAGCTTCAAAGCTTCTTCTCCTTGCCCATGTCGTGCGTAGCCAGATATCATCGAGTTCCACGAATATGAATTCTTCACAGACATCGCGTTGAAAAACCTCAAAGCGTAATCTACTCTTCCGCATTTCGAGTACATGTCAACGAGTGCACTCCCAACCACCACGTCAGATTCTAAACAAGCTCTCACCGAGCAAGCGTGCACTTCCATCCCACGCTCTAGCGTTGCAACCGAAGCAAACGCGCTGAGAACCGTCGCGTACATGAAATTATCCAATCTCTGACCCCTCTGCAACATAAAACAAACCAAGTCCAAGGCCTTGGGGAGGAGCTCGTTATGTATATAACCAGAGATCATCGAGTTCCAAGTTACATCATCTCTTCTCTCTGACATTCTAGAAAATAGCTTCTCGCACTCCTCCATCTCCTCACACTTCCCATAACAAGCTATAAACGCGTTCTCAATGGTTGCTTCATCTGTGATATTGTACTTTAAAGCTAGCGCATGAATCTGCTTACCGAGTTCACCGAATGAGAGGGATGACACAGCTGAAAGAACGCTTGAAAAGGTTATTCTGTTAAGTTTTTGTCCAGCTCGTAGGGCGTTCATGAAACATGAAACTGCTTCGGGTACTGACCCTTCTGAGCTAGCTAAAGCACCTATCATGGAGTTCCAAGACACCTGATCATGCTCTGGCATGAAGGAGAATACTCTGCGACATTCATTGATATAACCAGTCTCCGCATAGAGTGTGATAAGCGCGTTTGAAACGGAAACGTTCAAATCAAGCCCCAATCTGAGGCTTTCTCCATGAATCTGCTGTCCTACTTTACCCCACTTCAAGCTAGCGCATGAGCTTAGCGAACTAATCAGTGCGAAACTCCCAGGCAAGATGTCATGTCGTCTCATGCTTTGGTAGCGTTCCAAAGCTTCTTGAAAACAGCCGTTTTGGTCAAGACCAGTGATCATGGAGTTCCAGGAGACGGAATCTCTCTCCTTCATGTAACAGAAAACACGTCTGGCATCATCTATTGATCCGCACTTGGCATACATATTAACAAGGCCATTTCCAACGCCGACCATGAAATCAACTAAGCCAGTTGTGATTACATATCCATGAACCTCTCTGCCTTTCCTCAGACCTACTTCCTCAGCTAGATAACAATACTCAGGAAACGAGCTCAGGAGATTCACGTATGACTCAGGACTAACATCGATCATGCGTTTCATATCCATAAACAGCTTATTTGCTTCCTCTCCACGTCTCTGCCTCACCAGACCAACCATTAGACCGTTCAATGTCACCGCGTTTCTCGTTTCCATCTGATTAAAAACTTCCTTAGCGTAACTCAACAAGCCAGACTTTGCAAACGCAGACACCAATCCACTTCCAACGAAAAGATCAGAGAGGAAACCAGATTTTTGGATAGCGCACATGATCTGCTTGAGCAAACTAACATCACTGAGAGAACAAGCAGCAGTTACAAGAGTCCCGAAAGTGTACTCGGTTGGTCTAAGATCATCACATTGCATGCTAGAGAACATCTTAAACGCACATCTCAAATCCCCAGCTCCTGAATACACAGATATGACTGAGTTCCACGATACAGAGTTTCTCACTCCTATGTCATCGAAAACACGAAGAGCAGAACTAAGAGACCCTATGCATTTCCAGTACACTGATATGAGTACATTCGAAACTACTGCATTGAATGCATAGGAGAGTTTGAACATTAGGCCGTGAAGCTGTCTCCCGAAACGCTTCCCCACAGAATCTTCTAACTCCTGACAAGCTTTGAGGGCGCTAGCGAAAGCGTAAGGATTCGAGAAAACTCCTTCTTCGATCATGTTTCTCAAGAAAAGTAAGGCTTCCTTGTGTTCTCCGTTACGGTTGTAACCAGAAACAACGCATGCCCATGTGACACAGTTCCTCTGAGTCATTTCGTCGAACAGGTTACGCGCAGAGACTGAATCACCCTTGTTAAAATAAGCGTTGATGTAACTGTTGTATAAGTACACATCGTCGTCTGACACGTTCTTATACGGTGGCAAACGAAAGAGTTTATCTCCTCTTTCAGCTCCTTTCTCAACATCGTACTGTGTCGATTCTCTTGCTGCTTCGTTGCTGACACGTCTGCTCCCGTTTACAGCTAAAGTCTTCGAATTTGCAGTTAAAGCTAGGGACTTTAGCAACAACTCGGCGGAATTAAGATACCCAGATCGAGGAACGAGCTTATGCATGATCTCACTGGTTAAACTGAAGAGACTCACCGTGAAGAGCAAGTGAGAGTTGCTCTGCTCCGGTGTGTCGAGAAAAAAAAATTAAATCGAAAAAGGTTTTTTTGTCTTACACTGAGCTTTTAACCCTTTAATTTTATTTACTAACCATCTTTGTCACTTACTTTTTTTACCATGATGAGGTTAAGTGGGTGGTTGAATGAAGAGTGGATGCATGCATGAGTGTGATTTTGAATTCCTTTTCTTCACTTATTCTGATGAGTTCCCATTAATGTCCAAATGAAAATTTAACAACAAGCGAAACACTAATGATGTTTACATACATTTTCTATCACTAAAAAGCTCAAAACAACAGATGGTTTGTTTGAGTCTCATTTATTTATGGGATGTGGTATAAAGTGAGTGTTGGGAACTACTACATTAGGGAATAAGCAGGGCCTCCACCACCTTCAGGTACTGTCCACTCTATGTTTTGCTTTGGATCTTTAATGTCACATGCCTTTTTAAGATAGAAACACCAAAACAACCGTTTTAATCTTTCTCCAAATTCAATGGAGTAAACACAAAGAAGATTAAAGTGATGACATACCTTGCAGTGCAAACAGTTTTGAGCGTTGATCTGCAGTTTCGGCTTACCCTCTTCATCTTCCACATATCTATTTTTCATGTTTTGAATCGATAAGCAAACGGCTATTAGTATCTTGTTTAATCTATAGATCAAATTGCATAGAAAAGGAGAGGGAGAAAGGGAAGTCATTACTCGTATACACGGGCTGGGCAGTAACGTGTCTCTGGTGCAGCATACTCTGGTAAGTTTACCTTTTCTGGAATCTTTGGATCCCTCAATCGCAAATGAGATGGCTGATCGTGATCATGATTGGTGTTACTCCTGTTTTACATCATCATTTCAAGAAAACAAACCACTCCTCAATAAATAACATAGGAGGAATACATATTATTACATTGTAAAGATATCTGCGGTTTGTGTCATGGTACAGTACAAACCTGTATAAAGACGTTGGCACGTCAAATGACAAAACACCATCTGGCTTTGGATACTCAATTGGCTTGCATTTCCGAGCAAGCTGCAATGAACATAATATCCCAACTTCAGTTCGGTTTTTTTTTTTTTGGTCTGAATAAACAAGTCATTAAGTGCTTAAGTACTTACATCTGTTGCTTCGTGGTCTGCTTTCCCATGCTTCAACGTGAAAGGGACCTTTCCTTTCAGTACATAGCTGCAATAAAGAAACATAACCAGTTCGCTCATTACAAAGAGAAATGATCATATAGAACACCGAAAAAAAGAGGAGAATCTTACTGTTCCATAGCACTCACGGCCAAGCCAGGGATAAGCCCATACTCAAATGCCTGCATTTGTATGAGATTAAGATCTTATCTAACAGGAAATTTCAATTAGATAGAAAACCATATAAGCTATGATATTACGAACAGGTCGGTAGTTTCGAGCAGCGTAGAGCTCCTTCCACACCCATGAATCCCTCAGGTCGTCCCAGTATGTGTTCATGTTTGAACCTTCATGAAGTGCACCAAATGCAGCCTCTGCTGCTAACATTCCTGTAAGATATTAATGATATTAAAATGAAAATTCTCAAATGGAAACAGTATTTTTATCAAATATATATATTGCGACCTGATTTCATTGCTGTATGTGTCCCTTTAATCTTGGGAACATTGAGAAAACCAGCTGAACATCCAATTATTGCTCCTCCAGGAAAGACTGGATAGGGAATGGACTGAAATTTTACTAGCATCAAGTTCAAATAAGTCACAACATGCCAAACAAATTACAGGTTCCATATTAAGGGAAAGGTGTTAACTCACCTGAAAACCTCCTTCGTTTAAAGTACGAGCTCCATACTGAAGCACAGTACCACCTTCCAAGATGCGTTTAATGGCTGGATGGTGTTTGAGTTTCTATTCATTAAACTTGTTAATTTAGAATTGCTTATCAGAAAGGTATTCGTCTTATTGTTGTGAGAAATTTGACATTACCTGAAATTCCTCATATGGGTTCAAGAAAGGGTTTTTGTAATTTAAGGCAACAACCAAGCCAAGCGCAACCTGTTTGGTTCAACTGATTAAGACACCAGGTCCAGTAGAAGGAAAGCAAACAATATTTTCTCAATGTGTTACCTGTCTATCGTTCATGTGGTACAAGAAAGAACCTCCGTATGTCTTAGGATCCAAGGGCCAACCCAAAGTGTGGACAACTTCTCCGGGGTTATGTTTGCTTTCATCTATCTCCCAAACCTGTTGAGATCAAAGTATCAGCAATTAAAAGGAGTCCTATGACCAATTGCTATACAGAGAGGTCAAAACTAGATCAAAGAATCAAAGTGGTTGTTTACCTCCTTAATTCCCAAAGCATATGTCTGATGTTGTGCATTAACCTCTTCTCTTAATTTATACTTTTTGATTATTTTCTGCACAAAGTTGAAGTAAGAAACTTAGTCAGCATCATGCAGGAAAGTCGAGTGTATCTTGTAATCAAAACCCTTCTTCTGACCTCGGATAATGATCCTCTGCATCCCTCTGCAAATAGTGTAAGTCGCCCTGTGTATAGAAAATCACATATGTTAATAATCACAAAACACTTCCTACTGTTGATGTGAGAGAGGGAGAGAAGAAGAAGAGAAAGCGACCTTTTATGTCTACGCCTGGCTGGAAAGTCTCCTTCTTGGAACCATCTTTGGATATTCCCATATCTTTGGTTGCAATCCCAACAACTTTATCACTTGCATCGTACAACACCTGATTATGCAAAACTTTATGGTTTTTAAAAACAAAAACACAAGTAGAAGAAGGACGAGAGATTACTACCTCACTAGCAGAAAAGCCAGGGTATATCTCTATTCCAAGCTCCTCAGCTTTCCCTCCTAACCAACGCACCAGCTGGCTCAAACTGTACAATACAAGAACCAACCAAGTACTAAACATCTGAAACCAAACTTAACCAGTTATAACAATGTTCAGTCTAACACCTACCTAATAACGTAGTTTCCCTTGTTATCAAAAGGAGAAGGCAGTGAGATCGCACGGTTTTTCGTCAGATACCAGAACTTATCAGAAGAAGCAGGGATCTCGATGGGTGCCTAGAAAACAGAACGGACCATGAAACAACAAAAACATTACCTTACATAATTGATTTCCAAACAAATGTTTTTTTTTTGTCTTAAGCAACAAACCTGTTCTTGTCTCCAATGTGGGAGAAGCTCATCTAATGCCAAAGGCTCGAAAACATTTCCAGAAATGATGTGTCCTCCTATAATCCCAAAACTACATAGCTTAATGTATATCACACAGCGAAGAGATACATAAAGAGAGAAGGAGAAACTGACCAACTTCAGCTCCTTTCTCAACGACGCATACAGACAGATCAGTGTTCTTCTCCAGACAGAGCTGCTTCAACCGTATAGCAGCAGATAGACCTGCGGGTCCAGCTCCGATGATCAGAACATCGTACTCTATAGACTCTCTTCCGGCTTCGCTGCTGATACATCTCCTGCTCCCGTTACCACCGAAATTCCTCGAATTTGAGCTGAAAGGTCGCGACTTTCGAAACGAATCGGCCGAATAAGGATGCCCAGATCGAGAATGGAATCGATTAGAAGGGTGCGAGGTCCTCGAAGGAGGAGGAGGAGACTCAGAGGGGGTGAAAGGATTTGACGTGGTTGATGAAAGCAAACGAGGGAGAATCGAAGGTAGTTGATTCTTAGAGTTTCTCAATGGATTGGTGGAAGAAGATAGCTTTAGAAGGAATCTATGCATGATGGTGAAGCTAAGAGGATGATCTGAAGAGGATGATGACGATCTTAACATAGCATTCATTTTTTTCATTCATATAATAGCTCTCTCTATACGACATGACTCGGCAGTGACGTGGCAACTTCATTCCTAATCTCTCTTATCTAATAAAGTATACAGAGTATTTCGTTAGTGAGCAATTTTTTTTTCTTTTTCTGATTTAACTGGCGTTGCTATCTGATTAACCTAATATTAACACAAACTACAGCTTCTTTATGCGCTTGACCAATGACCACAGTTTAAAATCAATCCATTAACTGTCCAAGAAATATACTTACTTTTTACTTTGTTAAGAAATGACAATAGCGTGGAGAAATCAGAAATTTCAGTTCCAAACCAGAAGGAAGTTCGGTTCCAAACTAGAAATTCAGTTCCAAACTAGAAGTTCAGTTCCTCCTGAGAACCAAACGAATAAACCAACGGATGCAAGCGACAATACCCAGGAACATGATGACAACGGTGGCAACTGAGGAAAGAACTGCAAAAATAGAACAAAAATGAACAAAATTTTGATAACAAATGACATAAACTAGCATATGTAATGGATTTTTATCAGCTGTGGCAATGATGTGGTGTGACATAACGAGCTTCAAGAACAGGATAAACACTATTGCCTAAAGAATTTAACAGAGAATTTAAAAGACTAAAAGATAAATAAAACTCCATAGTAAAAAGTTACAAGTAAATTACCTTTGTCATCATAGCTAGAGTGGGTAGTAGGCTAATAGTTGTAAGAAAGCTAGTACACTGCAATGACCCTCCATCTATGACACGGCAAACCAAGATACTTACTTATACTGTGTTGGGAAATGACAATAACATGCAGAAATCAGAAATCATAAACCATAAACCTAGGAGCTCAGTTCCTCCTAAGAACCAAACGTACAACCTAGCGAATGCAATCTATGAATCCTAGGAATGAGGAGGGCAGTGCCAACCGAAGAAAGAACTTCAAAAAATATAACCAACATGACACAAATGATATGTTTGTAACAAATGACAAACTAGTATATGTAATACATTCTTACCAGTTGTAGCAATGATGTGGTCTGATAGAAGTAACTGCAAGAGTAGCAGCGACTATCGCCTAAATTGAACTTGAATTTAAAAAAAAACATAAAAAAATAAAAATCAGATATTAAAGAGTTATTATAAAAAGATTACAAGCAATCATAGCTAGAGAGGGTAGGAGGCTAATGGCGGTAAGTGTGTGTGTGCATTGAAATGACCTCCATCGATGATTAGGCAAACGAGAAAATACATGTCGAACAAATCTTGTTGCTCCACGAGAAAAAAAATAGACATGACATTGTAGAGTTTTTTAAAAAAGATGATAAATACTATGATAATCATAAGAATGATTTAGCATAACATAAGTACTCCACATTTCAAGATGTGTCTTGTGAAAACAAAGAAAATCGGAGATGTTTCTTAGTGGTCGCAGTTGCAGTTGTGAGCAGCGAGGATTTTCCGGTTCTGTTTAACATTCCTACGCCTTTGAACGAACATCTCCGATTCCAGAATCGATCTCCATTGTTTTGAGACGGTTTTGAATTTGATGATTGGTTTCAAGGGCAATCGAAGGAAAATTTCTTCTAGAAGATCGGGAACTATGTAGATCGGATTACGGTTTTGTTTTTCTTCTGACATCGTTGGTTGTGTATGGTTTCGAGAAACTCGAACAGATATGGTTCTTATTATTGTAAGTTTAAACTTGGTGGAATTTCAAAATATTAGTTTAAATATTAGTAATAATGTTAGTGCTAATCTACAAATTTATCTAATTTCTTTTGTTTATATATCTAATTTTAATTATTCATAAAAATACTTTTATATTGAAACCCAAAACTAAACATTTTATTTAAAGGTAAATATATAGAAAATAAATTAATAATTTGTTAACAAATATATAAAAGAAATTTACTATAAAATTTAAATAATATCATCAAGTATGTTAAAGTAAAAAATATCATATGTATCAAAAAAGTTTAAATGGTTAGTGATTTCTAAATTTAATTTTCTTTTATTTTTTAGATCAAGTATGCTAAGAAAAAAAGGCTATTGACAACAAAAATGGTAAGAAAAGGAAAAGGAAGATTTTTATCAAAATAATGGGAAAATAGTTTTCATAGTGCTCGTGAAAAAGGATGATTCCAATTAATTAGTGATTCAAGAGTATAAATAATACATAATTTACATGCATTATGTCAGTTAACAAAAAACAAATTTTCCATATTACCAAAATATATAGGAATATAAAAGCATGTATTGTTTCACTATATATAAAGAACCAATATTCTAAGAAAAATACGAACCAGAAAGATAAATGGATTCTCTAAAACATCATATAGCTCTCTTCATCACGATGATTATGTTCATGAGTGCAACCATGTCCCGTGCCCAAAAGACGACGACAGTGGTGATTAATAATGATCTTGGAAGTGGATTATCGTTAGGCTACCACTGCAAATCGGGGGACAATGATCTTGGATACGGGAGTTTGGGAGTAGGTGGATCATGGTTCTTTCGCTTTAAACCTGATATATTTGGTCGTACTTTATTCTTTTGCAGATTTAGTTGGGGAAACGAATCACATTATTTCGATATCTATAAGCAAAAAAGAGATAGAGAGTTTGAGAAGTTTGGATGCACGCACTGTGAGTGGAAGATACGTAAGAATGGTCCTTGCAAGCTTAACAAGATCACTAACATGTTTGATGTCTGTCTTCCTTGGAAGTCTTGATTTCTTTTTTAACAGTTTTAATATCTATACGTATTAAACTCTTATTAAGTTTGTGATATGAATACTGATATGGAAGAGCTTTTTTTGTCAATTAATGAAATAAGTATTGTTTCAGAGTTTGTGTACGTCAGCTATATAATAATGAGCTCTTGTTCAAAATATTAATGGTAAGTTGAGTCAAAAATCCAAATATCGCAAGTTTCCGACCAAAAATTGTGAAAAGTTTTAACTTGTAATAGAAACCCATTCAGTCTACCAACCAATGGTCGAGAAGACACCGTTAAACTTAGCAATCGATTGTCTTATTATACTACATGGGTTACCAAATAGTGGGCTTATATTAGGCCCAGTAAAGAGTCCAACAACTGTGAATGCTAGGGTTTTTCCTTCTAGCCACTCTCATATATATAGAAACCATTCGCCCCATCCTCAACATAACATCTTTTCTGGTTTTGATTTTGCTTGTTAGATCTATTCGTGTGTATAATGTTTTTTGGTATGATGTGAAAGAGAGGGCTCCATTTTTAAACGAGTCAACAGCAGGCGCCACTTTAATGGCGACCTGACTGCCGCTTGGAGCCCAGATCAAATTGCCAGAGGAAGACCCATGGAAACTATTATCACAATGTTTGCATGATTCAATACTCTTGGATACAAACTTATTACAATATTGTTTGTGTTTTGCTTTTTTGGTTGATTGGTTGGGGATAATAATGTTTTTGGATGGCATTAAGTCAGACACGGGTGCTTGTTGGTTTTTTAATAAGAAAACAGCAGAGCAACCCTTTGCATGGTGCCTATATCAATTAGCTTCTTATCACGATTGGATGCAGTCTTGATCTGATGTCTTCTCATGGCTTCCTCCAAATTTAAAGCAGCTACATATCATTTCTTTTGACGTTTTATTAATCTTCAAATAACTTTTTTAATCAAAAGCTCCTTTGTTACTTCTTAATTTCAAGAATTTTGGTTCTTTTCTTTTCTTGAAAATACGTATACATGATATAACAATTCCGTTTAAGTTTAGCACCATAACATGTCTATTATAGAATCTCTCGACCAACGAGATTCATATAAAACCAGAAAGAACATTCACTAGTTTACAGAAACAGCATTTACCAAGGGACTCCAAACTGTTTACAGAACAAATTAAGAGACAAAAACTAAAGAAAGATAATGCTATGATTATCTAATGTGGATATTAGGGATGGACTTAATTAGTATGTGTGACTAAACCCAAGCTCTTAATCTTGCCATAATCACTCAAAAGCCTAAAAAGAAGAAGCCTTTATGATCCAATTGTGCAAAACTTGATATTAACGAGTGTAACTCCAATCCTTTATTGCCACCAACACAAACACTTAACTATAGGGATGGGATCATAGAAAGTAATAAATTTTGAAAGACCAACAGAGAGTTTACATAGACCTGGGTTAGAACAGAGGAGAGCAAGCTCGATACTTCCTCGTTCACACACTCTTAACTCCCACTGCGGCAGTGGCTAATTTTTGAAACTGAAACGACGTCGTTTACGCGATTACTATTTTCGGCCCAACAGAATCTATACACGAGGCCCAATATAACCCACTCGCGGCGGAAATTCCAACGGTGGTTAGTTTGTTGTTAGGTGACTGACTCGTGACTCCCTCATGGATTGACGACTCAAGTCCTCCGAGATTAGCTCAGAAGAAGAAAAAAAGGAACCATTTTTGAATCGTAGATCAAAGAGGGAGAGAGGCAAAATGATGCTCGCTCGATTTGCATTTCGATCTCAACTGAGACCTTCTATCTCTGTTGGTCGTCAGTCTGCTTCTTACTCCTCTGCATCCGCAGCCTCTGCTGAAGCTGAAAGGACGATTCGTGAAGGTCCGAGAAATGACTGGAGTAAAGATGAAATCAAGGCTGTCTATGATTCTCCTGTTCTTGACCTCCTCTTCCATGGAGTAAAGTTCCCTCCTTTCTCTCTCTCTCACTCACTCCACTCTTTGTTCTTCTATCTCCTTTGATTCAGACATGTGGAGTACAAAGCTCTAGGCTTTCTGTCGGAAAGTGTGGATTTTTTTTTTAATTTAGTTTGAGCTGGAACATGTTTTTTTTAAGCTTGAATCTCACTGAAATGCATCTGCCGGAATATTCAACGAAACTTGTCTGAGATTATTAGTGTCGGCATTGTTTTTTGTCTTTTACTACTTGGTAATGATATTTTTGTGTGGGGTGTTTCAGGCACAGGTTCATAGGCATGTTCATAACTTCAGGGAAGTACAGCAATGTACTCTCCTCTCCATAAAGACTGGAGGGTGCAGTGAGGACTGTTCATATTGTCCTCAGTCCTCCAGGTATGACACTGGAGTCAAGGCCCAGAGACTCATGTCCAAGGACGCTGTCATTGTTGCTGCTAAGAAGGTTGGCTTTTTCCTTGTCTCACTTCTTTTACTCAATGCATGTTCTGTAGCACAATGCGTTAATAAGAAACATGAGGTGTGTGTTCAAGTGAACAAGGAGCTTCTTAATATAATCATGTTATCAAGGAGTCTAAGATGTATTGTGTTGCAGCTCTTTTTGCTCTCTAGAACTATAAATCATCAAGATTGAGTATAATGATTATAACATGCTGTCTAGGATCACGGAATTTTTTTTTAGATGAGCATTTTTGAGAATGTAATGAGCTATTATGATGTGAATTGTTCGCTAGGCAAAAGAAGCTGGTAGCACACGGTTTTGCATGGGTGCTGCGTGGCGAGATACAGTAGGACGCAAAACAAATTTCAAGCAGATACTTGAGTACATCAAGGAAATAAGGTACACATACTGTTATGTTGCTGGCAATATCTTGAGTTGGGACTTCGTTTGAGTTTGTTTTAACCATGAGGAGAATGAACATGATGTTGAATATGGTCTCTTGGTGTAACATTTTTACAATTTTTGGGCTCTCACTTGACAACAGAGGCATGGGGATGGAGGTTTGCTGCACACTGGGCATGATTGAGAAGCAGCAAGCATTAGAGCTAAAGAAGGCTGGCCTCACTGCTTACAACCACAATCTTGATACTTCGAGAGAGTACTACCCCAACGTCATCACTACTAGAAGTTATGATGAACGCCTTGAAACTCTTGGCCATGTTCGCGAAGCTGGAATCAACGTCTGTTCAGGTAACTTTGTTATAACTTTGATTTGATAGATCCAATAGTAAAAGCATGTTCTCAAGTGTTTTCTTGATACCTATAAACAGGAGGAATAATAGGGCTTGGAGAGGCAGAAGAGGACAGAGTTGGTTTATTACACACATTGGCAACACTCCCTTCTCACCCTGAGAGTGTTCCCATTAATGCTCTTCTTGCAGTGAAAGGCACTCCTCTTGAAGACCAGAAGGTAACTAGAAAGACATATACAAGTCATAGCTACTTAAGTGATAAAATGCTCTGAAAAAAATCTTGTGTTTTTCTGCAGCCGGTTGAGATATGGGAGATGATAAGGATGATTGGAACAGCAAGAATTGTGATGCCAAAAGCAATGGTGAGGCTATCTGCTGGTAGAGTTCGGTTCTCGATGCCAGAGCAAGCCCTGTGTTTTCTTGCTGGTGCAAACTCTATCTTCACTGGAGAGAAGCTTTTGACAACACCCAACAATGATTTTGACGCCGACCAGCTCATGTTCAAGACACTGGGACTCATTCCTAAACCCCCAAGTTTCTCTGAAGATGATTCTGAATCAGAAAGTTGCGAGAAAGTTGCTTCTTCTCACTGAAGTCTGGACACTCTTTGAAGTAGAGCTATCTTTTTCACTATGTAGCATGTTTGGGTGATTTAATGATAATACTGTTTTTTATTGCCTGATGTTATATTGAATTAGACTGGTTTCTCAGTTTCTGTCTCAAGTTGCCATAGTTTCATAGTTGATGCTTGTTTTGATATTCATTTCTCTAACCACAAAGGATCTAAGCTTTTATTGTGCTTGTTATGTCAGAAAGACATAGAGAAGCTATTGGCCTATGCTTAAACATAAAAATTGTAGGCGAGTTTTTTTATTTGTGCTAGTCACCAAAGATAGTTTCTCACTTCCTCTCTCTGGAGTAAGACAATAAACTAAACTCATAGGTTGAATGTACTATAGAGATTAGATAAAGTGATATGTGCAATGTGAACATATACCTATAGTTAGAAACTTTTAGAGCAACTTTTGCCAAACTCTTAGGAACAGTTAGGTTGTAATAACTCCTCCAAGCCCACAGAAGCAACATAATCTTGTGAAATAAGAACAGGAAAAAGAATTTGTCTGAAAAATGCTCATGGAGATAGCAAGCAATATAAGGTGGAGCAGGACAGAAGAGCCGAAGCATCATGGCCGAGACTCAAGAATGAGATCTAAAAGCTATAACTGATTCTTCACAACTACCTTTTATGTTTATCTTAGAACATCATTCATAGAAGAGAAGAAAGCTTGTTTTTATTCTGTGAGTTGCATCAGTGTTCTTGATCCAATATGTAATTATTTTCTATTTATTTTCTCTTTATAGACATGCATTACAAGAAACTTCATAGCAAAATGTTGGTTGATCATTAAGACTTTTATACATCCTTGAGCATGGCTCATACAACAATGGGTGTTACAAGCAGGTCAGTCTCATAAAAGCTGAAACAGAACAGCATATTAAGAGATATCACTCCTGCAGCAATCATGTTGTTGCTTTAAAAACCAGATCATCTTCTCAAGTGCATAATCTCACAGTGCATGCCACAGCTTGTGCCCAGAACTTCAACCTTGCTTTCACATCATCAGGACTGTCCCCTGTTTTTTTTTTCATCACACATTTAATATCATCAGAAAAAAAAACTCGAAAAAGGTTAAAAACTTTTGAAAGCTAGAGTTTTACCAGGACTAGAGATCTTCCAGCTAGCTACAGGAGATTCAATCTTCTCAGGCGAGGAAGAAGTATGGTGATGATGATGATGATCTTGATCCATAAACTTGTGACTCATCGAGTAACAAAGCTCAAGAGCAGGCAAAGTATTACAAAGCTCAGGAATCTCCTCGTAGTTAAAACCAAAGCCTAGATCCACACATCCTTTAAGCTCCTCGAGATCATCGTCCGTTAAACTCTTTGTCCTCTTCAAATCATCGACAACGTAACCTTCAAGCAACACATTGCTCTTCTTCTTCTTATTCTTCTTCTCCAACTTCTTGGTCTCTTTCATCGTCTCACCACCAATGTCGTTGTCCCTCTCTTCGTCGGATTCACTGTACGAGGAGCATGAGCTGGAGCTGGTGAAGATCTCGGAGTCTGAGTCAACGTCTGCCTCGTATGAGGAACAGCGAGAAAGAAAAGCTGAGTCGCACATTTTCAATGGAGAGTTTGCAGAAAGAAAGTGTAAGAAAGAAAGAAGGTGACGAGGTGCTTGTTATAAAGCTACCAACGGGCGGCAACTATGTCTTGTCTCTTTCTTAATCATGTGGTTACTACTCCATGTATGGTATGTATGATGATCATTACCATCAACTCGAAACTGGGCCGGGAAAATGGGCCCCACCATGTGCGCCAAGGATCTTAGATGAACGACGAATCGTCGTCAGATAGCACATTTGGCCAATTATTCCCACCCGCTTTTCTCTTAGCCGTATAATAAAGTATTCTATATTTGATTTGGTTGTTGCTCAAATTTCTTTTTTTTCCTGATTTGGTTTAATGTATTAGTTAAATCAATATGATGTTTTGATTATCTTCAACGTATCACAAATATATCTAGTTATATAATAATTTAATTGCTGACAAAAAATAATTTGGGAATCGTAAAATCACATTATACGTAATATTTTATGGCATGTATAGATGCCATGAGTGATCGTAAACATAGTATTATTACGTAATATCTTATAGCATGGTATATAATTGAACGAACACATGTATGTATGATACATAGCTAACTCGTTTTCTGATTAAACTATGCTCATCACACGTCATATATATGTAATTTTTATGCAACGAAATGCGAATCTCACGCTATAATTATCACAAATAAATAGCTAATAGATAATGTCGAATGTCGTGAGCCTCTTGAGCCTAGTCACAGAGAATCAGACCAAAAAAAAATTCATTGTAAATATGAAGTTTATGTGGATAGCAGTTACTCAATAACAAAATGATATAAGTTGAGGGTCCTTGCAAAATAAAGATAAAAAGAAAGAGTATAGAACGTATTGAGTTACTGGGTCCATTTATATAGAGTCAAACCGCAAAATTATGTGGTGGATAGATATTGAGTTATTATTGGGTCCATACATGTAGAATCAAACTACTAAAAATGATGTGTATATTCTATAACATGTGTTAGTCACATATGCATACAATTTCATATCTAACTTCTCGCGGCCGCAACAAGAAGTTGTTGCTCCAACCTCTTCAGGTTGCTTCAGTTATTTTACTGAAATACATTTGTACTCAACAACTATAAAAATATAAATATGTTTTAGACTTTTAGTTAATAGATAACTGTGTAGATGAGAGACTAATGTATTAGATAATGGAATTATTGCAAATCTAAAAGTATAAACAATTCAACTCCGGCCTGCCAAAAGTCGTTGGCCTCGAGATGCGCCACGTCAGTTTCACATTTCACTACGATTAAACAATTTTTTTTAATACAAGTTAACTTTAGATTCCGCAACAACATTATGTTTTTTATTATATTTTGTAGATATTGGCAAGCAAATAAAAAGTGTGATTCTTTGATCTTCTTTAGCCTAATCGACAATTGTTATAAGAAGCAAATTAATGGAAGGACTATCAGGGTCGGTTTCCACCTCTCTAATTGATGTATACAAGTTAAATAAATTGCGTAGTTTGGTTCTGTATGGCTGTGCACTCATATAGACACCGATCTAAAGAATTTTAATTGAGCTAACATTATCTTACTCGTTTTGTTTAAAGAATCATGTCATATTTCACTTTATAACATATATGTATATTGTTTGCATAAGAAAGAAGACTTTTTATTTGTTCTAGAAAAAGACTAATTATTGTCAGGTATTTCTATTTGTAACAACTTTTCTCATGATATCATGGATTAATTACTTGCCGTGTTTTTCTTACTTTTGTAAGTTTCTGAGTTTTCTAATTCTAGCCACATATACAAAGCTAAACAAACAGTAACATATGAATATAAAATCCATAAAATCGACTTGACTGGTTAATCAAGTCATAAGCTCCTAATATACAGGTAAATCATAATTTAAATGGTTAACCAATCTTGATAGGATTTCACGAAGATTTCCTTCCTTGCTGTGAAAAGATTAAAATATTAAATGAATAGAACTCATGGAAATAATTTTTTTTGTAGAAGCCAAAACAAGACTGCTTCTCGAAATTTCTAGTGGAAAATAAAATAAGAGAAAATATCGTGGTCCAGCTTTTAATGAGCTAATTGGCTTAATTGACAAATTTTAACATGACTTAGATATATGGTGCGCCAGCGTCGAATGGAGACGGACGTGTCATGTTAATATATGATGACGTTTTTGTTTGATGAATTATGATGGTGACATGACATGGTATGGGATGTGGGTTATATAGTCAACAGTTTCTCGGATTATTGTTTTCTTTTTTTTTCTTCAAGTTTCTCGTATTATTGTTCATATAGAACGAAAGGCTCCAAATGATTGTGGCAGTTATAACACTGTGAACAATGTTAACATAAATAACCGAAAAGGGAGAAGAATCACATGATACAAACCAAATACGTTTTCCGATTTTTTTTTAAAAAAGAAGTCAATTATTCTTTACTTATTTACTTTATTTTTCTTGCTTTTCTAGAAGGAGAGTTATTCAGTAACTGTGCTGATGGTAACAACTAAACAAACGCATGTGGAAGGGTAAAGATAATTTATACATGTGGAAATGGAAGAGAAAGCGAACCTCACACACATGTGAACGAGAGACACTAGGCAGGGGAGGTGTCACGTGGAAATTTACGATAAGAAACGAAAGGACTCAAGGCTTTAAAAGGGCCCCACTAGAACAAAACAAAAGACAAGAAGAGACCCAACAACTCACGTGTCCCCATTTTTTCCTTTTCAGCTCAACTAATCAGCACCACATTTTCGCACCCACTCTCTTCTCTGGTCTGGTCTTCGCGACCTTCACGTTCTCCTCTGTCCCACTTCCTTCATTATCATTTGTCCATTTACCACATACATACTATTCTTTTACCCTTTCTAAGTTTCTATGTTCACGGGGACGATACTATAGCTTCAAAATGTATAAAAAGTCGATTATAAAGAAATGATGACGATCAGCTTTTATCGAGAAAGTTTATTTATAATTTTATATCATAGAAACATGGATAGCAAAAGTACAGTGGAACTCATTACAGTCTAGATAAACCATATCTAAAATATAAGATAAAGAGTAGTATATATCAAATATCAGATAAGTACAAAAAGAAACAAAAGTTTGAAAAGACTGATGATTAAAGTAATAAAGTGTTGATCAAAAAAAAAGTGTTGAATTGCCAAATCACAAACCTACATTGTATTGTGACAAATAAGACAACACAAAGGATACGTTAATACGTTATACAATCCAATCATACATTATGGTGGCCATAGTTTTATTGCCATGTCCAAATACATTGAATGTTTCTGTTTTCATCTCCCTTATGCTTTTCCTCAAATCAATTAATGTTGTGAATGTAGATGGAAGACAGTTCCTACGACAAGTCTTATGTTTATGATTCAACATTCATGTATTCAATGCCCTTGAAAATCCAAAATCTAAAAATCAAACAAACAATCATCACCTAAAAATCAAAATCTAAAATCTAAAAACCAAAAACTAAAATCCAAAAACCATGTAAACAATCATCACCTTTGGTTTATAGGTAAAAAAAGGTAGAAGGAATCAAAAACTGTTTCCCTAAAAAATAGGATTCATATTTCTGGGTAAATAATTTCATTCGCTTTCCCATGTATTTGATCCTTCTTTTTATTGATCTTGAACTAAGTACATGTAACACAGTTTAGGCATTATGATGCGCATTTGTGGTCAACTGTCACGAAGATTTCCCTAATAGATGCAGGCATTATGATGCATCTGTGCTCAACTATTAGGGAAGTTCTCCAAATAACTGGCTTTAGATTGTTTTGGTTTCTAATCACTCTTATATGGGTCCTCTTATATTGAACAAATGTTTTTTCTATCTCCGTTCATATCTCTCTATAGCTTTTAAAAATGGCCTGATATTTTCACCCCAATCTTTGTGTTCTGTATTATCACGTACTGTCTTCATTTGTATGGCAGCTAGAGTAGCTAGGTTGCAATTATGGAGTGCCTGGTATATTTGTCAGCTTGAAAGTAAGTAAATCGACATTGGAAGATAGATGTTCCTGTCTCATTTCTCATAATCTAATCTATTTTTGCTTCTTTTTAAATGATGCTTTCCTCAGGCCACTTTCAAGCCCTCCTAGAAACAATAAGATGCACAACCATCTCAAATGTTCTTGCGAACCTCAGTCAAGCTCGGGACATGCAAAGCCGTCAGCCAGAAAGCCCCGCTCACTCCATCGAGACAAGCCTTCTATGCATCTGTCCGTTTCTATGCAGGAGAATGGTAAGAGCTCACCACCGTTTTATCCATCGTAAGAACCGATGTCCTTGAACCAGCTAACTCTGGAATGAGCTTGAGTTTCTCAGAGGAAGATTTCATGGACGGATGTAAGTAGCCAAGATGGGACCATTACATGACTACAAGATTTCTTCTCGAAAAGATAAAGAAAGGCTCTCGGGGAGCAGAGCGTGGGAACGAGCCAACGAGACTGGTCAAGGAAGAGAATGTGTGTTTCAACAGTGGAGCTAGTTCTTCCTTTAGTAACAAGAGTCTTCGTGAAACATTTTGTAAACTTGAAAACAATTTGTAAATTAGACTAAGTAGAATGTTAGTGTGATACTCTCGTATGACTTCTTTTTTCCCATCTCATAACTAATGAAAAATTTCTAACTAAGGAAAAATTAACTCCAGAAAATTGACTTACTCATTAAATTAACACAAACGATTTACCCTCTTTCTATAAGCAACAAATGTATGTTTAGCCTGGGATTTAATAGTTTTATGCAACAAATGTGTTTTTTTAGCATGGGGATTTAATAGTTGTGCGCGTGATTTGAATGAGTGGGCTGCTTGCTCAAAACAAAGAAAAGAATGAATGGGCTGCTTTACATTTGGGCTCGTAAATATAACTCGAGGGCCCATTAAGAGTTTTCAAATTGAAAATTATATAATTACGGTTATAGCGCCACTACTGATCAGATTGTCACTCTCTCGTAGAATCGAAGTTCTGGTGTTTCTCTGAGAGGTTTTTGCAGAGAAGTTCTAGTTTCCAGATCTCGATTTTCTTTCTCCAAAGCAAAGGTATGAGCTCGATCTAATTTCGTCTTCGTCGTTTCCGTTTCGATTTTATATTCAAGTCCTTCCGAATTGTGATGGATTATTTGATTCTGATTTCGTCTTCTTCGTCTTCGTACCATAACTCCAGAAAACCTATCATACCTTCCGAATTGTGATGGATGATTTGAGATTTCTTTTTGAAGTTTTACCTTGTGATTCTATTTATATATAGTTTTTTTTTTCTCCAAGGTACAAGTTCAGTTTCGGGAAAGACAAAAATTTGACGCCATTACTTTACTTTTTTTTTTTTTCTGTGTGTATGCAGATATGTAAGAAGTGGGAGAAGAGGAGATAGATGGAGCCGATGAAAATCCAGTAAGTGGAAATCATTGGAAAATTACAAATACATTAAATTTTGTCCATATAATCACAATTATTTTTTGAATGTGCAGGTTTTAGGTCCTTTGGAGATGATTCGTAACTTCGTTTTAGGTGACGTTAGTTAGTATATTGGGTTTGATGTAATTGAATTATAGTTTTGATATTATTTTTTCTTAATTAGGCATTGGGAGAGCCGCTTGGAATCACAAGGAAGAGATAGTGGTGTTTGCTTTGGTGGCGACAGTGAAGAGGATTGATCTTACGTGGATGACCATGAGGAAAAATTTACTCAAGAGGTAACTGAAACCTATATCAATGATAATCCGAAAATATAGAGCTATATAGTAGTACTACATTACTATATTAGTAAGAATTTGGTACATACTTGCATTTGAGTGACATGACATGACATGATTTTATAGCTTATATTCAGTAAATGTAGTTAACGAAATGATCTCAAAGCATTTAACTCCTGTGAAGAATAGTCATGTCTAAAAATGTCATGTCACAACTTTACCGCTTATTCAATAAAGTTACAGAAATGATCACAAAACCAATTAAGTCTGGTGAAGAATAGTTAATTCTAAAACTATGAATCTTGATTTCAAAATAATCTCAGAGGAATGAGCCATGAAAAATATATACATAGACAAAACTTGAAACGTAAACACTATACCAAAAACACAATTCAAATGAAAACACTATACCTAATTTCAAATTAATCTCAGACCAATGATCCAAAAAAATATATACCAAAACATGAAACGTGAACACTATACCAAGAAATAATTTATATCAAAAGGATTTGTGTTTGATATTCTTATCTCTCTAATCTCTCTTTGTTCTTACAGTTTTAGACGGTTCATTTTCAACATCAAAAGTTCCCGAATATCAATTCGGTTTGACGCCTTGTTAATCTCTCTAACTTTATTTAATGTGTCAGATGTTTCTCGTATTTTCAGTAAAATATATATGTACTCAACTTTCTTCACAACTTGTGGGTGTTCTTATATTCTTTTTCAGGCTCTTATATTCAAGAAAAGAAGACCATCAAGCTTTTGAGTTATTTCCATATTATCTCCAGTCTCCATTTCTCTTGGACATGCATTTACATATATATATTGTATTATTTTTTGAGGATTCATATTCTT
Source organism: Brassica nigra (assembly GCA_016432835.1). Taxonomy (NCBI): domain Eukaryota; kingdom Viridiplantae; phylum Streptophyta; class Magnoliopsida; order Brassicales; family Brassicaceae; genus Brassica; species Brassica nigra. The sequence goes on from CM028246.1 coordinate 61,832,647, forward strand.
TTTGTTCTCGATTCATATATAAATTATAAGCCATTGCAGAGGAATGGTTCATATTGTTGACACATAGCAGGGAACCAAGACGAGTACTCTTTGAGGATTCATACTATCGTGGAAACTTGATTCAGAGCATATTTAATCATTTTAAGATAAGATGATGATTTCGTTTTGGGGTTAAAATATCACTGCACATCAAGTTTTTTTCTAAATGATCAGTGAAAACGAATAATCCATTATATATATTAAGATTTGGTATTTTTAATATTTCAGATATTTATTTAAGTTACAGGTTCAGTTTTTCTCATAATTTGAAAATTTAGGTAAAATTGTGGAGTTTTACATATATATTTTAGTTCCTTTCAGATATTTAGTTATATTTCTTTAAGATATTGTTACTGGGCCTTTACAACAGTAAATAAAAAGAAATTGTTACCGAGCCATTACAAGACTAACGGTTGACCTTCAGCCTCAGAAGAAGTCTATTCCTTCTCTTAACCCTCTCGCCTAGGAGTCTTTTTGATTTTATCATTTGGATATTATACCAAGTAGAACGACTAGTTCAACTTGATTTCATCAAGCCGGGAACAATTGGATTACACAACAAACTCTGCCTTAGACGCAGCTCAGTAGACTAATAATAAGTATGCTTTACTTGAATTTACAATGCTTAAGTACATTTCAATCCATAATTTTCATGCAACCAAGCACCAGACACAATTTTTTTTGTATCAATGTTCTTTTCTATTTAGAAATGAATTTCAATTAGTTAAACAAACCAATATAAGAGAAGTAAAATTATTGACCAAACTTTGATCCAAGTAAAATTATTGGCCAACCATGATGGTGTATTTATACAATGAGAAAATTGTTTTTACTTTCTTGTATTTGATTGAATTCTATTCAACTGATGCAACTGCAGATATACGGTCATGAGTTAGTTCTTCTATAGCGATTTTAAGGAAGACCTTCCAAACATCTCTCTCAGTAGTCTCCTTAATCAAATAAGCTCCTAAGATAGTTTCCTCATCCAATAGGCTCCTCAAATGTCTCGCTCCACTGATGAATCCCACGCACTGCTTCGTTGCCGCCAGATACAGCAACCCATAAGATAGTCTCAGACACTGTTTCCACACACACAAACACAAAACAACAACAAAATTAGTGATAATATACCAGGAACTCCATAAAATGTAACCTAGCTACTCAAACCGCCATACAGATGGAAACAATAAGTGATAATTCAGATCACAAAGATTGGAGTTTGTTGTCAAAGGGAACGAATATAAAAAAATGATCAGGCCGCCTAACGATTCGGTGTAAATGGAAAATGAAAGTAAAAGGTTTGAATAAGTTTGCATACAATATGATTGGCAGATAACTGCTTATCTGGATACAGGATGCTCAATTGCAGGATACCAGAGTATACACATAACACACTGCAAAAATGGAGAACTGCTGAAGCGACCACAAGTACATTCTCCCAGGAATATCTGTATTGAGCGGCTACTGTCTACAAAAGAAAGAAACAAAGAAACCGAGACAAGTATGCTCATGTGTATAATCTGTTCTGACATGTAAATAGAAGTGAAACCGAGTCAAATAATGAAATGGTCGGGTAAGGTTCAAAACACTGTGATTAGAATGTCATCGCATCAACAAAATGAATATATCATTGACAATATATTATAGCATCCAAAGATGTAGCCGGTAGGAAACAACCTTTGAAGAAACAATGTGAATATGGCAAGATAATAGAACTTGTATTCAGAAACAAAGTGAACATTCTCTTGTGCTAATTACCATAGTTGGTATAACATAAGGCACTGCTCCTAGTCAATATCCGTAAACAAGTAGAAAATTTGAATTGTATGATCTTGCACAGAAGGGAAGAGAGAATACAAATCCACTTATATTGATTTATATGTTACTGGAAATAGAAGAGAAACAAGCTAGCAAAATAAATATCAAATTAATAATAATAGTTGGATACAAGACAAGTGATTCCTACTTTCGAGGTGAGCATATATAACCAGCTACTACTAGAGACGTGAACACAATCTCTAGGATCTTAAATTCATTACGTCGCAAAGCTTTGTATATCCAAGAATTCGACTCCTTGAAAAGCAAACGGCATCTAGACATCCTTGTTTCCACACTTACATGAGGATACGGATGACTCGGTTTCAAAGGAAGTGAGACCAAATTCTCCACGTATGGAGATATAACACAAGTGTCCAGAGAGAGACACCGGGTCTCATTTGTCGTTGGATAATACTTAAACAGCTTGTTCTGATTGTCATAGAAGACAAGATTCCCTTGCTTAGAAACTGCCACTGGCGTGAACCATCTTCCCCGCTTTGGCCAGGAAACAACTCCAAGGTCTAAGCCTATGGAAAAAGTCTTGCTCCATCGTTTTTGATCTTTATCCATCCTCCATATCTGCAGCATCCATACAGGCAAAACATTTGTTTTCACAAATGCTAGACGTTCCTCAATGTTCACTAACCGCGATCCCTTGGTGGCCCGTGTAGGCGGAACTGGGAATTTGTTGAACTCTTGTTTATGAAGATTCAATGCAAGTATTTTATAATGTCTTTCAACGTGTAACCAGTAGATGGATCCATTCACACAGACGGATTTGCTTCCGGGATTGACTACATGAGGAGGTGGACTCAGTTTACTCCATTCACCAGTTTGAACATCAAGAACACCACATTCAACCACAGGTTCCTCTTGCCCAATTTCCCGATAAGAAAAACACAACCTCACTACTTTAAAGCTTCCAGTAACCTTGTCTCTACCGAAGCCTATCGCCCAGTTTTCCGGAGAGAAGCTCGACCATAATCCTGAAAAAAATAATTCTGATTTTTATTTCTCAAAATTTTCCATTTTTTTTTATGTGGAATTTAGAGATTATTACCGAATCCAAATCTGCACTTATGGTTCAAGCCGGAAGGGAATCGTCGGAGCTGTCTGGTTGATGGGTTCAAAACGGTGATCCAATCTTGCTCTGGGAAGCAGAGCAAACCGTCGCAGCTCAACGAGGGTCGTGAGGCGAGGCAGTGAAGATACACGATCTCTTCGTCTCCTTCGAACCGTGACTCAGGGAGGAGACGCGGACGGTCGCCGCAGTCGCAATTGTAAGCGGCGAGGATTCTCCGATTCTTTTGAAGACTCATACGTTTCTCAGAGAACCTCCTCGACTCAAGAAGTGATCTGCATTGTTTTGATACGGTTCTGAATCTGAGTATCGATTTCAATGGTAGTCTGATGAATATTTCTTCAAGCAGCTCGGGAAGAATGCACATGGAGTTAGGGCTCTCTTCTTCTTCTTCTTTTTGCCCCATTCTTTCTTGTGTGCCGACAGAACTCAAAAACTCTGTTTCGGTTTATGTCCGAGATTACGTCATCTAAAAATCTGTGTTATGTAAATAGTTGACAAAAAAAAAAACTGTGTTATGTTTGGGCCACTTCAAGCCCATCATGATAGCGTATTTTGTTTTATGCTTTAATGCACTTCTTCTGTATGCTTGCTACTTCGGATATAAAAAAAAAAGAAGCTCACCGTGATCTAGATGAGCGTATTTTAGTTGCCATATAGGTCACGGGTTCGATTGATATGCAATTATTTATAATTACAGTATATCCCTCTTCTTTTCTAATTAAGGAACTGACCAGATTCTTAGAAACGAATATATATATATTTTTTTAATTTGGCAAGACTTTTCTTAAACCGACCAAACCGGATGGCCATGCCTGATCTCGATGAAATATATATTTGTGTTGGAGAAACGTTTGTTAAAAGAAAGGCAGTAGCCAGTAGGCAACCAAAGATGGTGGAAGATGAAAAAATCCCTAATACGATCTACATCAGCAAACAAAGTAGCCTTTTTACGACCGTAGTAGTCATTGATCCAACCACCTGATGGAGCACCGATCATGGCACCAACTAAAACCATGTTTACAATAGTTTCCTACACAAAAAAACACATTCATTTACTGAAAGTTATCAACTTAGAAGAGCTAAAGAAATAAACACATATAAAAAAAAATATATATATATATATATATATATATATATATATATATATATACCTGTAAGAAACTGCTCTGTTTAACAATTTGGAAATCATCTTCAATGTACAAAAGGGCACCAGATATACCACCTTTCAAAAGGAGCAAAGAGACAAAACTAAGTTCCATGATAACTATTGGTTTGTTGCTCAAAAAAAAAAAAAAACTAGTGGCCCTTGTTTTACTGTGTATCCCCACTCTTTTCGAACCATCTGTGTTAACCGTGATTTACTAAAGATTAAGGCATGCAAATGTTTTTATTTTCTGTCTAAAAAGGCATACAGATGATTACGTGTGAAGTGAAATGCATTCTTGAAATAATAATATTGGATCAAACATAACCAAGTTGGCATCAAATGGACTAAAACAAACTGAACGTATAAAGTATCGATTATCTTTACTTCCACTTTTTACCTTTTTCTTTGCCGTTGAACCAAATATAGAACTTCTATAATTTGTTTATAACCTTAACTTTTTCATTTCATCAAATGATATTATCATTCTTAAATTATTCATCTTAATATCCTATCTTATAATAATGTTCTTAGAAACATTTAACTGATAAACAATACAATTTAGCAGCAGTTAAGCTTTTATCCTAAGATTTATTGGTCCAAAGTGAATAAGACTTTACGTCATTTGTATAGGTTAAGAATCTTAAGATATTCTATGAATTTCTTGCTTTAAATATAATATTAAAATAGTATCAGCATTAAATTTTGACAAATGAAGAAAATTTCTGTATAAATCTTTCAAGGAAGAGATTTTTTCAATTTTTCTATTTAAATTTATTCATGAAACTCATAGAGAGACTTACTATATAATGAATATATTTTTATATACTTGATATTACCAGTGTTATACTGTTTAGAGATAGACGTCATAAAACAAAGTTTTCAATCTACATGTTATATTTTAATCAGAATTGTCCTAGTTTTGTAGTTCATAAGATATACTATTTTAATTTTTTTGATCAAAAAAAGAAGATATACTATTTAAATTTTAACGAAAATATAGATAATGCACCTATTGATGAATATAAATTCTGTCGACTGGGTTTTCTTCTACAAGCAAAGTATGAGTTTGAATATAATGTCATCTTCGTTTATATATATTCAATTTCTCTATTTTTGATAAATCGTGAAACTAGTGATCGTTTTGGTTTGTTGAGACTTCGTTTTTTCGCGAAGAAGTTGTGTTGTGCTCTCTACTTCTAGATTGATTTTCTTGTGCAAGCAAGGTATGGGCGTCATTTCTTATCCATAATTAATTTTTAGAGTTTTGATGATTCGTGAAATTGGGAGATGTTTTGGTTTGTTGAGATTAAATACTGAATTGAAATGTTGGGGATCTTGTTTGTATGTGTATGTTGATACTGGGTTGCTGGTTACATTTGCCCACCTCTCTAGGAATCACTTATCTAGTAGTGAGAACGTTCAAAAGCTTATTTTCCCCATGTTTCATGGATTCTTTACATATTTTGTTTAAAGTACAAAGAAATCGAGAGAAGAGCTCGTGATCGCAGGATACTCAAGTTTGAGTAAGAAACGATTAATTGTTTCTGCATTTTCTCAATTCGTTTTCTTTTGAGAAAGATCCAAACCTACTTTTTCCTTAAATTATTTACGCATTTTGGTTAAAATACAGAAAATTTTAGAGCTAGAGGCCAGTAACGGAAGTTTGGATAATAATGTCAAGACAGATTGAGTGGTTTGTTTCAACAATTTTGGTGAAACTTTGCAACATCAGTCTCGGTGTTGCTCATTTTGAGTCTTGGATTGGATTCATGTTTGTTCCATGTCATGATTCTTTTATTGAACTAATGAAACGGCTTTGTGTTCAATTTTATACTCTTCTGGGTGGATTAAAGCCACATTTTTTCGGCAATTTTAGTGAAAGTTTGCAGTTTTAGTCTCGGCGATGTGGATTGAGTTCAATTTTATTCTTTTGTCTTGGTTTTTGTGGTTTCGATCGCTAGACTTTGTTTGGATCTGTTTATGTAGATATGGAAGTAGTGGAAGACAAATAAATTGATGGATCTGATGACTATCCAGTGAGTGAAGATCACTTTAAGATCACAATACAATTATTTTATCCACTTAAGCATTAACGACTTGAATGTGTAGGTTTTAAATCCTCTCCAGATGATTTGTAATTTTGTTTTAGCCTTAGGTAACTCTCTTTTGTATTTTGTTTTTTCTGTATATTGGTGTGTTGTTATTGAATAATTGTTTTGTCATACTCTCGTATCACTTCGTTCTCATAATGAAATTATTCAAGCACAGCAAAAATGAATTTGAGAAAGTGACATATTGATCAAATTAGTTTTATGTTAGTGTGTGTGAGTTGAGTGAGTGGGCTGAGTTACTTAAAGGCCCATTAAAGTTCAATTTCGAGAAATCAAAAGTTAGCACCATTACTTTCACTCTCATAGAATTAGAATTGGAGCTTAGACGTTCTGCTGAGAGAAGTTACGTTCTGCTGAGAGAAGCTTCATTGTTCTTCATACATATATGATTTTCGAAGCTATTTTCGTCACCATTGTTTGGTTTCTGGATTCAGTCTCATTTTTATTTCTTTGGATTCCGTTTTGAACTTTTTTTGTACTTTAAATCGTTAGATCGAGTTTGGATCTTGTATGTAAATTCTGGTAGTATTAGAATCAAATCTGAGACGTTCTGGAGATAGATTTTGTTGATTTTTAGTTATAATTTTGAATCTATTTTTGTCACCATTGTTTGGTTTCTGGATTCAATCTCGTTTTTGTTTATTTGGATTCTGTTTTGAACTTTTGTTGTGCTTTAAATCGTTAGATTGAGTTTGGATCTTGTATGTAAATTATGGTAGTATCAGAATCAGATCTGAGACGTTCTGGAGATAGGTTCTGTTGATTTTTAGTTATGATTTTGAATCTATTTTATCACCACCGTTTGGTTTCTGTTTTCAATTCCCTTTTCGTTTCTTTGGATTCCGTTTTGAACTTTTGTTGTGCTTTGGATAGATTCTCGTAGAATTAGAATCTGATCTGAGAGTTTCAGTTATGGTTTTGAATCTATTTTTTTCACCATTGTTTGTATGTGTAGGTAGAATTATGGATAACATATCATTTTGCTATGTTGGGATTTTGTTCTTCAACTTATTTGATGAATGAAACCAGAAATCGTTTTGGCTTGTTGATATTAAGTCTGAATTGAATACTAATGATCTGGTTTGTATGTGTGTAGAATCATTGATAACATGGACTTTTTAGAGGAAGAAGAGGACATTGTGTTAGTGGATGAAGCTGAGCAGCCAATAGTGAGTGAAGATTATTTTATTGCATTTAATTGTTTGTCCAACTAACCAATAATAATTTGAATTTGTGGGTTCTATATCCTCTCCATATGATTGCGAAGTTTATTCTAAAGATATTTCAGTATTGAACTAGGCTTTAACCTTCAGAATATATCGAATCTGTGCACAGTCCAAACACATAGCAAACAATACTTTGGGTAGCAAAAGAAAGTTTGTTATGTGCATTCGTTATCAAGACTATATGCAATACCTTACAATTGTGAAGAAATCTCATATATGGTCATTATATATGCATTCAATGTTTTAAAGGTAACCTGCCTTGATTATGCATTTAACATGATATTCTTAAACATTTTTTGGACTCAGCAAGTCTGCAATTCTTGATGGGAGGCTCGTTTTATTGTGTCTTTACTATAATTGTGAAAAATTCATTTCACACAATCTTTTGAAAGAACCCATGTCAAATGAAGCACAATCAGAATATGATATTTCGTTGGAGAGATCTCATCAATCCATTGTGCTTCTGAGTTAAAATTTGATATAATTAAAATATTATTTGAATAACTTTTTGAATTTTCAAGATTTAACTTGAATTTTCAAAATTTGTTTTTTTTTTTCTTTTTTAGTTTTACAGCTTTAAATCTATACCAAATTCAAACCATTTCAAGTTAGTTATGTTTTGGTATTTATACAAAATAGAAATTCGATTCGAACTAAACATTACATGTGCCGATCGGATCAAAAAAATATCTTGTTTCTAAATGGGTTATAAATACTTCAATCTAAATAATCTGATCCAACTTGAACCTTAAACCTAAATACCCATTGCTCGTCTCCTTAATGTGTTTCTTTAAGTAATCTAGTTTAATTTTCTTTTGAAACTCTAGAAAATCACCTAAATTCAAATGGTCGGTCTGGTTACATTTGATTATGTTGGTTTTCTTAATTGACCGGTTTTGACTTTTGAGAATTCATGTACGAGTAGTCTGAATTTTATTTGGTTGTTCCATTTTGGAAATTAAACTAAAACAAAGCCTGTGTTAATAATCATTATAAACAAATATTATATTAATGAAAATATTGTTCAGTATATAGAGCATTATTTGAAAGTTTTCTTAGTCCGTTTGTTTGATTAATGATATGTTAGTGATTTTATACCACAGTTCAATTTTTTTGAAAAACGATTTTTAACTATTGTGTAAGTTGAGAAAGAAAAAAATTCTACTATACTATTAACTAAACTGACAAAAAGAACTGACCAGATTCTTTAAAAAAGAATATTCTTTTTTTTTTTTTTTAAATTTGGCAAGACTTTTCCTAAACCGACCAAACCGGGTGGCCATGCCTGATCTCGATGAGATATATATATTTGTGTTGGAGAAACGTTTGTCAGAAGAAAGGCAGTAGGCAACCAAAAGATGGTGGAAGCTGAAAAAAACCCTAATACGATCTACATAGTTCCCGATCTTCTGGAAGAAATTTTCATCCGATTGCCTTCGAAATCGATCCTCAAGTTCAGAACCGTATCAAAACAATGGAGAACAATCCTGGAATCGAGGAGTTTCGTGGAGAGGCGTATGAATAATACTCGAAAACACTGGAAAATCCTGGCTGCTTACAATGGCCACGGGACGAGTCGGTTCGTAGTAGACGACGGCGAAGAGATCGTCTATCTGCACCGCGAAGACGCAGCAGGACCTTCGATGACTTGCGATGGTTTGGTCTGCTTCCCGGAACCGGATTGGATCGTCGTTGTGAACCCCTTAACCGGCCAACTCCTGAGATTCCCTTCCGGACTAGATGATGATGCAGTATCCTTGACCTTGGACACTCTTAGCTCCAGAGGTAATATGTCTTTTTGTTTTTGTTTTTGTTTTTGTTTTTGTTTTTGTTTTTGTCTGAAAAAGTTGAAAAGTTTGCAGGAGCAGGGATGGCTTTATTTCCGGGATATATGGCAATGGGATTTGGTAGAGACGAAGTTACGGGGCTGTATAAAGTGGTGAGGATGTGTTTTTATCCAGTGGAAGAAGAAAAAGAAGAAGTATGTGAGCTTCTTGACGTTGAAACTGGTGAATGGCGAAAACTAAGTCCACCTCCTTACCCGGTCGAGGTGGTAAGGAAGTCGGTTTGTGTGAACGGGTCAATCTACTGGTTAACAGTTGATCATGACTACCAGATACTAGCCCTGAATCTTCACACGGAAGAGTTTCACGACGTGTCTGTTCCGGATACTCGGGTCACGTGGTTCAAAATCCAGATACTGAACCTTGACGACCGTCTAGCCATAGCCAAAACGACAGGTGGGCACCCTTATTGGAGACTAAAGATATGGAGCATGGATGAAGAAGGATGGAGCAAAACTTATTCCATAAGTTTAGCCGCTCTAAAGATTAGCCCATTGAAATCAACTTGGTTCACGCCGTTGACAGTTTGTAAGCTAGGGAATGTTGTCTTTTGTGACAATCATAAGAGACTGTTCAAATATTATACAGAGTCGGGCGAGATTCGCCGTCTCTCGTCAGATATATGTGTTATATCTCCTTACCTCGAGGATTTGGTCCCACTACGGTCAGAGTCAGTCAAAACATCTAGATGCAGATTGTTTCCGAAGCAAGGCTCCAAGATATTTAAATGGAGCAGTTGGATCCCAGAAATTGCGTTTCCCTCTCTAATTATGGTTGGTTATTATATATGCCTTCGTTGTCTAGCAGTGCCTTGTTCAGTCTCTACGAGTTTTAGGAATTAAAATTGATGTTAGTGGATTCCTTTGCCCCCCTTGCTTGTAAACTCGTAATCAAATACGATGCTTCAGGTTTTGTTTATACTTTGTTTACATGTATTAGCTAGAAACAAAAATCTATGTGATATTTTTCACAAGTATACATGGTAACTTATTCTCTTTCTGTTTTTCTAAGATTATCTGTTTCATTGTATGGATGCAATGACTTTCACTTGTGAGATTACATTCTAAGCTCAGTGTGCTTAATCTTACCTTGTCTTTTTCCAGTGTGCTTAATTTGCATGCCAAATACAAAGTGTTGTGTTTTTTTTTAACGCTTTCTAGTCTCAATCTTCAGGAAATCGATATGGATTCTGACTAACGAGATCCGAATGAGAAACACTCAAATAAGAAAAGTGTAAAATTTTGGTTGGCATGTGCCAGCAGTGCAATTGCACGAGGTCCAAATTTCCTTTTGCCAATTTTTTTGTTAGAATTAAGTCATTTATCTAAAATTTAGAGCTTTAATAGAAGTCACAACCTTAATTTATATGTGATTTTTTTAAAATGAACTCTCACTAGAAATCAGTTATAATTCATTTATTACTAACAATATTGCTTAATAATATCATTCTAATATAACCATCTAACCATCAAGACCTACAAAACCGGATTGATTAACATAATCATATTTGCTTTCCTAATAAATTACTGATAGATATTCCTAGATTTTAATCAATAAATAAATAGATGGCAGATCATTAAATAATTCATGAAGGTCAACAATAAGGAATAAATGAATTTTGACTCATGACAACACAACTTGATGGGCTAAGCTCATTAGTTACCAGAAACCTTCTCGACCCTGTAAATACAACAGAGCCAGAGTTTTGGGTTATGAGACTATTAGCTAAACCTTGCATCTTCCCTCCCATCTCAGTCTCTTTGTAAGATTTTTCTTCAATGACAGCGATATTAACAAAAGGAGATTCAAGCACCATAAACGAAGAACCAACCAAACCTCCCGAGCCTTACTACTCTTGGCTGCAAACAAATGCCAATTAAAACTTGTTCCAGAAGTCTCCCCCAAAACCAAAAAACACTTTCGTACTTTTCTTTGTTAACCTTGTCTACAAAACACAGCTTAAGAACTCTAAAAGCTGACGTTGGTAACGAATCACTAGACTCATTAGCTAATACACTCTCCTCAGCTTGAGCTTCTCTAAAATCAATATATATACACAACATACTATAACTGAAAAGATACCCCCCTTCTTCATTGTTAATGCTGATTAATATTTGTATTAATGGAAATGCTTAGACACAACGTTTAAACATATATTACGAACCAAATTTGGTTTTGAAATTTATATTAAGCGTCAAGTTCCCCAGCCTTTGAGTAAGACCCTCCCTTGTGTTATGTACCCTGTTGTTTCCTCTCCTTGTCACTTCCTGAGACGCCTCACGTAAGTTTTGAATCCCTTGACCAAGTTTTGCAATCGAAGAAGCTGAAGGAAGAGTCAGAGCTGCACATTCAATCCCGTCTTCGAAGAGGTACAATCCCGCCCATAACACAAGACTGGCTCCAAAGACCACCCTTGGTAAGGCACCGATAGGTTTTGCCATTCGTTTCCGCATCATCATCCCACAGAATGCAGCTCTCATGGCAGAGAAGCTAGTACGTTTAGCAGAAGATACACCAAACTTTGTTACTGCTCTGATTTTCCAGGGGGATAAAGATGCTTTCTCCCAAGACATTGGTTGGGCTCCGTAACTAGCAAACCACGGGGCTGCCATTAGGCCCATTACTGATGATGGGTACGTTACTCTGGTAAATGCAAATGGCATTGCCTTGTGACTCAAGAAAGGGTTCACCGGGGTTTTAATAGTTGAAAATTTGAAGACAGGAGAAGCTAAAATGGCCTTGGATGATAGTGTTAAAGCACCTGCACCTGAATCATTACCATCACAATCCAGCACCGTATGCTCGGTCGACACGTCTTTGACTTGTTGAGGAACACGAGTTCTCCAGTGCCTCCGAAGACCCGCGAGGTTATCTGCGTCTACCACCGCTACTATGTTCTTAAACTGTTTAGCCTGACTACGAAGCTCATATGCCATAAGTGCATAAGCTCTGTCCGTGAAAGAGAGCTTCGAAAACTGAACTTCGGTTCCTAGGTTCTTGATAGGTAACCGACCAGCATCGTTCGAAGCAATTCTAAGACTTTCAACCGCATCCCGGAACAGGTAAGCTTCGGCAAGAGCCTCTGTATCGATGGATTCACCGTTATTTACATCAGAAAATATCTTTTTGGCACTCTGTAGAGCTTTCCTAATAGGTGGGAGATCATCAAACAGTGTGTTGTGAATCTGAACAAGCAAGTAATAAACGGGAAGTGCATATGTTGGAACCGTAACACGTCTTGATTTTTTAAGCTCTTTACTGAGCGAAGAAGATAAGAAGAGTCTCTGCATCATCAGTGCTCGTTGATCAACACTGATTAAAGCAGAGCCACCATGATAAGCTTGTGTTGCGAGAGATTTAGTCAGACCTTTCATGACGAAAGGAGAATCAAGCACCACGAACGTCGAACCAACCTCTCCAGCCACCTTTTCGACGGCCGATAGATGCTTATTAAAACCTGTCCCAAAAATCTCCTCCATAACCAAGTTCCCCGCAACGCGTAGGTACTTTTCTTCGTCGAGACTTTTGTCTAAAATACAGCGTGCAACAACTTTGAAAACCGACGTTGGGATCGAACCGGTAGAGCCGTCTTCTAACACAATCTTCTCCTCTGCTGCTCCATACTTTGAACCGTTCACCTGCGTCACAACGGCATCAGGACGGAGTTCACGTATGAGACACTCGGCGTCGGTGGCAGATCTCTGAGATAAGTTGTGAACGGAGAGTAAGTAGATGGTGGAATCATGCTCGGGGACTTTGATCGCAAACACAAAGTTTTTTGTGCTCTCGGGCACTGAGAGTCTCTGAACGAGCTTATTTGATTCATTCAGGTCACTGCTTAACATTGAAAAGGGCCCTATACTACTTCGTACGAATATGGCAATAGATTTCGCAGACTATGTGCCAAAAACAAATATTATCCACAGAGAATTTCAAAACTTTTAGTAAAAAAAACTTCTGAATGATTTTCTTTCGCAACGGGCTGCACTATATATAGATTTTACCGTTACCATATTTCTGCAAAACTAAAATAAGTAAATACCAGACAATTTCCTTTTTGAATATAGAATCATTATTGTAGTTTTTTTTTTCTTGCTTAACATTTTTGTTTTCATAATAAAAATGTTTACTTTTGTTTGAGCTCAAAGTATTGAATTTTTTAAAATATGATATACTCAGTTTATTTATTTCTAATAACTTATTGTAATTTCTATTTGTTAGAGTTTAATAAGACAGTTATTGAAACCTATTTGATGATGTAATTATTTCCTGTGTTGTTAGTTTGTTTGGTTCAGTTTTTGGAGCCAACCTAACCATTTTTTTTATTGACAATCAAATTAATATTTTACTAGTGGAAAATTAATAGTAATATTTATGTTGGAAAAGGAAAGGAAAAAATTTGTGTGCCTTGTTCCTTTTTTTTTTTGAACAACCTTTATAAACAATAAAATTTCATTAAGAAAAAACTTTATTTTGGAAACCAATTGAAAAAGAAAAATTTCATTGCCACTCATACTCAAACCTTCATTGCAATGCTAATTGATTTTGTATTAATGGAAAAAAAAATTAGATACAACGTTTACAAATGTTACGAACCAGATTTGGTTTGAAATTTAAATAGTTAAGCGTCAAGTTCCTCACCCTTTGACTAAGACCCTCCACTGCCTTACCTACTCTGTTGTTTCCTCTCCTTGTCACTTCAAGAGAAGCCTCACGTAAGTTCTCAATCCCTCGACCAAGTTTCGCAATCGAAGAAGCCGAAGGAATACTCACAGCTGCACATTCAATCCTCTCCTCACAGTAGATCAACCCCGCGCAAGTCGCAAGACCGGCTCCAAACACCGCCATCGGTAAGACACCGACACGTTTCCCTAGCCTCTTCCGCATCATCATCGCATAGAATCCAGCTCTCATGGCATCTAAGCTAGTTCCCTCAGCTGAAGTTAAAACATACTGTGTCACTCCTCTGATTGTATCGGCGGATAACGATGATCTCGCCATTCTGGTAAATGCCAATGCCTTGCGAGTCAAGAAACGGTTCAAGAACCTGGCCTTGGATAGTGTCAAAGCACCTGCTGCACCACCAACCGCCACCACCGGTTTTAGATTTGAATCGTTATTACTATCAAGATCCTGCACCCTCGACGTAGCTTTGACTTCTTGAGGAACACGAGTTCTCCACTGCCTCCTAAGACCTGCGAGGTTACCTGCATCCACCACCGCTACTATGTTCTTAAACTTCTTAGCCTGACTACGAAGATCATCCGCCATAAGAGCATAGGCTCTGTCCATAGAAGAGAGCTTCGAAAACTGAACTTCGGTTCGGTTCCGGATCATGTTCACCCGACCACCTTTGTTCAAAGCGATTCTGATACCTTCAACTGCAAGCCTGAAGAGGTAAACTTCAGAGAGAGCCTCTGCATCAATCGCTTCACCGTTATTCACATCAGACAACATCTTTCTGGCAGTGCCTAGAGCTTTCCTAATAGCTGGGAGATCGTTAAATATGTTATGAAGGTCGACGAGCAAGTTATAAACGGGAAGAGCAAACGGTGGAACCTTATCAGATTCTATCTCACTACTTAGCTGAGTGATATGCGAAGATAAGAGTCTCTGCATCAGTGACTGTTGATCATCGCTTATCTGAAATCTTGTAGAGCCTAAAGCAGAACCATAGTAATAATCTTGTCTTATGAGAGATTTACTCAGACCTTCCATAACAAAAGGAGAGTCAAGTACCTTAAACGTCGAACCAACCTCTCCAGCAACCCTTTTAGCAGCCAACAGATGTCCGTTAAAACTTGTCCCAAAGATCTCCTCCATAAGCAAGTTCCCTGCAACGCTTTGGTACTTTTCTTTGTTGAGAGTTTGGTCCGAAAGACAACGTGTAACAACTTTAAAAGCTGACGTTGGGACTGAGCCCTCCTCCTCATCACCAAAATCTGAAGGGTTCACCTGAGCGCGACTACAGCGTCAGGACGGAGCTCGCGTATAAGACACTCGGCGTCGGTTGCAGATCTCTGAGATAAGTTGTGAACAGAGAGTAAGTAGATGGTGGAATCATGCTCGAGGACTTTGATTGCAAAAACAAAGTTCTTTGTGCTCTCGGGCACTGAGAGTCTCTGAACAAGCTCGTTTGATTCCCTCAGGTCGCTACCGATCGCTGAAAAGGGCAATAGATTTCGAAGACTATCCATTCCAAAAACCTAGACTACTCTTACTTCTCTCGAACTCAGCAACGTATTCTCCAATCTAGAAACCTAGAGGTTGAGTAAAGAAACCAAAGAGTTTTTTTTTTTAATGAAGAGACCAAAGAGGCAAAGAGTTCTTGCCCAGACGGTTTATACTATTTTAAGAATCGGTCTGTGTCTTATTCGAAAAAGGAAAAGTTTATCTTGGGGAACAAGTTGAAAACAAGCAAAACTGGAAAGAAAAATAAATAAAACATTTTACAACATAAGGTTATGGTCCAACACAAGTTTGACCAAAAAAAATATTCACATAAATAGTTTATAACAATGTGCATTTAATCAACAAATAAAATAGATAATGTTATAACTGCTTTTATTTTTTTTATATATTTTTTTAGTCAAAATATAATTGGATTAATAAAATATATGTATATGTATCTTTAATATAATTGAACAGAAATAAGGTCGTAAACCTTTGATTTAAATCATTTTGTATTACAAATTAAGGGGTTTTCTTTTAAAAGTTTTCACTTTAAATGTGTGTATGTTGTTTTAAAATTTACTAGATTTTGAGCAGCGATTTCAAAGTCCGAAATTGATTTTTATTTGTAAATTTATTTAGTGTAATTAGAAATATTATGCATATATGTATTTTTTTGTTAAATAATGTTTTTAAATTATATTTAATTAATTGAAAATTATATAAACTATAATTTTATGAAAATAAGATAATTAATTTACTTCTTAAAGTTAAAGATTTAAATAAATTAATTTTTAATTTTTAATATTGGTCAAAATTGATTTTATTATAAACTAAATTAATTATATATCATTAAACCCATACCATATTTGATAAACATTTACATGGTATTAATAATCTGCAAAAAAATGTAACTGTGAACATATTCTATAGTTCGATGTACCATATAATCAAATAGTTTTAATATCAACTGAATTTAGTATTGTATTTTAGTCTGAACTGGTTGGTTAGGACAAACCAGAGCTCTTCAACTAACTCCATTCCATGTCGACAAGCAAAAAAACAGATCACATATTGAACCTGATCACTTCCTCTTGTTCTTCCCCGTGACTCTTTGCCACCAAAGCTACTTTCAGTCTCTATGTCACATTCTCATTGTTCTCAAAAAAACTTCCTCCCTTGTTTACTGATTCATCAAACTGAGATGGAAATGGTGGCAAGAGGGTTAGAGAAACTCATGAAGCTCCAAGAGCGCTGAAAACATTTGTTGGAATGTGTTGCGGTGAAGAGAGTCAGAGAAGTCCAGCTGAGGCTCTTGCTTTGGTTTACTCGTAGTTATATTGCTTTGACACCAATTTTACAACTTCTAGTGACAATATAAAACAATGTGGACACATATGTGTCATAATCAACTTAACAGAATGTTTGTTAATCAAATGACAGAGGATACTAAAACATCTTTTCTCTTATTATAGTGTCTTGGACGATTCTTTTAAAAGAACAAAAAGCTATATATAATTATGCTTTTGTTCAGGGAGAGGCGCTTACAGACGTACTGGAAGAGACAATCAATATTCCTCTCGCGACGTTCAGGGAGAAGAGCTCCGAAGAGTTTATAGAACTGAGAACAGGGGAACATATGAAGGCTATGGGGTGCAGAGACGTACTAATGAAAGACGGCCCCACCCATACAACAAATATGGATCACGTTCTTATAGAAGTGGAAACAGAGGAGATTCTCAAGATCCACAGACTTATTACAGAGAAGTCAGCAAGCCAAGAGGCGCGGTATTAAGAGAGGAGTCTCTCACTTCAAAGAATGTTCAGATTGCTTCAGGTGGGGATCCCCTGGAAAAAGCACAAAAAACGCAAAAAAGTCACTCTCCCATCCCAAAGGAAACTATGGAAGCTGCAAGAGGAGAACTCCGGGAGTATATGATTCAATACTCTAGTGTTGCGGATCCAACGGAAAGTGCGGCAAGGAAGGAGAGATGTAGAATAGCAGAGGAAAAGGGCGAATTTGAAGAAACAGCAGCTCAAATGGCTAAAGCTTCCCTGGTGGTAACCGCACTAAATGACACAAATCAGGAGGAAGTTTCTCAAGAACGTATTCCTGCCACTCACAGACTCTCTTACCCTCCATCTCTTGAGGAAAGTAATGAACGCATTCCTGCTACGCTCAGGCTCTCTAATACTTCCCTACAGAGCCCTGAATCCGAGCGAGTATCAGTGGGGCTAAGACTCGGACCAGTAATTGGCAGCCCTGTCTCAAAAGCTGCAAACAGAACTGTTAAGAGAAAACCCGGGAGACCCCCTGGGAAAAGGAAAGTACAGGCCAGCCCGAAGACTGGTACAGGAGCAACTTCAAAATCGAGGAAAGTCCTTCAGAATAAGCCCCCCACCTGTCGGAGAAATCTCAATGCAGAGGCGGGTACTTCTAAAAGACCTCCAACTACAAAATCTACAACTGGAGGGAAAGCTCGAGCTACTTCTCAACCTTGTACAGCACGAGATACCACACCGCAACTATCAGACAATCAGCTCCTGAGTGATTACTTGCCTAAGAGGAAGAAGACGGTGGATTTTCAAAATCCATCAAGTCTAGTTCCTTAGCAATTCTGAGCTGGAACTGTCAGGGGTTGGGGAATCCCCAGACAGTTCGTCGTCTTCGGGAGATAAAAAGAAGGAATGATCCGGATATTATCTTCTTAATGGAGACAAAAAATTCCTCAGAGATGATTCTACAGCGCTTGGATCATCTGGAGTACGAACATCATCACCTAGTACCGCCGACGGGTCACGGAGCAGGAGGATTGGCGCTTTTCTGGAAAACAAACGTCGACCTTACTGTTCTCTCATCTGATGCCAATTGTATTGAAACCAGTATAACTTTTGAAGGAAAACTTTTCTTCTCTTCTTTTGTGTATGGCAATACGGATAGAAGGCTGCGAAAAGAACAATGGAACCAGCTCTTAGCTAAGGCCAATGCACGAGATACAGCATGGTTCGTAACAGGGGACTTTAATGATCTCCTTAATGCTGAGGAAAAACTGGGC
Source organism: Brassica nigra (assembly GCA_016432835.1). Lineage (NCBI taxonomy): Eukaryota > Viridiplantae > Streptophyta > Magnoliopsida > Brassicales > Brassicaceae > Brassica > Brassica nigra. The sequence goes on from CM028246.1 coordinate 61,851,143, forward strand.
GGACCAGATAGACCGGAGGGTTCTTTCAGTGATTTACGGACTCTATTCTCGGAGGGAGACCTTTTTGATTTAAGACACTCTGGAGACCCTCTCTCGTGGAGAGGACAACGGGGCGCTCACTTGGTAAGATGCAGGCTGGACAGAGCCACGGCAAATAATTTATGGGCTGAGACGTTTCCAACGGCCAGATGCCAGTACATGGCTTTTGAGGCTTCAGATCATAAACCTCTACTATCATTCTTTGAACCGGAGAGGAAACGGAGACGAGGTATGTTCCGGTATGATCGTCGGTTGAAGGATAATGAAGACGTCAAGCTCTTGATCGCAGAAACTTGGAAGAACTCCAGTGGCTTATCAGTAAGCGACAGGATCGCCCGAGTCCGGAAAGCGATCATGGAATGGAGTAAAATTCAAGGAGCTAATAGCAGGATTGCTATAGAACAGAGAAGGGATGAACTCAACGCTGCACTCAGTAGTCAACGGAACGATACAAACCTCATTAACCGGATCACAGCGGAGCTGAACTCAGCTTATGCGGCGGAAGAAGCTTTTTGGAGACAGAGAAGTCGCCTCTTGTGGTTAAGTTTGGGGGACCGAAACACAGGATATTTTCATGCGACGGCTAGGAAACGAAGACGGGCAAATGCTTTCTCTGTTATAGAGAATGAAGCTGGGGAAATGGTCTACAAGGAGGAGGATATTGCTAAAGTTATTGTGAGTTATTTCAAGGAGCTCTTTACGTCACAGGAGGGGGATAGAGAAGATACTGTGAATTTTGCACTCAAACCAATTATCTCGGAGGAAACAAACGCCAAGCTCATTGAGATCCCCACAGATACGGAAATCCGAGAAGCAATTTTTTCTACACATGCTGATAAAGCTCCAGGCCCGGATGGCTTCTCGGCTAGCTTCTATCACTCAAACTGGTCGGAAATCGGAGAGGAGATAGTCAATGAGATCAGGGAGTTTTTCACATCAGGAAACCTCCCATCGGGCATTAACGACACCCACATAAGACTAATTCCGAAGGTGACGAGTCCGCAACGAGTATCAGAATACAGACCAATTGCTCTCTGCAACGTTTACTACAAGATCATTTCGAAGATACTCACGCGAAGATTGCAGCCGGTTTTGGATTCCATTATCTCGCCAAACCAGTCTGCTTTTGTCCCCGGTAGAGCAATCTCGGACAACGTGCTCATTACTCATGAAGTTCTTCATACCCTCCGGACGTCTAGAGCTGAGAAGCGGTGTGCTATGGCGGTTAAAACCGACATGAGCAAAGCCTATGATAGACTCGAGTGGGATTTTATTGAAGCGGTCTTACGTAGAATGGGGTTCCATTCCAAATTGGTGAACTGCATTATGCAGTGTGTCTCTTCTGTTACTTACTCTTTCCTCATCAACGGCTCGCCTAGAGGAAGAGTTCGACCGAGCAGGGGAATCCGTCAAGGAGACCCACTCTCACCTTATCTATTCATCTTGTGTAGTGAGATGCTATCGGGATTGTGTAACAGAGCACAAGAAGATGGTTTTTTAAAGGGTATCCGAGTTGCGCGGGAAAGCCCCTACATCAACCACCTTTTATTTGCGGACGACACCATGTTTTTCCTCAAAGCTGATAAGGCTAGCAGAGATGCCCTAAAGAGGATCTTAAGACAATACGAGGCGGTTTCCGGACAAAAGATTAATGCTGAGAAATCAGCAATAACTTTCTCCAGCAAAGCCCCACTTTCACTAAAGCTTGCGGTAAAAAACGATCTAGAGATTCACAAAGAGGGAGGTGCAGGGAAATATTTGGGTTTACCGGAACATTTTGGGAGACGCAAGAAAGACCTTTTCGCGGGGATAGTTGACAGAATAAAGCAAAAGGCAAGTGGCTGGTCGAACCGATTCTTATCCTCAGCAGGGAAGCTAGTTATGCTGAAAAGTGTACTATCCCCAATCCCCTCTCATGCCATGACTTGTTTTAAATTGCCTAAGTCTCTGTTAAAAAGGATTCAATCTGCTGTGACTCGTTTCTTTTGGGATGATCGAAATGGAAAGAAGAAGATGGCATGGGTAGCTTGGGATAAATTAGCTCAACCAAAAGGAAAAGGAGGTTTAGGCTTTCGGGATTTTGAGAGTTTTAATGAAGCCTTTTTAGGCAAGCTCAGCTGGAGATTAATACAAAACCCGCAGGGACTTTTGAGTCGCACACTTCTTGGGAAATACAATCCAGGAGGAAGTTTGTTGGATAGCTCGAATCGCTCATCTGAATCACATGGTTGGAAGGGCATTTTAATAGGCAGGGACTTGATAAAAAGTAACTCTGGTTGGCTCGTCGGTGATGGCAATGAAATTAATCTTTGGCAGGATGCTTGGCTCAACGTCTCGCATGCTGAAAGAATTATGGGACCGCCGACGGAGAGTACGCAACATCTCAAAGTCTCCAACCTGTTCAAACAAAATACCAAGGACTGGGATTTAGAAAAAATAAGAGAAGTCTGCCCTTTTGCAGAGGAAAAAATCCTGAAATTAAAACCGAGTAAGGCAGGGGCTCCTGACAAGCTTTGCTGGATGGGAACAAAAGATGGAGAATTCACAACCAAATCTGGATACCATGCGGCTTTCGAGAGAGATAATGATGCAGAACATCTAGAGCTCCCAGGAAATTGGAACCAGGAAGTCTGGAATCTACAAACAGCCCCAAAGGTGAAGATGCTCGTTTGGAAGTCACTGAGAGGCGCTCTCCCGGTTGGTACCAGACTGGAGGACAGGCATATACAAGTTGATTCGCGCTGCAAGCGATGTGGAAATCCAGAATCTATCTTTCATCTGTTCTTTCAATGTGAGTTCGCAAAGGCCATTTGGCAAGCAGCTCCTTTTACGGCAGACATTGATTATAGCGGAATGATAGATTTTAAGGAACTCTGGAACTGTATGAAAACAAAAGCCTGCCTTCCACCGTCGGGTATCTCCTCGGGTCACCTAGCGCCATGGATTTTGTGGGAGATATGGACAGCTAGAAACAAATTGCTGTTCTCGAATATCAGGTTTGATGCAGAGGAGTCTCTGGCTAGAGCCATTGTCATGGCCCGTGAATGGCAGGATGGACAGAAGAGGCAGGTTCATTCACAAAAAGCAGTTAAGTCCCAACAAATTGTACTCACCGGAAATGTTCTCCGATCTGATGCAGCTTGGTGCTCGTCGTCAAAGCGGGCTGGCTTAGGTGGAGTGTTAGCTTGTAATGAATCTGAAACCTTTCTCTCTTCATCTGAAGACAATGTAGCCTCACCTTTGATGGCGGAGAGCTTGGCTTTACGCAACAGTTTACAGCAGTGCAGAGACCTCGGAGTAAAGAGCTTGAACGTGGAGTCGGATTCGAAGAACCTCATCAAGGCCATCCTCAACAACAATGCACTCCCAGAGATCTATGGAGTGGTAGCTGATATCTTATTAATTGCCTTTGTTTTTGAGTATATCTCGTTCAAATGGATCCCAAGGGGAGATAATGTTGCAGCTGATTTGCTTGCAAAACAGATTCTAGGTGTAAATGGGGCTTTTATGACCTCCACCTAACAACCTTGATTTGAATGAAGTTGGTTTGTGTTTCAAAAAAAAAAAATTATGCTTTTGTATGTGTTTCAAAAAAAAAAAAAAATTATGCTTTTGTATAAAAGTCATGAATCAGAAGTCTTAAGTCCATATCCATCAACTCTACTCACCATCTCCTCCTTAATAACCCATTTACAGTCCATCTGTAACCCATGAATGGATCAACTTGCATCAACCAAGAAAAATCAAGTTTGAGCGTTTCTAGCAGCAGCTGTTCCTGAAGAAGACCTCAAGAGTGGTTGAAGAGCTTTTACTACAATGCTCATGTTTGGCCTAAACTCTGATTCGTATTGCACACACAGAGCTGCAACCGCCGCAAGCTGTTGTAAAACACACCCATGTTAGCTTCAAGTAGTGTTCACTGGATTTAATATAAAATGAATAGGAAGCTTCTGACCTTTGCAACAGCTTTAGGAGGATACTCTCCTTTGAGTTTAGGATCAACACATTGCTTCACTTTGTCTTCACTCAGCCTTGGAGTTGCCTGAATATATATATGATTCACATAAAAAGTTGTATGTAGCCAAGAATGGATTAAGTTAAGTAAGTTAACTTACCCAAGTGACAAGACTTTGCTGACCACGAGGCATTGTATGATCAACCGGTTTTCTCCCGGTTAGTAGCTCCAAAAGCACAACTCCAAAACTGTAAACGTCACTCTTCTGTGTCAACTGCCCTGTCATTGCATATCTGCAAACCCCCCAAAAAAAATGTACAATGTTACAATCTTTTAAGTTTCCTAAGATTCAAGAAAGTCTTGAGCATTTTACTCTGGTGCGTGATAACCAAATGTCCCCAAGACTCTAGTGGAATGAAGACGAGCAGCCATATCAGGAGCTTGGTTAGAAAGATTGAAATCAGCAATCTTCGCTTTGAAGTCTTCGAAAAGAAGCACGTTGCTAGAACGAATGTCCCTGTGTATAACAGGAGGTTGAACTTTCTCATGTAAGTATTCTAATCCTTTAGCTGCATCAAGCGCAACACGGACTCGTTGCATCCACTCAAGTGTTGGACCAGGTTGTGATCCTTGTACTCCCTTTCTTCCTGTTTCAACATCAGAACAGATCAATCTCCATCACAAGCCTACATTGACATTTGAGTTTCGTACCGTGTAAGACATCGTGCAAGGATCCCATTGTGGCGAACTCATACGCAAGGACACGTTGGTTTCCTTCGACACAATAACCAAGAAGCTGAACAAAGTTGTCGTTCTTCAGCCTCGAAACCTTTGAGACCTGAGTCAAGAACTCGACATTTGTCTCTGGTTCAGATGAGTTGTCGAGCTTTTTCACAGCCACGGCCTTGCCATCATCAAAGTTTGCGTAGTACACTCTTCCATAAGATCCTTCTCCTATCAAAGCCTTTGATCCAAAATTCTCAGTCTTTTCTCTGAGCTCAGACAATGACATTGCAGGGACTTCAATAGAAGTAGGCTCCTTCAAGACGGAAGGAGGCTTCATAGGAGCTGGTGGTTTCTTATTGTTACGTCCTACACAAGCAAAGAATATAAAATAGAAGATGAATTCCTTGGGAAGCAAGCAATAACATCAAACAGAGGAAAGAATAAACAAAAGCTTCTTTAACTTGTGCAACAAGAAATGATTTAAGGAGGGCTAAGAATAGGTTTCATCAATCAAAAAATGTTGGTGAAGAAAGAGAGATGATATACCGTAGTCTTGGTAGCGTGTAGGAGGGGTTTTGGATCGGTTATGATCAGGTGAAGGGTGGTTAGATTCTTGTACATGACAAGAACAACACAACCACCTACGCATCTTACCTTTCTTGCCTATATCAAGATCGTCTGCAGATCTTGTTTTATCTAACCGAACAAAACGGCTGGTCGGTGAACGATCATTGGCCTACATCAAAAAGCACTCGATGTGATGTTTCTAAAATGTTAAAAAGGGAAAAAGAAAGCAGAGGACTCTGCCATCAAATCAAACAAACATTTCAACGACAATAAAGATTCAAATTAGGTTTGTTTTACGTTTCTTGATCAAACAGTATGCAACAACAAGACAAAGCTGGTTTAATCATTGTTTTGAACAACATTGACCTAAACGTTAACACCTTTACATGATCAACCACGACATTTTTTGATGAATCAAAGCTGGTTTTAGTTATTTACCTTTTGACCACGACGATGAAAATCACGATCCATGACGCAAAAATGCCAAATAGAAACACGAGCAGTAAACTAGAGAGGACGAATCAAAATGAGAGGCAAGAGATGGAGAAATATAGGAACCCCAAAATAACAAAGAAAGAAGAAGAGAGACACAAAAAGATTAAAAAGGAATAGAGAAAGAGGGAAAGAAAAAAAAACAGCTAAGAAAACGTCAAAAGGAAGGCACATACACATGTTCAAGAATAGAACCAACATCCCAAATATGGGAGAATATTATATAGTAATAAAAGAAATAAGAAACTTTGAAGCAAAGTCTCTCTCTGTCTTTATTTATTCTTCTGATTTGGGCAGAGACAGACATGGAGGAAATGATTTTCAATACAGAACAACAGATAGCTAAGACACCAAGATCACCAAGATCGGTTTCTCTATTATATAAATTTATAAAAGTAAACATTAGCATATCAACTTAAAACAGTATAACAAGTAGCTAATGTTAGGTACATCAGGAAAGACTAGGATGATTCAGTGGTCATTAAACGAGCACAAAAAAAAAGAAAAAAGAAAAGATGCTTCGTTGATGCAGCATCAACGTTGAAGAACATCGTCTCTTGAAGTAAACTTGTCTCCATGTAATGTGATCTTCCAACAGTCGAGTTGAATGATGAAGACAGAAGGCTTCTTTGGTACAACTGAATCCACATTGATTTACAAATTACTAAGCTAAGAGATTAAGGTTTTGGGGAAGAGAAAGATTATGACAAATTTGTGAAAAGCTAATCAAGATACCTCGAAGTTTATCGTCTCTTGTGATTATTCCAAATGTTTGAGATGTCTCGCGGATCATTATGCCTTGTACACCAGTGAATGATTCAATCTTGCATTCAGCAACTGTAACAAGTAAAACATGTTGCTCCAATTAGAAGAAACAACTTACAATACGAAAAAAAGGTTACTGCGTAGACAGTTCAAGGAGGACGACTAGTTTAAAAGGTGTGTGATCAAACGTTATATAGAAGTTAATTTCTGAAAGTGGGAGCTAAAAGAACATATGATTACCAAACATGAAGGCACCATGAAGATCTGCTGATAGAAGATTTGAGGTTAACTGAGCCTTCCTGCAGAAAAAAAAAACAAAGATAGATTGTGAGTGCTACCAACATTACACCTAAAGCACAATGCCTAAAATAGTAAGTAGCTAATCAGATAAGAAGCTTACCCGGTCACCTTGATGAGTTTCATCATGTAACTTTCCCACATACCATGCATTGGCTTATACAAATCAAACCTGCACTCCAAAACACAAGTGTAACATATATGACATTTAAAACTCTGTTTCAACATCTCAATTTCTAATGAAAACAATAAACTCACTTTTGGAGATGTTGAGGCCAATTCAAAGCACCAGATTTCTTGAGTCGCTTCATAGACATACGGGTTTTAGAACGTTTTGAGTTCATCAGTGATGCTTTCTTAGAACCGGAGGAGGAGGATGAGGAAGGACGTGACTGTACGAAATTATCAAGAAGGATGTAGTTGTTCTCCTCCACCTTCTTCTCGTTTTTACCTTGCAAGTACTTTTGAGCAGAGTCACCGCTTCGTAGGAGAGTATGCAAAACCTTGTCAGCTATATTTTTCTTTCCACTAGACAACTAAACCAAAAAACAAAACAAAACACATGAGCAACCATATCTCAAATTCAGACAAAAGAAGACAGTGGTTTGATCTCTTACCTTAACACTGGTTGCCATCAACTTCTCATCAACGGGATGAGACAGTTTTGTATACGCAGCAAAACCATCATCCTGGTGATCTACAACGCCGACATTACAGTCCATTATAAAGTGAATCAATGCTCGTTTTAAACTCAAACCATCAAAAAGAAAACAAACCTTTTGTAATTGGTCTCTTTGTAGGAGGAGTTGGCAGTGAATGAGGTTTAGGTGGTTCTTTAGAAGAGACATTGGCGCCACCAGAAGCTCCCTTCTTGTCTTTCTCATTCTTTTGTTGTTGTTGTTGTTGCTGTTGACGAAGCTGATCTTTTTGAAGCCGTTGTTGGATGGCATCCATTGAACGTTTCCTCGGATCATGAACAACCGTCTCTGTAGCCATTGCAAAGCCAGATGAAAACACCAAACTAGTCTCTCTACAGCTGATTACTGATAGGGTCAATACACAACAAAAGAAAACAGATTATAATAATCATTCCTTTTCAAAGCCTAAACACAAGAACATCATACGAAAAGCACAAATCTTTCTGCAAAGTTTATCCCTTTCAACAGAATTAGTAGCTTGTAATATTAAGAAAGCTCAGTTTTTTTTTTGTGATTCATTACCAATCTAGAAAGCTCAATTAACTATCAACATTAGAAAGAAAAGAAGCTCAATGCAGAATCTAAACCAACACAAGTTCAGGTCTTAACCAAAAGACTAGCAAAACTAATGACGAACACCAAAAAAAAAAACACGAAACTGAAATAAACCTTACTAATGGACGGAGAAAGTGAGACCGTCAATTCACGGCGAGCTACTGACGTTAGTTTTAATCGGTCGGAAAGAAAAAAAAACAGAGAGAAACGAAGACAAAGTTTTGTTTTGTTTTTTTTTTAATGATGTCGGCCGATGTACAAGAGATATCTCTCTCTATTGAAGAAAGAAGGAAAGGAGATTATCACGTGAACCCTAATAAACTCACGTGACATGTTTTAACTTTTAACAGTCTTTTGACGCGCGCTCAATTTAACGCAGAACCGGAAATTGGGGATGTGGTTTAAAAAAGGTTTATATCGCGAACCGAAATCGAATTGGAAAAGGAATATAGTCAACAAACATGATAAAACATTTTATTTGTCCCGTCAATGGAAAATGTTTTACAAATATTCAATACGTGAAACGCAAAAAAAAAATATATATAAGAATTTTATATGCATATAACAAAAAAAGGGCAGACCCGAGGGAGGTTTGCCACTCTTTCTCACCGGTACAAGTTTCACAACAAAGCTCTCTCAATTAGGTTCATACTAAGAAAAAAAAAGGAGAAAAGAATGATGAGTGAAGACTGTAGAACAATCCGAGGAACCTGGAGTCCTTCCGTGAAGCGGCTGGCCATTCCAACTACTTTTATCTCATGTAAGGAAATAAGAGTGTTCCGTTCTTGATTTTACAAGTGGAGTCTAGTGTGGTTATGTTTTGGCTTTTTGGTCTTACCGGTATCCACCACCATATTGTTGTTGTTGAGGATTGTAACCGCCTTGACCCATCATCGGATTATAATTGTTGTTGTTGCCTGGCATGTTCTGACCAGGGACCATCCCTGGGTTCTGTGGTTGCATCGGATAGCCTTGTTGGCCATATCCTCCTCCCATGTTCAAGTTCATGCCTGGTCTCATTCCCATACCCATACCCATGGGTTGTTGGTTTTGGTTCATACCTCCATATCCACCAACACCCATTCCCCCGCCGCCCATGGGCATGCCAGTGCCTACCATTGGATTTGGTGGAGGTCTCATAGCAGTTGCACCCGCACGCCCTAAGCCAGTGCCTGATCCCATCGCTTTACCCATGTTGATAGTCGATGTTGCTGCTGGTGCGTTTGTCGGTTTCTCTAGCCGCTTCTCCCTCCTGTTGATCGCCTCAAAGTCAACTCCTATGTCTGCCAATGGATTTGTTTTAGCTGCACACAAGTGGAAAAGAAGATGTTAGAGAGTTTGCTCAAAACCGAGGAATTTTGTTGTGGCGGAGATCTATCTTACGTCCAGATATGTTAAAGTTAACAAGACCCCTGCTCAACGTGTCTGCCCAGATTGATGACTTTGGCTCAAACTTCTTCTGAGGCTGAGGAACAACCTCAATGGCTCCTGTAAAAGGCGTAAGATCTGGTTGAGATGAAGATGACAAGGAGTTTGTTCGCCCGGGTTGTGAAAACATGTCTCCCATGAAATTGTTGTCCCCTTGCATAGTAACAGGTCCGGATTGAGTTCTTTGCGGACCATGGGAAGGCGGTATTCCATGACCTTGGTGTGCCCCGAACTGACCAGCTGGTCCACTGGGGTTAGAGTAAGGAGTCTGTGAGACCGATGAAGTGGCAGCAACTGGTCGTGGAAGGAAGCTTTCGCTTGTAGGGTGTGAAGTTACTGCTCCAGGATTGTAATTGGCTGAGCCAGGCTGGTGCATGAAGCCTCCACTGTGATACGGCGTGGCTCCAGTCATATTTTGTGAATGCGGAGGGACCATGTTATATGGTTGTACAGCTTGCCCAAATGGAGTTTGTCCAGGCATGTTTGGAGCTGAAGATACCGGCTGAGGATGATATCCCTCGTACATGTTGTTTCCACTGGGAGGAAACTGAGATGTTGGTACTGAGGCACCCGATTGTTGTGGGAGTGAAGCTGGAGGACCAGATGGTGGGAGAATGCCAGCAAGAATATCAATATCACTGTGGGATGTGGTAAACTGCTCTTGAGGAAAACCTGGTGAGTTTGATGGAGGTTGCACATTCTGATCAGGTTCAGGATTGGCAACAGCAGAAAATGAGTCCTCAAAGCCAAAGTTATGAGCAGCAGTATCAGTATGTGAGGCCTCCGAGGTGAAGGCTGGTGGTGTTGGCTGGAAAGGAGGGCCAAAGCTTTGCTGGGAGTTTGAGTCGGTGTCCGTAGAAGTAAAGGCTTTGAAAGGAGTCTCGCCAAATGGGTCATCAAACGACTGTACAATGGGGGAAGATTTTAGTCAACAATAATCTAATGTTACAAAGAAAAGACAAGAGGCATCCCCAGTACAACTGCTTAAGCCTGTATCAATAATACCTGAGTTGATGGCTGAGATGTAGAAAACGATGGAGCATTTGATTGTCCGTTGGTTTCTACAGATGCAGAATCAGCAGGTACAATGGCCAGTGCATTTGATGAAAATACGTCTGCAAGGGAGTCAAGTAAGTCCATCTCGACACTGTTTGAGGTGGGAGGAGCAGTTGTAGCAGCCACTGTCGGAGGAGCTGAAACACCGTCTGCAGATGCATATGCTGGAGGGGCAGCTGGAAAAGAAACGAAGCACAACGTTCACACTTAGAACAAGAAGAGAGGTTGATGTACATAACAAACCAAACTAACAATGATAATTAATCTCTATCGAATTTGAAAAGCAAAGAAAGCTAAGTAAATTCCACAGATCTAACAAACTAGGAATTGAAGAATCGCAAACGTCGAGAACTCTGTACCTGTAAACGCACCGCGTGGATCAAATTCATCAAAAGTCTCAAATTTCTGCGGAGAAGATTCAGTAACAAAACCAGCAGAGTTATTGTCTGTGTTGCTTCCAGTAGGAGGAGAAGCAGCCCCTGGGGCAGCAACTTGTGGAGGAGGAGAAGCAGCTCCCGGTGCAACAGCTTTTGGGGGAGGAGAAGCAGCCCCTGGTGCAGCAGCTTGTGGGGTCTCCCCACCATCCCTGGCATAAGAAGATTAATCAGAACCAATAAAACCAAGGTAGTTCTGAAATTTCATAGCAGAGAATTGTCACCTTTCACTATAAACAGGGCTCCGTGATTCACTGACAGCTTCTTCATAACTAGGTGGAGCACCAATATTTTGCTCAGAAAACTTCCTCTGGAGCGACCCTCTGTCATATATATAATCCCGAAAGAATATGATAAGAGTTGACATAAATCCAGAAAACTTCATACAATAAGAAAAAGGCCTTAACTTCCGAAGAAAATACATCAGAAATTACCTCCCATCCTGAGAATTGTCATCAGCTCGAGCATTACTACCCCTACACGATAAAGAGGAATGTATAAATGTAACTAGACTAAGAAGATGCTCGAAACATGCTTTTTGACATCAAGGACTGCTAAGCTACTACTTAGGTTGATTGAATCTCAAAATGGTTCCCTTGTATGTAGATCGAGTCTAAAGACAAGCGTAAACTTCAGATCAACATACCGTGATGAAGAATGGCCATCATCCTCAAACGTTCGTTCCCTATCTGAACTCCTACCCCGTGATCCTTGTGGGAAGTTATCAACACTTCTGCTCCTTCCCCTGTAATCATCTTCCCTATTACCATCTCTCCCATACCGTTCTTCAGAGTAACGATCTCCATCACGACTATTTCTATCATCATCCCTGTAACCATATTCTCTTTCTCTCCCATAACTACTTCGCTCGTCATCCCTGGATCCGTAATCATATCTGTCCCCATATCCTCCCGAAGGCTTATACATCCCACCTGGTGCTGAGCTGCGATACCTGTTGTACAAATAATGTCAGGTTGAACAATTCAGCTCATAAAACATACTTTATTGAACCCAAATACATGTAATTTTCCATCTCTGTGAACTAAAAAATTCAAAGTGAGAAACTAATTAAATGCCATAAATTGATAGACTACTAGGAGACATAATAACAGTTGTTAGGCCACTAGCAACCAGAAAACAAACAAATGTCCAGCAAGACTAACACAGAGGAAGCTACAGCAATTCGGGAAAGATACACAATCACAAGCTACTTACTTATCTCTGTTCGCAGCAGCTTTCTCTCTGACCTCAGCGATTCTTTCTTTGTCGTTAACCAACGCCACTAGGCTCTGTGATTTCTTCCTAACATTGCTTCCTTGGTCTCTACCACCGGAATCAATGTACTGAAAACTAGACAGTGTCTGCCACATGGAAAATGGATGTCAGATAGTCAACTGCTGAGATATAGCACAAAAAGATTTCGATGCTAAATACTACTAAAATAGTGTACTCCGCATGGTCATTACCGAGATTTGATATGCACGCTCTCTAATCTCGTCTATAACACGTTCTGAACCATGGCCTACCATGTACTCCAAAACTGTCAAAGCCTGAAGTGGATAGAAGAGGTAAACCAACAGGAAATCATTTCATTCACTGCTTACAACAATATAAACAGGAAATTAGGCAACAAGGCATTTATATTCTTTACCTTGTAGACGTGCCGCCAGTTCTTCCCAGTGTCGCTAAGACGTTTCCATATGACTACCATGATCAGTTGGTATTCATGGCTGCAAGAGAAGTAACATTTCTGTCAATCCTATCTACTATCATAATCACAGTAAATTAGAGCAGCTGGAAGGTGGTTGTAGTTACTAATTTCTTGAAGCTTGCGCAAGATCAGCAAGAAGTGATCCATGAGGACCCCATGGCTCATTGCTAGTAGCATCTAGAACCTGAAGAGGGAAAAGGACAGGTGAGAAACAACATGAAACTGATCTACACAAACAAAAAAGATCAGAAACAGCACCTAAATCTCAGTTACAGCAGAATTTCAACAAAAAACAGAGAAGAAGCGAGTATCCTTTACCTTCTGTTCAATTCCAGGGACTTTAAGAACCTTCTTGTTGACCTCTCTCTTGCTAAAAAACATAACATAAAATCAAGCATTGTTAATGAAAAAAAAATGAATAAACCACGAATTGGCCTTATGGATATCATTGAATTCCAGGCATTAGAATTCTTACAGGTCTCTGACAGTTTGACCGAAGACTTTCTTCATCTTCGTATGTGTTCCAGGAACTACACAGATGCGTTAAACACCCTCAACGAAGTCCGTTGCAAAAACTTGAATGATCACCTTTGATGTCAACTGTTTCAAACAAAAATATAAACAAAATTCATTCACAATGAATATACAAATGAAGTTAAACAGAAGATGAATCCATAACACAGCCGTAAATCAAATCAAATCATTGAGAAAATGGTCACGAATCAATGAGCAAAAAACGACGTGAGTCCATGATCGATTACTTCTTCGTTCAGATTCAAACCTAAACATTAATCAAGGAAACGAGAACAACAATTCAAATCGTTAATCGCGGGATACTACCTACACAGCCTGAATTCAAATCAAAATCGATCAGTTACACGAAGATTGACATTCAAAAATGCAGCAGCTTCCACAGATCTTTAGCAAATTCAAAAAAGGAAACACAGATCTAATCAAATCGAAATGAAACCTAAACATGATCAAATAGGAATCTATTCTTCAAAAAAAACAGCTGGATCGTCCGTACAGAAATGTAAACTTAGACGAGAATCGGATCGTGGATCTGCGAGGCACGGAGAAGAGGAAGACGATGAAACGTACGAGAAGAATCCACGCGTTGTGGCCTCTCTCTCTCTCTCTCTCTCTAATTATCTCTTTCTGAAGGTGGAGATGGTCTCTTCGTCCTCCTTCCTGCGTTTTTAGCTTTTTTGTCACTTTTGATTCTCTCTGAATTTTCGGCAAGGAAAAAATAGCAGCCGGGAAAATTCAGTAGATATATAAATAAAACAAATTAGAAAAAGAAAAAAAAAGTAAATACTGATTTGGATAATAAAATAATAACAAGACAACACGGAGAATATCAAGGGCTATAATCACAGCTGTTTCTTCTTCCTTTTGGTGTTGTTTAATTTTAGATAACACAATTATTACTTTGGTCTGAGCACGTTTTTATAAGTGAATTTCATGTATAAAATAAAGTTTTTTTTTTGAAACTTCAATATATTTCTTTAGTCTGAGCACGTTTTTATAAGTGAATTTCATGTATAAAATAAAGTTTTTTTTTTGAAACTTCAATATATTTCTTTAGTCTCATACATATTTTGAAAAATCAAAAGGTTTATGCTTATCTAAGAAAAAATTGTAAGAACCAGCGATGACATTTTAAGTTTTTAAAAAAGAAAAAATAGTGATTACATTTTGTCTAAGATCAAGCTATTAAATTTAAACCATGTCCATAATTTTATCACTGTTGATACCAAGAGCAAAATTAATATAACTTCATTTAAATTTATAAATGATAATTGCCAATTTAGGAATGGATAAGATATTTGAGATAGGTTATTGGAATCTGAATTTGAAAAATAAAATATCCAAAAATGTCTAAATTCGAATAACTAGACTTTTAATATTATAATATCCAATGTGAATTTTATATGCTTTTTTAGTATATCACTAAAATTATAAACCTTATTATTTTAGTTAATTTAATCATTCTGTTTTGAAAAAAGTTTGGACACCAAATTTTGATATTTAAAATTCTAGGATATGGGATGAGTGTGCAAATATCATCTTCCCCCGTTGACAAAAAAAAATATCATCTTCCCCCACAAAAAATGACGGTGACAAAAAAAAACGAACGCAAATACGTTTAAGCAATGGGCCTCAAATAAGCTAATGCTATCCTAAAGCCCAAGTTACGACCACTAACTTTTGATTTTTTCACCCGTGTTTTCTCGATTTATAGTCCCGGTTTTCACGTGTTTTTGGTTCGAGGTTTTTTCGGTTAACAAGGTATAAAAAGTTATAAACTATATATTAAATCTAAATCAGATAAGTTTGATATTAAAACATTTCAAAAAATTTCATTGACTTTCTATTGAAATGAATATTAGTTTTGAAATTTTCATCTAACCTAAATTGTTAATCCGGTGTTTGTTCTCAATTGTCAATACAGACAAAAACAGGTAGAAATTAGTTGAACGAAAGTGATTCTCTTTCTAACTACATAACATAATAATTAATTAATAAGCCAACAAGATTGCAAAGATGTTACTTCCACTTTCCAGCGTTTGAAGCAACGATAACTTTCTGCCCAGCTCAGAAGAATGTCTTTTAACTTTTGTCTTTCGAACTATGTTTCCAAAATAGAAAAATATCATAAAATCAAACAAGCTTAAGAAAGAAGAAACTGAACATTTTTTATTTGCTAACCACTCTCTTAATACATTAATGAAAAACATATATAGAAAATGTATGCACAACAAATAATTACGAAACACGTTTCTTTGACTTAACAACAAAACGGGACAAAGAAGAGTATGATACGATCTAAAGGGGTCTTGAAAACAATTTGACTCGATGAAGACACGAATTGATGATGATGCACAAGTGGAAGATGAGCGAAATTGAAGAAGAGGAAGTGATGTGGATCATTGTTATAGATGTATTGTTCCTGGTTTTCATGCAACGATCCTTATTTGGTTCACTTCTTCTCATCTTTGACTTTGACCCTTCCTTTATTTGATTTTGTAAAAGAAAACCTGTGAGGAAGAAACTGAATTTTTAGAACAAAGTTAAATTGAAACTGATATGGAGCATGTTGAGAGTATTGGAGTGTTGGAAGTTACTTGAATAATGTAGAAATTTGGTTGAATTTGACGAGCCTAGTAATGAGTAGGAGGTGGGGGAGAAGCATAGATGTAGTAGAAGACTGGTGGGGTGGAGAGTTTGGTGGTGGAGAGGTGGAGGTGGAATGGAGGTGGAGGAGGGTGGAGAGGAGGTGGAGTAGTAATATGGTGGTGGTGGAGATTTCACGGAGGTGGAGGGTGGTGGTGTGGTGGTGGAATGGAGGTGGTGGTGGATAGGAGGAGGAGTGGATATGGTGGTGGAGGAATGGAGGTGGTGAGTGGAATGGTGGTGGGGGTGGAGGAGGTGGAATGGAATGGAGGAGTGGATGGTGGATGGAGTGGAATATGGTGGAATGGAAGATTTCACGGAGGAGGAAGGTGGTGGTGGAGATTTGACCGGAGGAGGAGGTGAGTGGTAGTAATATGGTGGTGGTGGAGATTTCACCGGAGGAGGAGGTGAGTGATGAAGTAGTGGTGGGATGAGGAGGATTTCATGGAGGTGGTGAATGGTAGTAGTATGGTGGTGGTGGGGACATGGAGGAGGTGGGAGTGGTAATAATATGGTGGTGGTGGTGATTGGAGGAGGTGGAGGTGGTAGTAAGGTGGACTGGAGGTGAATGATAATATGGTGGTGGTGGAGGAGGAGGTGGTGAATGGTAGTATGGTGGTGGTGGATTTAACTGGTGGTGGTGGTGAATGGTAGTATGGATGGTGGTGGTGGAGAATGGTAGTAGTATGGTGTAGGAGTGTGAGTTGGAGGTGGTGGTGACTTGTAGACGTAGGTCGGAGTGGGAGGAGGTGGTGATTTATAGACATATGTAGGGGATGACATTGTAGACATAAGTTGACGGTGGTCGGACGGTGGTGGTGGCGACTTGTAAACATATGTCGGGGTCGGAGGTGGTGGTGACTTGTAAACATAAGTCGGGGTTGGTGGCGGTGGAGACTTGTATACGTAAGTTGGAGTCGGTGGTGGTGGTGATTTGTAGACGTAAGTTGGAGTTGGTGGTGGAGGAGACTTGTGTACGTATGTTGGCGTTGGAGGAGGAGGTGATTTGTAGACATATGTTGGGGTTGGAGGAGGAGGCGACTTGTAGACGTAAGCCGGAGTTGGTGGTGGTGGAGATTTGTAGACGTAAGTTGGAGCCGGTGGTGGTGGCGACTTGTAGTAGTAAACCGGAGATGGTGGTGGTGGCGACTTGTAGTAGTAAGGAGGATGGTAAGGAGCTGGTTTGTGGCATTCTCCGTAAGGTTTCTTAGGTGCATAAGCAAAGGACTTGGCATAAAGCACAACCTCGTACTTTGTCTTTGATTTCACATGAAGCTTTGCACCTTTGTTACCCATATGATAACTTGTAGGGATGTTACATGGTGAGCCTTTAGGCGGCGCATGAAGCTTGGCTGTGCAGACTTCGCCACCGTATTTACGGTAGTTGTATCCCTTAACGGTGATTGCATATTTACCGTTGATTTTGGTCTTTCCGTATGCCTTCACTATCTTGTCACCGGCCTTACAAGTCACTTCTACAACAGCACCTATTTGACAAAAAAAAAAATCAAATTATTTAAATTTAAAATATCAGTTTATGTCATTTTAGTTGGTATCTACTAAATTGATTTTGCTTGTTCGATCTGATTGGATTGTATAAGTCAATAACAGATTCTTGTCTTTTTCTTGACTTTAATCGTTTGCGTTTCTCCACTAATAAATAATATAGACTACATGCAATGCAAGTATATGTAACCACTTTACAGTACATATATGCTAGTTATTTAAATCCTTTAAGCGTGTAATCATCCTATAATCATCAAGATAACAATTCTGTTTAAATAATTAAGGAATCTGTTAAGACATTAATTATCGAACACGTGGTAAAATTAATTACCTTTGAGATGCTTCTTATCGTGGGACTTCTTGGGGTACTTCCAGTCATAACATCTGTAACAATACACTTTACCTACAACTTTGAAGACAAGTGGATGTGGTTGTGGGTGAGGATGAGGATGAGGGTATGACACAGGAGGTGGTGGTGATGAGTAGTAGTATGGTGGTGAGGAGTAGTGGTGGTGGAGGGGAGTGGTGGTGGATAGTGGTGGGTGGGTGGTAATAGTGGTGGAGGTGGTGGAGAGGAGGGTGGTGGTGAGAGTGGTGGTGGGTAGTAGTATGGTGGCGGTGGAGATTTCACCGGAGGAGGAGGAGAGTGGTAGTAGTATGGTGGTGGTGGAGACTTAACCGGAGGAGGAGAGTAGTAGTACGGTGGTGGTGGAGACTTGGAGGTGGAGAGTGGTAGGAGGTGGAGACTGGAGGAGGTGGAGGAGGTGGAGAGTGGGAGGTAGTGGTGGTGGTGGAGGAAGTGGAGTAGTAGTGGAGGGTGGAAGGAGGAGGTGGAGTGGTAATGGTGGAGGACTTAACCGGAGGAGGAGGAGAGTGATAAACATAAGGAGGGGGAGGAGATTTCACGGGTGGTGGTGGAGAGTGGTAATAATAAGGTGGTGGAGGAGACTTCACTGGAGGAGGAGGAGAGTGGTATACATAAGGAGGGGGAGGGGATTTCACCGGCGGCGGCGGTGAGTGATAGTAATACGGTGGTGGAGGAGACTTAACCGGAGGGGGAGGGGACTTGTATTCATAAGGAGGTGGAGGAGATTTAACCGGAGGCGGTGGAGATTTATATTCATAGGGTGGTGGAGAGAGTAACAGAGCCCGAGTAATGCCAACATGGCGACTACCCATTGACCCCTGGCCTTACTCCGTGCCGGAGTCGCCATTGTTTCACCGGATAATATTCACCGGCTGTGAAGACTCTTTCTCCAAACTATTAATGGAAGAAAAAAGTGGAGAAAATGTTTAACGTTTGAAGAAGTGATTGATTGTGTTTCTGCATGGAGAAGATTGTTTTATAGTGAAAAAGTAGTCGTTAGAGGTGGGCTTTGATCATGAGGGGACCGATTCAATATCTTACGTCTCTTTTCCCCCTATTGTTTTGTTATTCTTAATTTCGCTATTAGCTGGCAATTATTGGCTTCGTTATTAGATTTATAATTTTTTAAAAATGATCAGGAAATTTCCACTGTCTTAGATAACTAATCTTCAACCACCGACTGAAATAAGCTAAACAAATATTCTCCAAAAAAAAGCTAAACAAACTATAACTGATAATTGTAAATAATTTAACAAGACATTCTTTAAATAAATGATACTAATGAATGCTTGTTAAGCTATGTTAATCGCAATGACAACTACCCGATAGTATACTTTATTTTCTACCTACATTCTGTAAATGTTAACAATATGTAAATTTTAGAGTCGGAAGAAAACTATAAAGTAATGTAAAAATATGATTACACGACAAACAGATTAAACTTGTTGGTGCGCGAAATTTATGGGAAGAGGGCCACAAGTTTTCTGATCATGAGCATATTACAATATGGTGCCAGAACGTTCTTAAAATTTTCAAAGTCATACAATACAAATGGAGATAACAAAAATATACTGTTAGGTGTTGCAGATATACAGAAAAAAACTTACTGCTAACACACCATGTATATATAGTAACTAGTAAGGCTAGTTAAAACATTTACAAGCAAAACATGTATAGAAAATGATGGTGATAGGCAAGTAAAGTCAAATGTCCTAAAATGGCTGACATAAGAACCCTTCAACATCAATAGGAAGACAGCTTTTTTTGAAGAAGAAACCGAGTTATGATACCAAGTTCAGTTAAACTAGACAATAGGTAACAAACTAACAACAAAGACTTTGATTTGTGATATAAAAATATGTAATGCCAGGTCGCGTGTTGTGACTTGGTGTTAAACACAGCGTCGACTCGTTTCACAAATCGCACTTTTCGTGCTATATAATTTTTCAAAAAAAAAAAATACTGCATCGTCTATTCCGTCGTTAACAAGTTTCTATCATACATTATCCACATATCAAATTCATTTTTATTGGCCCGGACTTATGAAACTACTATACATACTATTTATGCAACTCCAAATATTCATATTTGTCATAGCTATTTTCGAATAGTCTATATATACAGTATGTACCATTTCCCATTATGTGTATATAACGACATATAAGTATAGAAGTGCATGTGAAATCCCAATTATGAGAACTATAGCATGTGGGATTAAACTCAGTGGCGCTGCAGCTTTTTTCCTGGTCGTGATTGAATGCTACTATTTAGGGTAAATATTGTAATTAAGTAATAACATAAACAAAAGAATTTAAACTTTTTAACTCATGACTTTATGATGCATTATTTAGGGTTAAAAATGGTAATAAGTAATAACCCAAACAAAATAATTATGCTGTTTTTACTCATGCCTTATACATTAAAATACAACTCACTTAATGGCATTATGGCATATCAAGAAAAAGAAAAGATTATCACATGAGAATTACATCTCCTTAGATATTTATTGCAACTGGCAATTTGATCTAAATCAAATTATTTTATTAGTTGGCAATCAGGATTTGAGTTTTTTTTTCAAAGTGATCTAAGTATAGTTGGTCACATGTGATCAGGATTTTTGTTACATAGGTTTATTCATATTCTTTCATACTGGTGCTCCCTATGTAAATGATCCAACTCTTCGATGTTATTTCCCAATCAATTTGATATTTAATCAAAAAAATGGTAAAGATTTTGAATTTTCACATGTCTCATAAATTAATATATATAGGTTTCAGGATGAGATTCTACTACTAACAAAAAAAAAGTTATTTAACAAATTTCAAAATGCTGCTGTAACACACTAATACATAGGTTCTTTATATACAAGACAAGAAAAGATGTAGGCTAAAATTTTAAACCGTGCAAAGAAACAATAATTTTATGTCGTGAAAAGGGTAGTATAATGATTTATGTACCCAAAGAAGATGCAGAAAAATTGTACTACATTTTATATCCCGCTTCTTGAGTTCACTACTATTTTAAACTTGTATTTTGAAACTCTCAGATTTGAACTGCCCATCAGTTATTATATATTTCTCCTTATAGAAATCATATATTATAAATATGCTGCAAACTTTATAAACAAAGGTCTATCGACTGGTCAATTAGTTAGGAGCTCATATAGATAAACCTTTGTTTATATTCTGTATCGTCTGTAAAGGTGAACACCATCGGTGGTCTTCGTAGCAATAAGAAGAACGCCAATGCCCACCGCCGACTCCCCACCACCATATAAACAAACCAAAGATCTAGAAAAAAAGCTAAAAATTGAAATGAGAACATTCCTATATACAGATGAAATGTCGATGGACGCAAAAAAGGCGGAAGTGAGGCCTTTCGCACCGCCTTGATGGCAGAAGAAAAACGGAGACGACCAAAATGAAAGCCCAAGATTAAAGCGGTTTTTGTAGAGAGAACGGAAAGCTTTTCTCTCTTTCTCCTTTACAAAAATATCTAAAGATCATATTAAAACTAAAAATCATTTTTCTGGTTATTTTTTTTCTAGTTCTTTTAAGCAAAAACAGAAAAAAAATTCTTTTAACTAGATTTCACCAAACTTATTATTACACGTTACCTCACAATGTGGCATGCTGTAGAATTTGTCTTACAGCTAGTAATATTTTGTTAGGAAACGAACCCAAGACATAATATAGACTTTATTTTGAGAGGCAAAGCTGAACTTATAAAAGGAACTAATACCGGAGATATGTGCCACTAAAAAAAAAAGTAAATTGGTCCCAGAACTTGAAAAAATCCTACAAGTTCAGATATTAAGCTTCTGATAAAGCACGCAAAAATACATTTTAATCAATACTACGAGAAATCGAAAAAAAAGACCACAGAAATCACAAACTATCTACCCCCTCCGATTAGTGTTTCAAAAAAAAGTGTTTCAAAAAAAATCTACCCCCTCCGACGTCTTATTTCACTAGATTTTTTAAAAAGAGAATTAACTGAAAATGCTATTTTAAAATGCAAAGGTGGCAACAAATATTTATCGACAATTAGGAAAAAAACAAACTTTTGGAATTATGGTGGTCAACCACAACCAGTTTTGTGAAAGACAGATACACTTTGATACTTACTTCCACATTGCTTAATTCTAACATCACATGGCCACATTTCGGCCAAGTCGTACTTGAGGCCACCGTCTTAACTGGGTTACTTCCTTTGGCTGACTTGACTTTTGTTGCCAAATTGCCAAGCAATCAACAGCCACTAATTGTCAGTTTATTCAGGCTTCCAAATATCCTTTTGATCACTTGTATCAGTTAGAGTTTTAACCTTATAAACAGATTAGTCTTAAATTCTACATATTATGAAAGAATCAGTGAAATGTAAATATTTATTTAGTATAAGTCACTCCCAAAATCGAATAATTATATAAGAAAATGGTAAGTTCAAAAAGATTTGATTCCGTTTGACTGCTTCATTAAATATATAATGCTGCTTTGTGTGGATATTTAAACAGCCTGCACAGCCATTATTAAAAATTTGGGGAAAAATATGAGATTATTGTCACTTATACATTATTGTAAAAAATTTACAACATTAAATTTTGGAGAGAAAAAGATTCTAGAAAACCTTCATTTTACACATTATTGTAAAAAAAAACAAGAAAACAAACTTGTTACAAAAAAAAACAAGAAAACAAACTTGTTACAAAAAAAAACAAGAAAACAAACTAGCTCACTCATTTTGATTGTAACAGTAGGTCGTGGTTGACCCCACGGCGGCGTAATTCTGACAGCAGCCTCCAACAACTAACTTAGCCTTCAGCTCATGTCTCATCTTTTGGTCTCTACTTGTTTTATTTTTATACAGTTTATTCTATGTTTTCTTGCGAAAAATGTATAACAAAATCTTAATTATTTTTGTTATTCTAATTAAATATTGAATACGTGATATAGAAGGTGGCATTACTTTATCATAAACTAAGCTACTCTACCTTTAAAAAAAAAAAAGAGACTAAGCTGCTCTAGCTTCTAGTAAGATGCTCTTATGGATAGGTATCGGCTCAATGAATATTCTTTGCAATAAAAAGAAGTATAAATTAATTGCTTCCGTTAACTGGCAAGTTCTAGAGATTAATCAGGTGATGAGGTTAGATTGTCATGAATTTCTACAAATAAATTCCTGGTTAGTGAAGGTTTTTTTTTATGACAAAAAAATCCTTCATTAACCAGGAAAATACCAAATCATTTGTCCACTAAAAGAAACAAACCAAATAGGAGAGTTCATCGAAAAAAATTCGAAGCCCCAATAGACGTTACTTGCGATGTACTGTACATCATGTACATATAAGATGCGTTGAATGTACATCTGTAGATGTGTTCTTAGATAATTACATATATGATGACTTGCTCGTATATTTTAAACATGCAGTTGACAGTGCTCTGTAATCTTTCATTTTTTACTGAAGAGTGAAGACTATGCTATGCAATCTTGATTAACGTTTTTCCTTTTATTTTATCATCACAACTGGTGAATAGTTTTTTTTGTAAGCACTTGTAATAAATAAAATGAAACAATCCTTACATTATCAACGTAAATAACAAATTTAAAATTAAAATTCCCCCAGAGAGATTGATCATTAATATTTTACGTGTGATTTTAATAAGGGTTCGAGTCTCAGTAAATATTTTTAACCAAAAAAAAGAAGAAAAAGTCTCAGTAGATAAGTAAATAACTCGTGTTTCAAAAAAAAAAAGATAAGCAAATAACTAATATACGATACTTATACACTTGCACTTCTCTGCTTAATTGCGACTTGCAACTCTTCTTTTACTTGAAAGCTTACCCGTGAACTAATACGGAAAAACAATAAGAATGAATTAGGAAAATGACAGATTAACAGAACTTAATTGAAATAAATTTGTCGATCAGCAGCTTAATTAATAACTTAACATCGGTTAGCAAACATACATCATATAACAGTTGTCAGAAAGATGAGGAAAAACGTGAACTCCGAGTTAAGTATAGAGAATAATTAACAAGATACAAAAACCTTGATAGAAGGAAAAGAAGAACTTGAAAAACATTTAGGTTTCTTATGTCTTACTCGCAATCGAACATATATATATATATAACAAGTCTTATTATTTCATCATTCGGATATATTTGTCAAATAAACTATTGAAAAAAATTGTGCTTTGGTGACAGAGATTTTCTAATCAGCTTACGAAACTACTTGTTACAAATTCCATTCAAAATATAATAACAAAACTCACATGGGCCAAATATATTTGAACTCGAGGGGAGAAACATATATTTGAATTAGATGGTTGCCCAACTCTATACGACAAATAGTATCCAACCCAAGAAGTATAGGTCTTATAATCCACCTCCCTTAAGAGTTGGACTTATATGGCCTATTCATTTTGGCACGCTTAGATAAGAGAAAGTATGGCAATGTTGATACTGTATACGATGGTAACAATCTTGGGCTTCGCATCAGCACTTACGATATTATCAGTTTTCGTCAACAATGTCTTTTTGTTTGGCGTTATTCGTGTTATTTTTATCGTGTGCACCAATAATTGTGAATCTCAGCCGACGATGAATTATTGTAGTTGATCATGTTTGTGCCATTAATTATAAAATTTTAAATTCATATAAATTATACTGTTATTGGATATATACTTGTAGATACGCTGTAGCATCTTAATGAACAAACTATATGTCTATATTCATCCAATATCCACTAAAATGATCATATTAACATTTATCAAAAGTTAAATCATTTCAAATGTGTTTGATAAAATATTATGTATTCAATTTGGCAAAAGCTGTTTTCAACTATTGAAAAACGATTATATGAAAATATGGTATGGACTTGTGTGAGACCTACAACCAAAATCTTGCCCACTGCAGTAAGCTGAAATGTGGAATCCATTCAAATGTTTTAGAAAATAAATACAATTGTACGCCCTAATCTATGGGCGTTCACACAATAGTATAATAAAAAGTACATATGTGTATTGTTTTATAGAAACCAGCTAGTTGTATATATGTATAAAATGGATGTTTTGTCATTGTCTTTGTCCCTCTTTTTTGTTGACATCCTTTTCTTGGATCATATGTGGTGGTCGAGAACATGAGCAATAATATGACTATGTATCCAAATAATTAAGGTTCCGGCTATCTGTAAACCATAATATAGTACAAATTTATAGTACAATTAGAAAGTGTTTTCCCCATAAATACAAAATGGAATCTTAACGACCCACTTGACGATAATTAACACAATGCATCTTTGTTTAAAGTTTAAACCCCCAAAACTGTTGGCTTCGATTATCTGCCAATGGATTCATCCAGACTTATATAATCCACCATCAATTTTTATATTCTTTTCTTCTTTTAAAAAACTGACTTTAAGAACATATCATTTGAAACTTGTCGATTCTTTTATCTAAACAAATGGTTCTAGGGTATTAATATCAAGTATTAACCCTATAAATAGTGTCCTGGATTCTTCATGTTTAATGTTGTATATACACTACACATATTTTTCTAACGAATCCAAAGCTTTTTCTATACCCTGTGCGACCTTTTTGTTAACAACCTAGTTACCAACGACTCGTGTAAATCAGTATGTATTATTTCATGCAAGTATTTTGGCCAAAAGCCCTTTCTCAAAAAAAAGAAGGTATTTTGGCCAAATTTTTATCAAGAAACGATTAGTTTCCTTTTTCAAAAAAAAAGTATTTTGGCCAAGAAAGTATTATATTTGTTATTTAACGTTTTCATGACCTTCGTAGATTGTGATTGTGGGAATCAATCGCACACACATGATAATGTTTGAAATTTTGAATATATGTGAAAAATTAATTATCAACTTAGATGACTGACGCTGATGATATTGATGTTAAGTGTGAATGTGATAGTACAATGTTGCCAATATTTAAAGTATCTCACATTCTCACTGGTATTAATCTGAGGGGAACCTAAATCTTCTTCATCACCGTTTAGTCATTTGCCAACTATAAAACCCTAAATCTTTAAGTTACATCTCCAACTAACATAAGAAAAGTTACAATTACAGTAGACTATTTATAAACTAATACTCCATTAACTAATAAACACTATAAATTAATAAATTTTATCGGTTCCGATTTAAACTGATTCAAAATATAACACAATTCGACAAAATAGTAAGATAATATTTTTTTTTAGAAAATCCTATAAAAATATCTGGTCCCATTAAAATCATAAATTAATGTTCTATATATATTAATTGGTTTTATATTCACAATGAAAATACATACATTTCAATATATTTTGATAATATTTAGTAAAACTTTATCAAAATCACATATAAATTATATGAAACATAAAATAAGCACCAAATAATATAATAAAACAATGTGAAGTCAAATTTATAAACTTTAATTAATGTATACACGGTAAAATCAAATATTTTTTATTTTATAAATAAAAATATTCAAAAATAGAAAAAAATTAAAAAAAGAATCTTTTGTAAATTAATAACTCTATAAATTAATAAAATATCATAATTCCAACATTATTAATTTATAGAGAATTTTTTACTGTAATTGAAATCTAAAGAACTTCAAAACATCCATCTGTCAACCACGTGAGGTGCACGTGCATTTACGGACCGTGAGTAGGAGACGACTCTCTCTTGGTCAAGCAGGACAAGCACCCACTCAACCACAGGCCACACACGAGCCTTCTCTCTAACTTGGCCGCCTTTATTTTTAATTCATTACTTAACGATCCCTAACTATTTTTAGTAACTCTTGCATTATTATATTACATAATTAGCTCCTCCTAATCTCTCTTTCTCTCTTAAAAGACATTTTTTCCCTTAAGTATCAGATTAACTTTTGTAGGGTTTTTCTTTTCCGGCAAAAACTATTTATGTACCCTCCTCCTTCCTCCTCCAAGTCCACCGTCCCAGACGGCGGCGACGCCGACAACGATGGATATGACTCAGCCGCGGGGGCTACCCGTGATTTCTCCTCCCTCGGCTCTCAAACCCACTACAATCCTCCGCCCCGACCGCAGCCTCCGCGGCAGCAGCACAATCCCAACGTTGTCGGTCTCGGTGATTACTTCCCTGATGATCCATCTACCATCGGGTTCGATCCCGGGGCTCCTTCTTCGTCTCCATTGTTCCGACATAGAAGCTCTCCGGCAGGATTCTATGACCAACATCTTCCCACTGATCCCAACGGTAACCTTTTGCGGTTCTTGCATTTACAACTCGCTTAGCCAGAACACTGCAAGAATTATAATCACTACTTTTTCGTTAATTCAAATGTTTTTGATTTTTTTATATTGTTTCGCATTTATATTTAAAAAAAATATATACAAAAAGTGATGTTTAACCGTACCAATTAGAATTAATATAACAGATTTGTAAACTAATAAAATTGACGAACTAATAAAATTGCAACAATATTGTCAAAATATATGAAACATACGATTTTTTTTTAAAAAAAAAACTCTAGGAGTATGTTATTTTAGTGACAGACGAGTCGGTATATAAATTAATCTTACACGTAATTTTCACTTCCTCGAATCCAAACCTTTGAATTTATTTCGACGACTAGAATTTGTCAACGAGTTTCCCTCCACATATAAAAGGATACGACTTTTGTTTTCTTATTAATTATCAAATATAATGTCGACCACGTAAATGAAAATCGAAATCTCATTAGTCATTAGCTATCAAAATATATACCTATACACTATTTGTTTAGTTTTTTTTAGCAAACTATTTGTTTAGTTGATATGGTTATCTATCTATCAATAGATTTTGTTCACACATTTCTCTTTCATTTTCTCCATGGAGAAACCATGGTCCATATTATCTGTATATAAATATGCCTTGGCTAAAGTTGATAAAACATTAGTTTCATGTGCTAAATTTATAAGAAATTTTAAGGACATCAAAATCTTGTAGTTTAATGGATTGGGAATAAATTTTTATTTTCATGCTTTAGCGTCCAACTACATTGGACCGAGCATGGATAAATATATATATATATATACAAAATGCATATATACAACTTATCATTTATTTATTTTTGAGAAAAATTAACAACTTATAAGATACACTATACATGCACGAATAATTAAACACGTATTTCCAGGAGGTGCAAGTTGTATGTTTTGAAAATGCAATTTAATGCAAATAGCATGTATTATAAAACATGCACTTGCCAAAAGTATATGTTAAAAAACGAATCGTTGCAAAAATAAATAAATAAAGAATTGTCCACTTGGCGATATTATACCATCCCACTTGCTCTTTTTCTTCTGACAAAGCAGCCATGAGGCCAACCATGCTGACATGGCTTCATCATAGTCACTGTTTCTATTTTTGGATACGCCTACTTGTCATTATAAAAAAGTTGATTTATTCTTGTTTTGTTGGTTGCAAAATAATTTATACTACTTTTGTGCAATTTGATCTTCTGTTCATTGCATCCGTCCGGTTTATTTTTTCCACTGTAATCCATGTGCGAGTCCCAAGAAAATTAACCCCTCTTGCATTATTATATACGCATATACAATACAACAATTTGTTTATAATAACATTTGGAATTCAGATAGTGAAAATAAATTTCTAAGATTCTTTTCATGATTAATTGTTTTTCTCTATAAAATACTGGAGATAAATAAAGAAAATCTAATAGAGACAAAGGAAGGGTTCCTCGAGTCTCGAACAAGACCCATTCTCTTCTTTTTCTTTGTGTATATATATGCATTTTAAAAATCGTACTGGCTATTAAATACTGAGATCATTACAAGTCATAACCCTACGTTACATTACATCTCTTTGTTTCTCTTTGGATCTGAATTTGTTGATGGATGAGCGACCAGGTTTTTCTCTAGGGCGGCCAAACGGAGGATACGGCGGCGGAGGAGGAGGAGAGCAAGGGCCGTCAAGGTTGAAGCCTGAGCTGAGATTTCCCGGCGGAAGTAGTAGTAGTCATCAAGAACGTAACTCTCAAGCGCGAATCTCAGAGGCCGAAGCCGCTGCGGCTATAAAAGGTGTCGCATCGACGAGTATGACTTTTGGAAATGATCACAACAACTGGGACAACTCGTCATCTCATATCAGTTTCACCATTGATGAACCCGGAAAACGGTCCAAGACTACCGACTTTTTCACCTTAGAAACACAGGTATTTCTTTAATTTTGTGGTTACTAATTATCTGTATTTATGTTGTATGATTGTTGAGTACATTAACTTTCTATGCAATAAAGTACCATAGTTCTTAATAAGATAAAGGGGAGAAAATGTATATGCTAAAGTTGAGTGGTTTTATTTTTCTTTTGTGTATTATAGTCTGGAGAACGTTTATGATTGATTTATGTATGATTTACAAGTTGTATGTTAATAAATGGTATTACAGTGTGTTGGGTAGTTGTGTGCAACATATAATATGAAATTCGCATATCAGATTTAAATTCACAAGGCCAATTAGCAATAGGATTTCGGTTTCAAATAATTAAATCCCAGTAGAAATTATTGTATACATCATAAGTTCATGCATATTGAATGGTTTTGTGTAATACATATAAATAGTTAGAGAAGGTGTAAGATTGATTTATGTATATTTCTTGTATATGTCAAAAATTCATTCATGTTGAATGGTTTTGTGTAATACATATAAATAGTCTAGAAAAGGTTTAAGATAATTTTAGGTATATTTCTTCACATGTCCTTTGATTTTTTGTGTAAAATTTTCAAAATGGTGTTTTCTTTTGATTTGAAGTGGTTATCTTATTTTCTTGCATGTTATGATTATGATTTTTTTTAGTTTAGTATGCCGCAAACGTCTCTGGAAATGGCGAGAATGGAACGTATGATGAACATACCAGAGGATTCGGTGCCTTGTAGGGCTAGGGCCAAGCGTGGCTGTGCGACTCACCCACGCAGCATCGCTGAAAGGGTCAGTTGTATTCTATTGTTTTGATATTATTATTACTACATAAGTAAACATATAATCATACAAGAGAAATGTGTGTGGATACCCAAAGAAACACAAGAGTATGATTAAATTTTATGTATAGGAGAGAAGAACGAGAATAAGCGGGAAGCTGAAGAAGCTACAAGAACTGGTGCCCAATATGGACAAAGTGAGGCATATGGATTAAAACATTATGTAACTTGGTGTAGTTAAGACGATTATATAACTAATAAATAGTGATATTCTTTTTGTTTTTGCAGCAAACGAGCTATGCAGACATGTTGGATTTGGCTGTTGAGCATATCAAAGGTCTTCAACACCAAGTAGAGGTGCGTCCCTATGTAGATTTGGTATAGTTTTAATAACATAGAGATTCCTCTGAATTAAGAATCATGCATAATCTCTCTACGTACACAGACAAATAGATGGTTATATATGTAAGACCATACGCTCTAGCAACACTTTAGTATGTGCATGTTTGATAATAACCTTAGTTTCTGAGGTCCTATATATATTCACATGTTATGGTGTTATTGACGTAGTCTATGAAGAAATACACGAGTTGAACATTTGCAATAAAAACCGTACAGTTGGAAAACGAGATATCAAAACATAGATAGAGCTTGTACAGTACCACAGCATGTAACTATTTGATTAGTTGAAGTTTAATTCGTTGATTTTTTTGCTATGTGTAGTCGCTGGAAAAGGGGATGGAGAGATGCACTTGTGGGGCATGCAAGAAGCGATGATGAAATGATATGATGTGTTTCCAAAACATGAAGCAAGAAAGTATAGAAGAGAAGAAAAAGAGGCTAAGGAATCAATTCAGCAACAACAAAAAGATTTTATTTATATACTCGTGGTTTTGGAGGTCCAAAGAAAGTGATGGTGGTCTATTAATGAAGTCTGGTTTTCGACACATTCTCGAAGTCGTCACCATAGTGACAACTTATACCAACTTAAATTAATGAGATCAATAAAATTTAAGCAATAAAACAAATTTCGTTTATTTAACTTAGAACAAAAACCTACATTTTGAATTTTTCATGTGTGTGGTATAGTATTCAGTCCTACGTTTTCTCCTGTAGAATCATGACCAGTGGCGGAGGTAAGAATTACTTTCACCGGGGTCAGTTTTAATGTATCTATCTATTAATGTTAAAACAGGTGCATGAATTATATTTCATCCTTAAACAAGGGGGGTCAATTGTTATATGAATCAACCAATCTTTTCATCTTACACAACCAGACTCACATATAAACAAGAAAAAGTTAAAAATCATGGGGGTCAGCTGACCCCACTCCTCCATGTGTTTGTGTAGTTCCGCCACTGATCATGACTGGTTAATGTGACTTCTTTAGCTTATAATCTCACTCAATAATCCAATCTAGGAATAAAATTTGTCTAATACATCATTTTGCAAATGAAGAAAGAAAAATTAAATAAATGTTGCTTAATACAATACAACAAATTGTCTGGCATGTCAAGAAATTAAAGAAACTTTCTACTCATAGGTAGAAGAATCTCACAAGTAAAACCCTTAAGAATCACTCATTCATGTGGATTTTCAATAGCCTTGATCAAACGGTAAGTACCACCACTCATGTAGGCCAAAACCATTGCGGTAACTTCTACTTATTACTTCACATTAAACTAAGCCTTGGACATGCTTTAGCGTCATAATAACCAGCTCACATGATCTCCTCTTATGATGGGAAACCTACTTCATGCGCAAAGTGAAACATGACATTTATTAGTGCGCCTCATAACCTGCCTACAATAAAGCCCAATCAAATCTAAATCAAATCTCTCACTCTCTCTCCTCTCTCTCTCTCTAACCGTTATTACAGAGCAGAGAGAGAGTTAAAAGAGGAAACAAGACATGTCGGACGACGAGAGATGCGAAGAGTACCTCTTCAAGATCGTCATCATCGGAGACTCCGCCGTCGGAAAATCCAACCTCCTCACCCGCTACGCTCGCAACGAGTTCAACCCCAACTCGAAAGCCACCATCGGCGTCGAGTTCCAGACTCAGAGCATGCTCATCGACGGCAAAGAAGTCAAAGCTCAGATTTGGGACACCGCCGGCCAGGAGCGTTTCCGCGCCGTCACCTCCGCGTATTACCGCGGGGCCGTCGGAGCTCTCGTCGTCTACGACATCACTCGCACCTCTACCTTCGAGAACGTCGGCCGCTGGCTCGACGAGCTCAACAGTACGTTCCTGCTCCCTCCTCTGTTTTTTTCGGTTTCAAAGTTTCGATCTTTGAGTTGAGATCTGCAAAATTTCGATTGAAAGTTTCGATCTTTGTGTGAGATCTGCAATTTGAGTGTTGGGTTTGATTGAAAGTTTCGATTTTTAGGAATAGAAGAGTCATAGTTTGATGATGATGATGATGATGATGTGCAAATTGAGTCTTGATTTCGATTGAAAGTTTCAATCTTTGAGTGAGATCTGCAAATCGGGTGGTTGTTTCGATCGAAAGTTTCAGTTTTTGAGTAAATTTTAGGAATAGATGAGTCATAGTTATGATGAAATGATGATGATGATGATGATGATGATGATGATGATAATAATCTTTAGATGACTTTGATTCAAGTTGAAGTCAAAAAGTGTGTTGCTTTGGTTTCTTTTCTTGTTGCAGCACACTCTGATACAACAGTAGCTAAGATGCTCATTGGGAACAAATGTGACCTCGAGAGCATTAGAGCGGTGAGCATCGAGGAAGGCAAGAGCCTTGCGGAGTCTCAAGGTTTGTTTTTCATGGAGACATCAGCTTTGGATTCGACCAATGTAAGCACGGCTTTCGAGATGGTGATTCGCGAAATCTATGGCAACATCAGTCGGAAGCAGCTCAACTCTGATTCTTACAAAGAGGAACTATCCGGGAACCGGGTTAGTTTGGTTAAGAACGAGAGTGAAGGGACGAAGACATTTTCTTGCTGTTCGAGGTAATATCTCTTATTGTCCTGAGGGGTTGGTTGGGGTTTGGTGCTGTGTTCGCTGGGTTATAACTTATACTAGTAAAGACAGATACATTCTTTTTGGTTCTCTATTGAAAGCTAAGGCTAAAGAAAGGTGTGTGTGTTTTGAGTCTCTCTGTTACAGATACAGAAAAAATGTAAGCAAAATTGGACAAAGAAGTTTTATCAATGTATAAGTTATATACTCTCATTTCTACTTCCTGTTCTTTGTAAACTTTGTGAGTGTTAAAAAAAAACAGTTTTGGTATTTTCCAATTGCAGCTTCTGTTTTATAGTTTAAGTTGTTTTTTTTTATTCTAACATGTAAATTGTTTTTCATTTTCTTTATTTTTTGATATCTTTAGTACATTATAAATTTAATTATATCCTGCAACGTTTTCATAATTGTTCAAGTTATATTGAAAATATTTTTTGAAAAAAATAGAATAGTTTTCTTAGACCATGATTAATTCGGGGTTCTTAGGATGAGATTCTTAGAAAAATATAATAAACTGTTTATTAATTTTTAACTAAAAAAATTAATAACCAGTTTTTAAATAAGGTTCTTAGTTTTTTTAGTTAAAAATTAAGAAACAATTTTTCTTATATTTCCATAAGAACCTCACTCTAAGGATCCGGGTTAATCATGCTCTTAGTATTTGCGATTCAAAGATGTATCTAAACAAAACGATACAAGATGTATTCTTCATATTTCATTTGGAGCAAAGCAATGTAGTGCGTGTAATTATTGCTTTCACTCTCTATCCAACCGTAGTTAAATCAACATATTAATGTTGAATAGGAAAATAATAGAGACTGTATATTTGATGTTAATCATAAGAGATGAAAGTTTGAAATAGTAGTAAGTAATTTTCGATGAAGCAATGCAGTCGGTGTATTCATTGCGTCCACTCTGTATCACCATACGTTCAGAATGCGTCAACCGAAGTTGGCAACCAAATTTAGTAATATAAGATATTAGAAGTAATGGCAATCATGTTTATGTCACTTCAACGTGTTAATACGCGTTTGGTATTTAACAATTGTTTCGTCTATGTCTATTTCACATCAGAGAAAGTGTGCTATGCTTTCTTGGTATGTCTAAATTATCATAGTATGAACATTTAATTTAAACTTAGATTGTGGAAAAACATGATAATGATGACTACGGTTAAAATAAAAACAAAGTCAGCCTTTGGATTTAATGGGTTCCCACCCACATACTTAGCAAAAGAAATTGGGTTTAAACTTTATTAATGTCCCATTCCAAATCACACACAAGATAAAGAAACAAGTATGAAAACAATAATTAAAAACATTGATTATTAGTATTAGTCACTATCATTGTGATCTCCAATACTTGGCCATTTCGAAGCCATTCTTACCATAGTGATAATCTTCAATGGTCATATCAATCTCAGCTTGAGTATTCATCACGAACGGACCGTACTGAACCACGGGTTCACCCAATGGTTCTCCTGCAATTAACACAAACCGCAGTTTCTTGGAAGAGGACTTGTTCCACACGCTAACACCGTCATTTCCTTGTCCGAACACCACGACGTTGTGTGCTGAAACAGGGGAAGCGTTTGATGAGCCGAAAACAGCTCCGCCCTCACCGCTTTCAAGAACGTAAGCAAACGCATTCCAAGATTCCGGAACGTTCTGGTGGAACTGAGTTCCTGGATCGAGAGTGAAATCTAGGAACATTGTTGGTGTTCTTGTGTAAACAGGGGATTGAATTCCCATTGATTCTCCTGCTATGACTTTGACTTGGACACCGTTTTGTTCTGCTTTTGGTATGTCTGAACTCGACAGTTCTTGGTAGTTTGGCTCTATCCTGTCGGAATCAAAACTAGAGAGTTAATTATCCGGTTTAGAAACTCTTATAAAAAGTCTAATTATTATTATTATTTTTTGCTTAAATTTGGTAAAATGTCTAATTAGCTAGTGGGGTTTTTGTGTTACATTTTCTCGTTTGATGAAAGATTGATCCAAAGTTGTAAGCCTTTGTTAATTTCTTCTTCAGGCATTTCAGAATGAATGATTCCTCTTCCTGCAGTCATCCACTGAAAAATATACATGTTCAGAATCTTTTTTAATTGATGTTGGATGATGAATGGTTTAAACAGTTAATTCTGTTTTTTTTTCACCTGAACATCACCAGCATAGATTGTACCCTTATGGCCTTTGAAATCTTGATGAGTGATTCCTCCCTACAAAGAAAAAAAAAGAAAATATTTAGAAGAAGAGAAAATTACAGAGCAGTTATTTAAGACTAAGAATGAGACCTGTGTTTATTTTAGAAAACCAACCAGCTAGAAAAATAATTAAAAGATGTTAGTTTTAGTTTTACCTCTAGGACGTATGTAACAGTTTCAAAACCTGTTCATCATAATAATCACCAAAAATGTTAATGTTTGAGAGACATTATAAAATCAGTTCTAAATTTCTATATATGTAATGTGACGTGTATATATGTATAGGAGATATGACCTCTGTGAGGATGATCTGGGAATCCAGCTGGAGGGGAAACTGCTCCAAAGAAAAATTACAGAGTAAAACATAATTAAAGAATCATCAATAAACTAATGACTTACTATTTAATGGATAAAATAATTAAAATATAAAAATGGCTGTTTCCGAGAATATACCGGAGAATTCATCTAGCATCAAGAACGGATCTAATAACTTCTGCTCACTCCTGCAACAAGAGAATATTTATAAGACTTATCATCAAATCATTAATTTCCTAAAATTGAAAAAAATGATTAAAGAACCTGGAAATGCCACGTCTAACAACGGCTCCATCGCCTTCTTTCTGAAGCTTAGCAAAGACTTTCTTGATTACAGATCTTGATACGAAGTTCTGGGAAGAAGAAGAAGACATGGATTTGACGTTTCTGATAAACCTGAACGAAAACAACCCTCCAAGAAAATTAATTCTGCTTATCGTAGCTTTCATACACTAGCTAAGTCGTCTCTCTCTTTGTGTGTGTGTTCTTGTTGATAGATGAATCTGGCTTGTGTGTGTTTGGTATTGTGATTCTGTGTGGGTATTTATAGAGTGACGGCTTTGAAAATGTTTGTGGGCCCTGATGGGCTTCAAAAAGTTTACACCGCCGCATTGTTTGGAACCGGACCGCTGATTGCATTGTGTCATGCTCACGTCACTATGATTCAAGCTCTGACGTCTTATGATTCTCATAAGCTTTTTGTGTTTTTTTTTTTTGTTTTGCAGTTTGTGATTATAACAAACAAAAATATTTATGATCTTATTATTTTGTTCAGTTCAAAAAGATTTGTCAATCTTTTTCTAACAAAAGAATGAAAATAATAATTCATGATAATTTTAAAATAAAAACTAGATTATGTTTAGATTATCTGTATTTGTATAAAGTCCAGTTTACATTACTGTACAAATTTTTATGTAGATTCAGTAGTACAGAAAGTAAAAAGTTCATGAGTTTAGAATGAAAAGTACTACTTTAGGGTTTAGGCTAACGAATTAGACAACATAGAGTAACTTTTAAAGTAAATCAATTACTTTAGCCAAGTCTCGTTTGACATTTTCAGATAATCCCCAAAATTAATACGGTTTTTTAATATATATGGATTAACTTCGAAGACCAGTTCAAAAGTTAACGAAATGAAGATGAGCTCTAGACTTCTGCTGCCAACGTGTAACTTAGGGACGTGACACGTGTCCTTCTTGCATACATACACACATACGCAACGTTGACGTCACCAAATTTTTGTTGTAGGAACCTAGTTTGTTTATCTGTATGAAAACTAGGTTCGCATTAAGAAAAATATTGTTGCTAACTAATATTTAATAGTATATGACAGCAACATATACTATAAATCTTCTATTTTTTTAGCAAAAAAAAAAAACATATAGTATAAATCAATTTAAGTGACTCATGCTTACATCACTATATATGAGAATAGGTTGTCACTATCTATGTAAATCAAATAGAAATGATTTGGTCATCATCAGAATGACTGTTTTTTTAAAGATAATCAAGAACAAAAAGGAAGATAATCGAATTGCTTTATCGTTTGTACATTTGTGGTAAGAAAAAACCAACAAAAAGTTTTACTGAAAGATCAATAGACACCTAATCTTAAGTGTTTTTATCACCTTGTTATATCTAGCTATTAAGTATGAGATTAGTAGTTATCATCTTTTCTTACCCTTCCTATACTGCAAAGTTGCATATTTTATTTTCTTATGGACTATATATATATACCACCTAGCTCATTTTGGTTTCGTTACATACATTGTTATTAAAACGATTTCGAGCGTTACACATTTATTTAGTATCCTTAATTTTTACTTACAAGGTAAATTTGAACAACACGATCATTTAAATGTAGAGTATCAACAGTATTTTTTAGTCGTCCTACTATGCATTTTAGATGTACGAACTAATTTAGTAAATATGTAAACTATTTTTTTAACCATGGTTGATTGTATAGACAAACTCGTTTTGGAATCCTGAGAAAAAAGCTCATTGCCATTGATAATATATATATATATATTTTTTGCAACAGCCATTGATAATATATATTTTCTATAAATACATCATCAAAGAACATTTTTATACAGGCAGCTTTTTAGTTATATTTCAAAAGTATTTAGATATACATTTCACAACTGACCATTATTTATAAAAAAAAAATGTTTTGATGGATTTACAATGTGACTATTGGCTATTAATTACTTTTTGTGGCATTGGTGTGTGATCTTTAGTTAATTAACGAAGTAGAAATTGAACCGAAAAGTAAATGGAGTATATCACTTTCAGTTCCTACATAACTATTCAAGGTAATCGAAACAAATGTGACATATAATATGCCTAAGCAATACGTGTGCTTACAAAAAATGGGCATTATTGTAAAGAAACGGACACTAATTATCGACTTCAGAATAGCCAGGAATTACACACTTGCTCGTTTCTGCTTGCTAGTTGGCTACCTAAAACTATGAAAGGGGCCTTCTTCTATATCTAATTTTTAATTGTATTGTATAATATAAAATCGTTCCTTTTTGGTTATATGAGTGATTAGTTAAAGAGATTTAGAGATTTTCTATACATACTATCTTTCGAATCGTGACACAAACCATTAACTTACGAGTCCCGATTATTCTGTGGGTGTTAAATCATTATCTCCAGCTATATTAATGTTATTTTCTAATAATGTTTTGTAACTGAAGCACGATAATTAGAAGTATGAGAAGTAATCATATATGATTTGATAGCAAATTATAATTTAATTAACAAAATGTGTAATTCCATGTCCCAATAGTGTCATCCTCTCGTCATCATACCTTAGCCATATATCGATACACATAAGATAAGGAAGAAACAAAACCACATCCAATTCACAACCACGGTTTGACTATGAATTTAGTTCTTTTCACTATGAAATGACAGAGTTGACAAACAATAATAATCATTAGGAAAAATAGGATTATGAACCCCATTAATTCGTTTAGTTGACATATTCAATCTATTATATTTTATCGATAGTCCTAACAAAAAAATTTGGACTAATCATGAAATTTGGGTGTCACAAGCAACAAAGTTATCTCAGAACACTGTTCAAGCTTTAAAGACCGAGCCATAAGAAATCTACATTATCTTAAAAGTATGTCATAATGGGATCATTATGCATCATCTTTTTTTGTTTAATGGAATGTTCTAAAAGTCAAACATCTAGAAGCTCTATGGGTGGTGATTCCACTATTTTCTGCGTTTATGGGATCTTCTTCCCCACTATTTATTGGAGAAACCCACAATCCCAACACACATTTGAGAGATGGTAGTAGATATAAAATACACATACTGTTAATCTAATATATTTTTCAATTGATTTGACTTTGCGAGGATTCTCCTTTTCAGTGAATCTTACTCTGGGCCAAAAGAACACTAATTAACAGAAAATTGTATTTCTCACAAGCTGTTGTTAAAAGAACACTAATTAACAAAAGATTCACTCTCGTATAGTAAAAACAAATCAAACATAGCAAAACTAGAGCTAAATATATCAAAATTTGAGTAGAATCTGCTATAGCTCAATGCTAGTTTTGTCTCTGTTTCTTACTGTTCTTAAGCTTTGGAGCTGGTGGGATTGGACCATAAAGACAGATACGTAGACTTCCTTCTAGCACTCTCGGATGGAAGCATGTCTTATACAAATCCCAAAACTCATCTCTGCAAAAAAACAAAAAATTCAAAAAAAAAAAATTTCAGAATTCTAACTCAAAGTATTAAAGTGAAGTTAGATGATGATGATGAAAGCAAGAGTGAAGCAACAAACCTGACTTGAGGCAATGTGAATAAGGAAAACCCCTTCACATCTGTGTGAATGTCAAGCACAATCATATCTAAACGTGATAGCCCTAATGCCTCTATATCGATCAGCTTTTTGATTCTGCTCGGTGTGCCGCTCCCAATATTGACCCGTTTTTTCAACAGAGATACCTGCACCAACAAGTAATTTATGTCAATATAACAATCGCTGACATAAAACGAGAGGACAGGCAACTATTTTGAATAAGATAACATTTGTAAAGAGACTTTCATTGGAGACTAAATCAAACAAGAGCTGGGGGTCAGACTGACGTGCAAATATTTGGTTCAGCATTGCATATGCCTATGAAATATTGATATCTTATCATCATTTCCCAGACTCTTAACATGAAAGAAATAGAGAAAGAGAGGAATAAGTAACATGAATATATGCATATGATGCTACAACAACAATGATGGGTACATGATGGGATCAGACTGACGTGCAAATATGTAGTTCAGCATTGCATGTGCCTATGACATATCGATATCTTTATCATCATTTCCCAGTCAATTAACATGAAAGAAATATAAAAAAGAGGAGTGAATATTTGCATTAATCTTTATGCCAAAACAACAACGATGGGTACATAATGGGATCAGACTGACGTGCAAATATGTAGTTCACCATTGCTTGTGCCTATGACATATTGATATATCTTATCATCACTTCCCAGAAAATCAACATGAAGTAAAGAAGAAGGGGATGAAACTGCATTAACTCAGTTATGTTATCTACAAAGGGATCAGACTGACGTGCAAATACATTATTATCTGCAGAGCATTAGCCTTAGAGATTTCGTATTTTTGTCATCATTTCCAAAGAGAGAATCAAAACAAGAAGCTCACATCAGTTATAGTAAAACCTATCAACAAACACATGATTCATTTATGTCTGATATCTATTAACCTATGTTCTCTATATGCATTTTTCATTTCTCTAAATACAAATCCATGTAAGAACAGAACACTACCTGTTCCTCAACCTTCAGATGCTTTGAGAAGAGCTTCAAAGCTGGACATTGCTTAGTCAATGAATGCAAACCCCTACACATATGAGACAAAAACTACTCTAAGCACCATTGTATTCAATTAAACAATAGCAAACACAAGAACACAAATTCACAATGATACCTTATAAGTTCCAAAGATCTCAGAGCAGAGGAGCTAACAACGAGAACAGCTGGGTTCCCAGGATCGACTTTCCCTTCAATACCTTCACAAAGAGTCTCTCTCCACGAAGAACCAAAAGACATCTTTATATGCTCTCCCAAGTTGCTTACATTCTGATCCAACTTCTGAGATAACTCAACCATACACTTCTCTGCAAACAACAACAAGACTCATAAGAACCTTACTTAAACCAAGTGTATAGATATAATAAAAAGGACGAACCTTTGATGGGATCGAGCTCTAAAGCAGAGACCTTGACACCAGTGGCGGAATCAAGCTGCTTTAAGAAGAAGCTTAGCTGCTCAGAAGCCGATGCCGGTTGTTGTTGTTGTTCATCGCCGTCGTTCTCGCTGTTCTGGTCGTTTCTTTCGACGGTGTTGTCAAAGACGGGAGCTTTCGACTTCTTAGTCTTCTTATTCTTCTTCAAATCTTTCTTCGGACCCAGTGATGGATTCCGAGCTCTTTTAGGGGTTTTAGAGGCGGAGGGTTTTACCTCTGTGGTTGCCATGTTTTTTTTGTTCAGACAGTGTAGAAGAGAAGCGGCGTTATAAAGAGTTCGCAAGTTTTAGGTTAAAGCTATGTCTTGTTTTTTTTTTAAACCGGTCGTTTAACGGTTTGCTTTAATACCAATTTGTTAGACCGTTCAAGACTCGATAACCGATAACGAACCAAATTGATCAAAATTACTCGACATAACCGGTTCCTATTGCAACAAATCCCCTATATATTATTTTAGAAGCACTAGATATAAATAACCTTCACTTGATATGTGATTTACATGAATGCCATTTCCTACGATGCAACGTCACAAACACTCTCACACCTATTTTAAAATAATCCTTAGCCTACTAGAATTATTACATAATGCGCCATTGGTCATTACGATATCAATGTCTACGATTTATGTGGTATTATAAAGTGGACGATATATTTCTTAGACGACTACTTATGAAATTATTTATTACACAAACCACTAATTCTTATCAGTATTATGTAATAATTCTAGGGACGATTTAATATAAAACTAATATTTGTAAGAAATATATTAGTTTGTACGCTTAGAAGAATTTTATAACATTAGGAGATTTGATAGTGAAATATTTATATTGTAAATATAATTAAAAATCTAAATATATTAGAAGATTTGATAGTGTAATGATCCAATATTTTATGTAATATATTCGCTTAGAACGTAGCTTCAACAATATTTAGATTGTATGTATGAAAAATAAACATGGTGTCAATATGGTTGACATGTCGTAAATTAATATTCAAGAACAAGAATTTTGTTTTATTCCGTCATAACACATTTTCTAATAAATATATCGACCTATAATTAAAATCATTACAATAAGATAACGTGCTAATTTCAAAAACAAAAAATTGTAAATGTGCTAATTTAGGCAACACATGATTAGAAACACATAATGATTTATTATATCCATTTATTACATATCTTTTTCCCGAGAATGGATTTTCGATATGGACTGATTTACGTGATTACACAAAATTTTTGATATGGACTGTTCTACGTGATTACGCAAGATTTTCAATATACACAGATTTACGCAAGTATTACCACATAGACTGATTTACGTGATCTTCATATATTTATTATGTACCAATTAATACCGAATAAAGTATTATGGTTTTGATTGTATACATTTAACTTTACAAACAAATGGAAACTTGATTCAAATTATAATGAATAATATTTCCAAATATACATGTGACTGCCACTGATTGCTTGCATAACCCCTACGAAAATATTAAATTTTTCGTTAAATATTCTATATACTGAATCTTATACTCTTTAATGTTGTTTAAAAATATTTAACCATATTCTACATTTGTATTAATGTATTCTAAAATATCTTTCAAGGTACATGTACATCATTCTAATGTTTAACAATTAATTTAGTTTAAATTCATATACTGCTTATATAAGTAGATTAACCACTATGAAATCACTATTATCAAGAGAAACAGAGACATCAAAGGTTGCTAACCTCTTTGACCATCATAATATGTAAGTGGAGGAAGTAACTATGCAATAAAACAATATTGTCATATTTTTTTAATTTCACTCAAAATTTGTAGGTTTCCCCTACGAAAATATTGAAATTTGCGTTAAATGCTCTATATACGGAAGCTTATACTCTTTAATGTTGTTTAAAAATATTTAACCAGATTCTACATTTGTATTAATATATTCTAAACTATCATTCACGGTACATGTACACCATTCTAATTTTTAATAATTAATTTAGTTTAAATTCATATACTACTTATATAAGTAGATTAACCAGTATGAAATCACTATTATCTAGAGAAACGGAGACAACAAAGGTTCCTAACCTCTTTGAAAATCATAATATATAAGTGGAGGATGTAACTATGCAATAAAACAATATTGTCATATTTTTTTAGTTTCACTCAAAATTTGTAGGTTGAATTTTTCGTTAAATACTATATATACTGAAGCTTATACTCTTTAATTTGTTTAAAAA
This sequence comes from Brassica nigra, assembly GCA_016432835.1. Taxonomy (NCBI): domain Eukaryota; kingdom Viridiplantae; phylum Streptophyta; class Magnoliopsida; order Brassicales; family Brassicaceae; genus Brassica; species Brassica nigra. The sequence goes on from CM028246.1 coordinate 61,893,911, forward strand.
TATTTAACCATATTCTACATTTGTATTAATGTATTTTAAACTATATTTCAAGACACATGTACACCATTCTAATTTTAAACAATTAAATTAGTTTAAAATCATAAACTGCTTATATAAGTACACTAACCACTATAAAATCACTATTATCAAGAAAAACGGAGATAACAAAGGTTGCTAACCTCTTTGACCATCATCATATGTAAGTGGAGGAAGTAATTATGCAAAAAAAATAGTGTCATATTTTTAAAATTTCACTCAAAATTTGTAGGTTAACCCCTACGAAAATATTGAATTATTCATTAAATGCTCTATATACTGAAGCTTATACTCTTTTATGTTGTTTAAAAAATATTGACCACATTCTACATTTGTATTAATGTATTCTACACTATCTTTCAAAGTACATGTACACCATTCTAATTTTTAATAATTAATTTAGTTTAAATTCATATACTGCTTATATAAGTAGATTAACCAGTATGAAATCACTATTATCTAGAGAACTGGAGACAACAAAAGTTCCTAAACTCTTTGAAAATCATAATATACAAGTGGAGGATGTAACTATGCAATAAAACAATATTGTCATATTTTTTTAATTTCACTCAAAATTTGAAGGTTAACCCCTACGAAAATATTGATTTTTTCGTTAAATACTATATATACTGAAGCCTATACTCTTAAATTTGTTTAAAAATATTTAACCATATTCTACATTTGTATTAATGTATTCTAAACTATATTTAAAGGTACATATACACCATTCTAATTTTAAACAATTTATTTAGTTTAAAATCATATATTGCTTATATAAGTACACTAACCACTATGAAATCACTATTATCAAGGAAAACGGAGACAACAAAGGTTGCTAACCTCTTTGACCATCATAATATGTAAGTGAAAGAAGTAACTATGCAATAAAACAATATTGTCATATTTTTTAAATTTCACTCAAAATTTGTAGTTTAACCACTACGAAAATATTGAATTTTTCGTTAAATACTCTATATACTGAAGCTTATATTCTTTAATGTTGTTTAACAATATTTAACTACATTCTATATTTGTATTAATTTATTCTAAACTATCTTTCAAAGTACATGTACACCATTCTAATTTTTAACAATTAATTTAGTTTAAATTCATATACTGCTTATATAAATAGATTAACGAGTATGAAATCACTATTATTTAGAGAAACGGAGAAAACAAATATTTCTAACCTATTTGAAAATCATAATATGTAAATGGAGAATGTAACTATGCAATAAAACAATATTGTCATATTTTTTTAATTTCACTCAAAATTTGTAGGTTAACCCCTACGAAAATATTGAATTTTTAGTTAAATGCTCTATATATTAGAGCTTATACTCTTTAATGTTGTTTAAAAATATTTAACCACATTCTACATTTGTATTAATGTATTCTAAACTATCTTTCAAGGTACATGTATACCATTCTAATTTTTAACAATTAATTTAGTTTAAATTCATATACTGCTTATATAAGTAGATTAACTAGTATGAATTCACTATTATCTAGAGAAATGGAGACAACAAAGATTGCTAACCTCTTTGACAATCATAATATGTAAGTGGAGGATGTAACTATGCAATTAAACAATATTGTCATATTTATTTTTAATTTCACTCAAAATTTTTAAGATAAACCCCCCTACGAAAATATTGAATTTTTCATTAAATGCTCTATAAACTGAAGCTTATACTCTTTTATGTTGTTTAAAAATATTTGACCACATTATACATTTGTATTAATGTATTCTAAACTATCTTTCAAGGTACATGTACACCATTCTAATTTTTAATAATTAATTTAGTTTAAATTCATATACTACTTATATAAGTACACTAACCACTATGAAATCACTATTATCAAGGAAAACGGAGACAACAAAGGTTGCTAACCTCTTTAAACATCATAATATGTAAGTGAAAGAAGTAACTATGCAATAAAACAATATTGTCAGAATTTTTAAATTTCACTCAAAATTTGTAGGTTAACCACTACGAAAATATTGAATTTTTCGTTAAATACTCTATATATTGAAGCTTATACTCTTTAATGTAGTTTAAAAATATTTAACTACATTCTATATTTGTATTAAATTATTCTAAACTATCTTTCAAGGTACATGTACTCCATTCTAATTTTTAATAATTAATTTCGTTTAAATTCATATACTGCTTATATAAGTAGATTAACCAGTATGAAATAACTATTATCTAGAGAACTGGAGACAACAAATGTTCCTAACCTCTTTGACAATCATTATATGTAAGTGGAGGAAGTAACTATGCAATAAAACAATATTGTCATATTTTTTAATTTCACTCAAAATTCGTAGGTTAACCCCCATAGGAAAATATTGAATTTTTCGTTAAATACTCTATATACTGAAGCTTATACTCTTTAAAGTTGTTTAAAAATATTTAACCGTATTCTACATTTGTATTAATGTATTTTAAAATATCTTTCAAGGTACATGTACACTATTCTAATGTTTAACAATTAATTTAGTTTAAATTCATATACTATTTATATAAGTAGATTAACCAGTATGAAATCACTATTATCTAGAGAAACGGAGACAACAAAGATTGCTAACCTCTTTGACAATCATAAAATGTAAGTGAAGTATGTAACTATGAAATTAAAAAATATTGTCATATTTTTTTAATTTCACTAAAAAATTTTAGGATAACCCCCCCAACGAAAATATTGAATTTTTCATTAAATGCTCTATATACTGAAGCTTATACTCTTTTATGTTGTTTAAAAATATTTGACCACATTATACATTTGTATTAATGTATTTTAAACTCTCTTTAAAGGTACATGTACACCATTCTAATTTTTAATAATTAATTTAGTTTAAATTCATATACTGCTTGTATAAGTAGATTAACCAGTATAAAATCACTATTATCTAGAGAACTGGAGACAACAAAGGTTCCCCACCTCTTTGAAAATCATAATATGTAAGTGGAGGATGTAACTATGCAATTAAACAATATTTTCATTTTTTTAATTTCACTCAAAATTTTTAGGATAACCCCCCCCCCGCAACGAAAATATTAAATTTTTCGTTAAATACTATATATACTGAAGCATATACTCTTTAATTTGTTTAAAATATTTAACCATATTCTACATTTGCATTAATGTATTTTAAACTATATTTCAAGTTACATGTACACCATTCTAATTTTTAACAATTACTTTAGTTTAAAATCATATACTACTTATATAAGTAGATTAACCAGTATGAAATAACTATTATCTATAGAAACGGAAACAACAAGGTTCCTAACCTCTTTGACAATCATAATATGTAAGTGGAGGAAAAAACTATGCAATAAAACAATATTGTCATATTTTTTTAATTTCACTCAAAATTCGTAGGTTAACCCCGTACGAAAATATTGAATTTTTTTAAAATACTCTATATACTGAAGCTTATACTCTTTAAAGTTGTTTAAAATTTTTTAACTGTATTCTAAATTTGTATTAATGTATTTTAAACTATCTTTCAAGGTACATGTACACTATTCTAAAATTTAACAATTAATTTAGTTTAAATTCATATACTGCTTATATAAGTGGATTAATCAGTATGAAATAACTATTATCTAGAGAAACGGAGACAATAAAGATTGCTAACCTCTTTGACAATCATAATATGTAAGTGAAGGATGTAACTATGCAATAAAACAATATTGTCATATTTTTTTAATTTCACTCAAAATTTGAAGGTTAACCCCTACGAAAATATTGAATTTCTCGTTAAATGCTATATACTCTTTAATTTGTTTAAAATATTTAACCATATTCTATATTTGTATTAATGTATTCTAAACTATATTTCAAGGTACATGTACACCATTCTAATTTTTAACAATTACTTTAGTTTAAAATCATATACTGCTTATATAAGTACTCACTATGAAATCACTATTATCATGAGAAACAGAGACAACAAAGATTGCTAACATCTTTGACAATCATAATATGTAAGTGGAGGATGTAACTATGCAATTAAACAATATTGTCATTTTTTTTTAATTTCACTCAGAATTTTTAGGACAACCCCCCCCCCAACGAAAATATTGAATTTTTCATTAAATGCTCTATATACTGAAGCTTATACTCAATTATGTTGTTTAAAAATATTTGACCCCATTCTAAATTTGTATTAATGTATTCTAAACTATCTTTCAAAGTACATGTACACCATTCTAATTTTTAATAATTAATTTAGTTTAAATTCATATACTGCCTATATAAGTAGATAAACCAATATGAAATCACTATTATCTAGAGAACTAGAGACAACAAAGGTTTCCTAACCTCTTTGACAATCATAATATGTAAGTGGAGGATGTAACTATGCAATAAAACAATATTGTTATATTTTTTTAATTTCACTCAAAATTTGTAGGTTAACCCTTACAAAAATATTGAATTTTTCATTAAATGCACTATATACCGAAGCTTATACTCTTTTACGTTGTTTAAAATTATTTGACCACGTTCTACATTTGTATTAATGTATTCTAAACTATCTTACAAGGTACTTGTACACCATTCTAATTTTTAATAATTAATTTAGTTTAAATTCATATACTGCTTATATAAGTAGATTAATTAGTATGGAATCACTATTATCTAGAGAACTGGAGACAACAAAGGTTCATAACCTCTTTAACAATCATAAGTGGAGGATGTAACTATGCAATAAAAAAATATTGTCATAATTTTTTAATTTCACTCAAAATTTGTTGGTTAACCCCTACGAAAATATTAAATTTTTCATTAAATGGACTATATACTGAAGCTTATACTCTTTTACGTTGTTTAAAACTATTTGACCACGTTCTAAATTTGTATTAATGTATTTTAAACTATCTTACAAGATACTTGTACACCATTCTAATTTTTAATAATTAATTTAGTTTGAATTCATATCGCTTATATAAAGTAGATTAACGTATGAAATCACTATTATCTAAGAACTGGAGACAACAAAGGTTCCTAACCTCTTTGACAATCATAATATGTAAGTGGAGGATGTAACTATTCAATAAAACAATATTGTTATATTTTTTTAATTTCACTCAAAATTTGTAGGTTAACCCTACGAAAATATTGAATTTTTCATTAAATGCACTATATACTGAAGCTTATACTCTTTTACGTTGTTTAAAATTATTTGATCACGTTATACATTTGTATTAATGTATTCTAAACTATCTTTTAAGGTACTTGTACACCATTCTAATTTTTAATAATTAATTTAGTTTAAACTCATATACTGCTTATATAAGTAGATTAACCAGAATGAAATCACTATTATCTAGAGAACTCGAGACAACAAAGGTTCCTAACCTCTTTGACAATCATAATATGTAAGTGGAGGATGTAACTATGCAATAAAACAATATTGTCATATTTTTTTAATTTCACTCAAAATTTGTAGGTTAACCCCTACGAAAATATTGAATTTTTCATTAAATGCACTATATAGTGAAGCTTATACTCCTTTACGTTGTTTAAAATTATTTGATCACGTTATACATTTGTATTATTGTATTCTAAACTATCTTTCAAGGTACTTTTACACTTTCTAAATTTTAATAATTAATTTAGTTTGAATTCGTATACTGCTTATATAAGTAGATTAACCAGTATGGAATCACTATTATCTAGAGAACTGGAGACAACAAAGGTTCCTAACCTCTTTAACAATCATAAGTGGAGGATGTAACAATGCAATAAAACAATATTGTCATAATTTTTTAATTTCACTCAAAATTTGTTGGTTAACCCCTACGAAAATATTGAATTTTTCATTAAATGGACTATATACTAAAGCTTATACTCTTTTACGTTGTTTAAAATTATTTGACCACGTTCTAAATTTGTATTAATGTATTTTAAACTATCTTACAAGGTACTTGTACAACATTCTAATTTTTAATAATTAATTTAGTTTGAATTCATATACGGCTTATATAAGTAGATTAACCAATATGAAATCACTATTATCTAGAGAACTGGAGACAACAAAGGTTCCTAACCTCTTTGACAATCATAATATGTAAGTGGAGGATGTAACTATGCAATAAAACAATATTGTCATATTTTTTTAATTTCACTCAAAATTTGTAGGTTAACCCTACGAAAATATTAAATTTTCATTAAATGCTCTATATACTAAGCTTTACTTTACGTTGTTTAAAATTATTTGATCACGTTATACATTTGTATTAATGTATTCTATCTTTCAAAGGTACTTGTACACCATTCTAATTTTAATAATTAATTTAGTTTAAATTCATATCTTGCTTATATAAGTGGATTAACCAGTGTAAAATCACTATTATCTGAGAACTGGGGCAACAAAGGTTTCTAACCTCTTACT